>CM035230.1:80864046-81456930 GCA_020226215.1 Sindora glabra
AATGACAATATAATATATTTCTAATTTACCATGTTATAGTATAAAATAAAATTTTAAAATTTATAATTTTATATTAAAAATTACTCATTAAAATCTATAAATTATGATATATATGTTGACTAAAATTTAATATTTTAATATTAAATATTTTATGTTTTTTAATTAACATGGAAGAAAAGAATAATTGTTAGTTGGAAAATACTAATGATCAACTTATACTTAGTATCTTCTAAAAAATGCATCATAATAAAGTTTCTTTCTTAAAATATGATTAAAAATATAAAATAATAAACAAATAAAAAGTATACAATGAGTATTGAATTTTTAGAAAAAGAATTGATTTACCTCTTAGTTAAAATTTAAGAAAAATATATTAATGATACAAAAAAGAGAGAAATAATATAATTACATAAGAATATAATACCAAAATGAAATAATTAATTATATTGTGAAATAAAAAAATAAATTTACAATTACTGTAATGAGAATTCATCAAATAAAGACTTAATTATTAAGATATTTAGTGATATTGTTAAACAGGTAGATGCAAGTTGAATTGTTTATTTGTTTATGGAAATAAAAAATAATTTTATCAAATGAAGATAAAGAGAAAATGTATTATAAATAAATTTTATAAATTTTAAATTGGATATTAAATGAGATGAAAATAAGAATAATTTTTTTTAATTAATTTAAATAAAGATTAAAAATAAAAAAGTTTTAAATAAAACTAAATGAAGATAAAGATAAAATAATTTTTAAATTTTAAAATAGAAAATATTGTATTTGTTAATGTCAATATTTTTATACAAATTTAAGATAATAAAAAATGATCTATTCATATATATTATCAATTGTAAATTTATAAATTTATAAATTTCATAACTGATAATTTATATATTAACATGATAGCTTTCCTACTTTCATAATTTTCTCCAAAATTGTATTTTTCTTGTTAAATAATGAGAAATGGTTAAAAAATTATCTAATAAAATAAATTATATAAACTATATAAAAAATTATGTTTTTGTAATTTTATATATCAAGAATCTATTAAGTTAATTAGAATTGATTTAGTTATAAATTTTTTTTTAAAAGTAGAAATCCAATCAAATAAAGCACTTATAACAAAAAAAAAAGAAAATCAAATTACAATAACAATAGTATAAAAAAGGTAAAAAAAATTATAGAAAGAACTTTATATAATAGAAATTTTGGATTGAGTGATTGCAAATAATTGAAAATAGTAAGAGAAAATACTTACAGATATTGAAGATAAAATATAAAAACTTTCATTTCAAAGAAAACAATAGTTTTGAAGTGATTAAAGGTAGAAAGAGAGAAGAAACAAAGTAAAAATATAATTTAGAAAGCTTTCAATAAGAATAAAATAATTTTTATAAGAATAAACTAACTAGGTAATTGTGAACTTATAAATATTAAAAATAAAAATAAAAACTCTTATCTTAAATAAAATGATGGCCTTGAAGTGATTGAAGATGGAGAAAGAAAAAAATGAAATAAATATAATATAAGAAGATTTTTATATAAGTAGTTATAAATTCTAGTGATAAATAAATATTTAAATTTAAATTTTTATTAAAAATTAATTTAATGCTTTAAAGATAAATATTTTTTTATTTTATAATTTATCTTTATGAGAATGACACTTATCATAATAGGAAGTAAGAAATGTTACAACTAATATATAGATACTAAATTCTTGTGATAAATAAATATTTAAATTTAAAATTTTATTAAAAATTAATTTAATTCTATAAAGATAAATATTTTTTTATTTTATAATTTATTTTTATGAGAATAATACTTATTATAAGAAATGTTACAACTAATATATAGATACTAGTTCGTCACATGTGCATTGCTTAGATGAATATCTATTTCAATAATATAATATTAAAATTATATATTAATACTTATATAAATGATTGTATGAAAATTTGATTAATATATAACTAATAACTTTAAGAAAAAAGTCATTTTTTACTAATTTTACTCAATATTTAAGTAAATAATTGATTTTAAATTTAAATATTATATTAATTAGATATTATTTTTTAATATAATAATTACCATTAATATTAATATTTAATAATATAATTTATGACAAAAATAATTTTTTTTGTAGTGGCAATATATTTTTTATTTGCCATGTTACAATATAAGATAAATTTTTGAAAGTAGTAATTTTATAATACAAATAGATATTTATTTTAATAATATAATATTATAACTATATATTTATTATTTATAAAAATAATTAGATAAAAAATTAATTAATATATAGTTAACAATTCTAAAAAAATCATTTCTTCAGTTCTAAAATATTTAAAAGAGAAGATATCTAATAAAAAATTAAAAAAAAATTAAGGGAGGAAAAAATCATCTTTTCATTTATTTTGTTTAACATTTAAGTAGATAATTAGTTTTAAATTTATTTTACCAAAAATTTACTTTGAATTCAAACGTTACATTAATTAGATATCATAATTATTAAGATAATTATTATCATCAATATTAATATTTAATAACATGATTTATGATAAGAATGAATTTTTTTAATGGTAATATATTTTTTATTTATCATGTTATAGCATAAAATAAACTTTTGAAAGTAATAAATTAAATTCCATAAATTACAACATATATGTTAACTAAAATTCAATATTTTGATATTAAATATTTTATATTATTTTTAATTTATATGGAAGATAGAAATAACTTTTGATTGAAATACACTAATGACTGTATCATATTTAATATTTTCTAAAAATTACATTATAATAAAATTATTTTTCCAGAATATAATAAAAAATATAAAATGGTAAACAAATAAAAAGTGTGTAATGGGTAACAAATCTTTAGAAGAATAATTGATATACCCTTTAGTTGAAATTTAATAAAAAATATGTTAAGGACATAGAAGAGAAAAAAAGTGAGAGAAATAATATAATTATTTAGGAATATAATAATAAAAAAATAATTAATTAGATTATGAAATAAAAAATAAATTTACAATTATCATAATGAAAATCTACTAAATGTAAATGAATTATTGAGGTACTTAGTGACATATGTCATTCAACAAATAGGTGAAAGTGGGATAATTCGTTTGTTTATAAAAATAAAAGGTAATTTTATCAAATGAAGATAAAAGAAAATGTATTATAAATAAAAGTTTAAAAATTTTAAATTTGATGTTAAATGTGATGAAGATAAGGATAAAAAAAATTTAATTAAATCAAATGAAGATAAAAAAAATTAAATAAAATCAAATAAAAATAGAGAAAAAATAATTTTCAAATTTTAGAATAAAAAATATTGCATTTGTTGATTTTAATGTTTTAATACAAATTTCAAGTAATAAAAAAATGACCTATACATATATATATTGTCAATTGTAAATTTCAAAATAGAAAATATTATATTTGTTAATTTCAATGTTTTCATACAATTTTGAGATAATAAAAAATGATCTATACATGTATATTATCAACTATAAATTTATAAATTTAATAACTGATAATTCATATATTTATAAGGCAGTTCCCGTCGTCCCATAATTTTCTTGAATGAAATAATAAAAAAATTGCTTAATGAAATAAAATATATAAACTATATAAAAATGTGTGATTTTACAATTTTATACATAAAAAATTCATCAAGCTAATGAGAATTGATTAGGTTGCAAATTTTTTTATGAGAAACAAAAACCCAATGAGGTAAAACACTTATAAAAAAAGAACTATCAAACTTTAATAACAATAGTATAAAAAATAAAAGAAATTATAAATATATATATATATATATATATATATATATATATATATATATATATATATATATATATATATATATATATATATGATCCAAACCTTGGATTAAACAATTGCAAAAGATAAAAAATAACGAGAGAAAATACTTATAGATACTAAAAATAAAGATGAAAATTTTTATCTCAAATAAAATGATAACTTTTAAGTGATTAAAGTTAGAGTGAAAAATAAAATATAAATGTAATTTGAAAAGATTTTTATGAGAATGAAATAAATAGGTAGTTATAAATTTTAATTATAGATAAAGATTTAAATTTAAATTTTTATTAAAAATTGATTTAATATTGAAAGGATAAATGAAAAGAGCAATTAATATTTTTATATTTATTACTTATTGTTAGAGATTAATAAATTTTAAAAAAATATTTTTATTTCATAATTTATTTTTAAGGTAAAAAAATTAACTTTTCATTAAAAATGACAAATTGAGGTGTGGTGAATTATATAAATATAGACAAGTAAAAAGGATAACAAAATGAATTTTTATTGAAAAATAATAAAATAACATGTGATGAAATATGAAAATGATACTTATTATAATAAAAAGTAAAAAATATCGCGATTAATATAATTATATATAATATATAATTATATATAATATTCTTTCAAATGAAATATGGGCCTAACAATTTCATATAATCATATAATATTATATTATTATTCATATTATTAGATATTTTATATTTTTTTTCTTTTTTTATTTTTCTATAGTGATCACTTTTTGTATATATTTGTGTGTCTTAATTATTTTTCTCTTTTTTAGAAAATTAAACAAGTTTTCAATATGCATTGTACTAGTTTGTGCTGTATTTTTGTAGAAAAAAGTTTGAAGAACATTATTTCACAAACACACAAAAATTAATATATATTTTTTTAATTCTTTCATTTTTTTCCCGATAATTCGTCTATTGAAAATAAAAATAACCGCAAAACGGGTCGAGAGTATTCAACCTGATTCTCTGAAAGCAAAATTTCGTGATCTGTGTTGGACCACGAGGTTTGGGCTATGGCTAATATTTGAAGGACGAACGAGAAAAGGCAAAGGTTTCGAGAAAAGAAAAGGGAAAAGAGAAAAGAAACTCAGAGTGAGGGAGTATGTCCCGGCAAGAAAAAAAGGAAGGAGAAAAGATTACTGCTGAAATTTGGGGCAAACGCCATCAGAATATGGTGGCTACAGCGGTTTGGAGTCTGTGGAAAGCGGAAACCGCAGCAACTAACTGGTGGATTCAGCCGTATGTTCTGTGTTGGACTGTCCAAATTTCACATATACTGTTTTATTGTCCTGGAATCAGGCCGCAGCCACCGCCTTGGTTTCTATTCTTATTTGTTGGTTGATGCATGCGCTTCTGTTAGGTAAATGTAGAATCCAATCTCAAAGGTGTTGGATTTGTTGCCGCTGTGCTATGGTCTGTTTTGCCCAAGAGAGGTGTTATCTGACTGGAAAGAGAAGATCACTTACATTGATTTTGGCATTATTGTTTGTTGCATAAGCACAAGCGTTGTTGCTTAACTATTAGAGCTACATCCATAGGTCCCAGTTTTCTCTTCCCCTTCTAAGTATGTTGTGCTCTAGATCGAAATGGGAATGTAATCAGTTTTGCTTGACGGGGCCGGCGAATAACTCTTGTTCGCATTCGCACGTTTCGAAAAATGCTTTAGCCTGTCTCACACGGAATCCTTTACTAATTAGCATACACATCAGTTTGCCATAATTCTCTTTTGAATTATTCACAACAACTTAGGATTAGAACAAGTCCTGGTTGTCCTAAAAACATGACTGATGATGGTCTAGCTTCCTTGCATCGGAATTCGGGAAGCTGAAGGAATTGGGTTAAAAGCTTAAAGCCATTACTCTTATTAGGGTTCAGTTAAATGGTTGCAGTTTGAATGCACCCTTTATATACAGGGCATACAAGGACAATGACGTCTAAAAAAACCATTTTCACCTAACTCCCCAACGTTCGAACATCATTTTATCTTGTAAACCAAGTCTGATGCAATTGGGTCAGAGAAAGATAATGCTAAATTAAGGTACCCAGAACGTCCTTTGCAGTCTGTCAGCCTTAGGCTTCCATTCTAATACAAGCATTACTTATCTGCAAGACAAAGCGAAACCACACAGAGAGGCTGAAGAAAATTGTTAAAGGGAAAACATAGAAACAGAGTAAGTCCAAATATTTTTTTTGTTGGCATTTAAGAGGTCGTTAATTAGTTATAAAATTCATTTGATCCTATTGTTTGGATGTAACCCAGACAAAAGACAACTGTGAAGGAAAGCTAACTGACTGATCTGAAAGACGTTTCGTTCATTCGTAGGCTGACTGGCCCCACACTTTTCCGTAGCCTTCACTCGCAAAATTCGCTTAACTAAGGAAGAGTTTGTATATAATGAAGAGGTTCTGGTCTTGCTGCTTCACAAGCAGAGTTTCCAATTCTCACTCTCACTGCAAGTCAAATACTCAGGTATACTTTTCTGTCTGGACTGTTTTTTCTTTCTCGGTAAATTAATTTGTGTTCTCGTAGTTGTATTCACTTTTGGTATTGGCTATTTAATTACCATTTCTTAACTTTTCTTATTGAAGCTCTTCTGCTTGATTGTTATATTCGGCTAGTGCTCCGGAGAAACAATGGAAATCTCACAGAAGAACAATGCTGCCAGCAATTCTGAGGTGAGTAAAATGTAAAACACACACTTTCTAGTTATTTTTGGTAATTAGCTCCGACAGTTTTCAAATATTGCTTCTCCCGACAGATGAAACCAAATGTCTCAGACCAAAGGAGTACCAAGGCTACAAATATCATACTGAACCATGATTTCTTGGAAGGGCTGAGCTCTTGGCATCCCAACTGCTGCAATGGCTATGTAATTTCAGCTGAATCAGAACTTCATGCAGGAATGTTAATGAAGCCTGGTTGTAATTATGCTGTTGTGACAGACCGTAAGGAATGCTGGCAAGGCCTGGAACAAGATATCACCAGCAGAATTTCTATTGGTTCCAGTTACAATGTTACAGCTTTTGTTGGGGTATCTGGCCCCCCTGAAGGATCTTCTGATGTTCTCGCTACTCTAAAACTAGAATATCACCATTCGGCCACCAGCTACTTATTCATTGGGAGGTTAAAAAAAAATTATATAATCCCTTGCAAAATCTGCTTTACTATGAAGAGATTGTGAAAAATTCTCTTGACTGTTGTTATTATTATTATTATTATACAGAACTTCTGTCAAAAAGGATAGCTGGGAAAAACTAGAAGGGACATTCTCCTTGTCAACTATGCCCGATCGCGTTGTATTTTATCTGGAAGGGCCTTCTCCTGGAATTGACCTCTTTATACAGTCAGTAGAGATCACCTTTACCAGTCCAAATGAATATCAAGTAATTGAATATTTTACACATTCTTACATCTTTGCACTATTATCAAGTATTTTGGTGAAATCTAATATTTGAAAGAACCAATTTTCAATTATGAATATCAAGCGCGCAATTATTCAATAGTTGTAACTTCTTCTCTAGCTATCCTGACTTTTCTGTGAGATATGTTTTAGATTAATATTCTTTTAGTTTCTCTTCGAATATGCGTATTATTAACACGCATATGACATATCTTCCTCTTTGCTTTGAAAGACTACAAGAGCAGGCGAATGTGCTTCTGCAGGAGACGACAACATTATAGTAAACCCCACATTTGATGATGGCCTAAATAATTGGTCTGGAAGAGGATGCAAGATTGCATTGCACACCTCAATGGCAGATGGGAAAATTCTTCCTCAGTCTGGAAAATTCTTTGCATCTGCAACAGAACGCACACAAAGCTGGAATGGAATTCAACAAGAGATCACTGGAAAAGTGCAGCGCAAACTTGCCTATGAGGTCTCTGCTATAGTTCGAATCTTCGGGAACAATGTCACTACTTCAGATGTCCGAGCTACTCTATGGATTCAATCACCAGATCTTCGAGAGCAATATATAGGCATTGCCAAGTAAGTCTCTATCTTTTTCCATTAAAAAAATTATGTGTACATGGGTTGATTATATTACTTAATCCACTGAGATTCTCGGACTTAACAATCCTGATCAGGATTTTTGGAAAATTAAACAATAAACTAGGAGTTCCATGGCTTAGTCTTTTCGTAATTTTTTATAAAGAGAGAATTTGAATTTGACACATGAATATGATGGATACAAGGGAGATCCCTCAATGTTTCTTTTCATCCCTCAAAAAGGCTTCTGTGTATTAAAGTGTGCAGGCAACAGATAAAGATTGGGCTCAGCTGAAGGGGAAGTTCCTTCTGAATGGTTCTCCCTCAAAAGTGATCATTTACTTAGAGGGTCCCCCTCCGAGCACTGACATTCTTCTCAATACCTTGGTGGTCAAGCATGCGGCTAAAGCACCTCCTTCCACACCACCGGATACTGAGGTTTCACATTCAAAATTTTTTTAGTTAAAAAGGATGGTTGCACAACTCCTGCTTGGTCAACTGGCTTCCAACCAGAGGTCTGGTAACGTAAGGCCCACTCTTGCCTCTCTGGTTGCAAGCTGCTTGCGGAGTGAGAGTTGTGCATCCAGCATAGTAGTTTTTTAGGTCAGTTCCAAATGTTTCAAACACTAAGATTGATTTCATTTTGCAGAACGCTCCTTTTGGGATTAATATTGTTGAGAACAGCAATCTAGCTGATGCCACCAAGGGCTGGTTTCCCCTTGGGAATTGCACTGTGAGTGTCGGAACTGGTTCGCCGCATATACTTCCACCAATGGCAAGAGACTCTCTTGGGCCTCATGAGCCACTAAGTGGACGATACATCCTTGTGACCAATCGCACACAAACATGGATGGGCCCTGCTCAGATGATCACTGACAAACTGAAACTGTTCCTGACTTACCAAGTATCAGCTTGGGTTCGGATTGGTTCAGGATCAAGTGGTCCGCAGAATGTGAATGTTGCACTCAGTGTTGATAATCAGTGGGTCAATGGAGGACAAGTTGAGCTTGCCGATGACAGGTGGCATGAAATTGGTGGATCCTTTAGAATTGAGAAGCAACCTTCCAAGGTTATGGTTTATGTTCAAGGTCCTGCTGCTGGTGTAGACTTAATGCTAGCTGGACTTCAGATTTTCCCTGTTGATAGAAAGACAAGGTTCAGATACTTGAGGAAGCAGACCGACAAGGTGATACGCGTGGCTTTGATCTCCATTATGTATAATCTATTTTACTTTATTATAGCTTCAAACGAGTAATACCAGCCACAAGCTGTTACTTAACTGGATACATGCCGAATTTTTAAAGTGATCCCCTTTATTTACTAAACTCTGTTCAAGCTATAATGCTCAGTTCTTCTATCTTCGCCTCACATTAGTCGGTTGCTGTGCTGCAGATCCGTAAGCGTGATGTTGTCCTGAAATTCTCTGGATCAGACTCAAAAAGCTATCTCGGAACCCTGGTGAAAGTCAGACAAGTACAAAATGATTTTCCAATCGGATCATGCATCAGCAGAACAAATATTGACAATGAGGATTTTGTTGACTTCTTCGTGAAGCATTTTAACTGGGCTGTCTTTGGGAATGAGTTGAAGTGGTATTGGACAGAGCCACAACAGGGAAACCTCAATTACAAGGATGCTGATGATTTGCTAGCTTTCTGCCAGAAAAACAAGATAGAAACCCGCGGCCATTGCATCTTCTGGGAAGTGGATGGTGCTGTTCAGCAATGGGTTAAATCACTGAATAAGAATGATTTGATGACGGCCGTCCAAAATCGTCTAACGAGCCTCCTGAATCGCTACAAGGGCAAGTTCAGGCACTATGATGTAAATAATGAGATGCTCCATGGCTCATTTTATCAAGATAGACTTGGTAAAGATATCAGGGCAAATATGTTCAAGAATGCACACCAACTCGATTCATCTGCAACCCTTTTTGTGAATGATTATCATGTTGAAGACGGATGTGACCCCAGATCATCTCCAGAAAAATACATTCAGCACATTCTTGATTTGCAAGCACAAGGTGCACCAGTTGGAGGAGTTGGAATTCAAGGTCACATTGATAGTCCCGTGGGGCCAATTGTTTGTTCTGCCCTTGATAAAATTGGAATTCTAGGCCTTCCAATCTGGTTCACTGAGCTTGATGTGTCTTCCACCAATGAATATGTGAGAGCAGATGATTTGGAGGTTATGATGAGGGAAGCCTTGGCTCATCCAGCCGTTGATGGCGTGATGCTGTGGGGATTCTGGGAATTGTTCATGAGTAGAGACAACTCCCACTTGGTCAACGCAGAAGGTGATCTTAATGAAGCTGGGAAGAGGTTCCTTGATCTTAAGAAAGAGTGGCTGTCTCACAGCCATGGTCACGTGGACGAGCAAGGACAGTTCAGTTTCAGAGGCTTTTATGGAACATACAACGTTGAGGTTGTCAGCATGTCCAAGAAGATTTCTAAGACATTTGTCGTCGACAAGGGTGACTCTCCACAGGTCATATCCATTGATATTTGAAGTATCTTGCTCCACTCAAACACAAGTATATTACTCGGTTGTCATGATAAGTGTGTCTGTGTGTGTGTAGGTGGGCCGTGGTTTGCATACAGAAAGTCGTTCGTTTTCTGCTTATAAGTTTGCTGAAATACAAAATTATGTAATGTAATGATATGTTTGCTTGGCTTGTTGTTTGGAAGCAAAGAAATGATATGCATTGTCTGCGGTTTGTGATACATTGGATTAATTTGATCACAATATTAGACGTACTTTTATTTGAGATTGGCCAGAAGAGCAGAAACAGAAAAAGTGGGCACTAAAGAAGATGATGATTTGCCATGTTCTATTTGAGATGAGCGATGGAAATATATCGTAAGGTAACCTTGCTATGCATATAAAACAAAAAGAAGCTCCTAGCTGAGTTGGGAACCACGGTCTAGGTCCATTTAATTAAATCAGGAAGCCCACTTAAGTTCGGAGCCGTCGGCCCAACCAATGAAAATGTTGTCGTACATCAACCCTTTTCTAAAGAAACCCAAGAAAAGTGAAATGGACATTAATTAATTAATACTATGTTAATGTTTAGGCAGCGGAGAGCGGGGAAGCAAATATTAGATATGTTTAGTGCCTGTTTTTAAAATAATTTTTTATTTTTATATTTTTAAAGATAGAAATTTTTTTTATAACTCTTTTTAAAATTTATTTTAAAAAATTATAATTCTAAATTTGTAGCTTAAAAATAAATCTTAAATACTTTTTTAATTTATTTTTATTTTTAATATAAATTTTATAATTAAATAAAATAAATTTTAATTTATCCTTTTGAATGCTCTTTATTTTTTGTTTTCCTTAAATTGATAATAGTTTTTTAAAACAAAAAAGAGTTTTTTTAAAACATAATTTGAAAACTGTTTTTGAAAATAAAAAATAAAAATACATCCAAATAAACCATTGTCTCTGTATTTATTATCGTTAAAAATAGAAGTATCCATTTGTTAACAATAATATTATACCTACTTTTTGTATCTATTCTTTCCCATGTATCTGTTTACAAATTGACGCATTCTAGAATTTTATGTCCCACCAATTTTAAAAAGATGTCGGTGGATGATTGGTATATGTGTGATTTAAGAATTACCCTTTTTCTAACGGCTTCCATTAATTGAAAATTTTAATTAAAGATATAAGAGATATGTGATTTATAACTAAAACTCTCAAATATGTTCAATTTGTTATTAAATTGTATTCTTTCGTTTACAGTGATTTTTTGAACAATTAAATTAGGGGAGATGTTAGGATTTAACCTTCCACCATCCTTCATTCCCATATCTTTTTGAAAATTCCTCCTCATTCCAAGTATACATGGGGGAAGGAAGGAGGGAGGGAAGAGATCATTGTTATTAGCGTTACAGCATTACGGAGACAAGAATGGGAGTTGTCTTTCATGTTTGTCGGATGGTGATGACTATAACACACTAATTATACTAATATATTACTAATTTAAATTATTAAATTTCATTAATTTATATAATATTGTGCAATATAAATGAAATCTAATGATAAAATTTAATGGTGTACCAAATCCTTTCCCTTGTTGAATATGAACACACACCGTCATTGTATTGTATAATTGATATTTCTGGTCCTTAGGGGACTGAACTGATTGATTGTTCTGGCGCTGGATGAATGCGACGCAATCACAAGTTAATGGAAATTGAATGCAACTTTTAGCCTTAAGTTATTATTCTGGTTATGTGACAATATTCATTTGTGCTGCTCTCCGATTTCATTTGATTACATGTTTAAAATGTGGGCATTGATCAATATGAGATTGCACATTTTTATCATACGATTTTTCTTCTTGTAACAGAACTATATATTCACATCAAAGTTAAATTACTACCATTTATCTAATTTTTAATTAATTGACTTTGTGACTCAAAGGTAACTTAAATTATATAGGAAGACATGTAAATTTCTATTCGTTAGAAAATATTTAAAACAAGTAAAAATAATTAATAGAATAAATCAATTTCAAAACTTTAAACTTGGGATGGAAAAATAGATTCATACAGTTTTACGGATTTGAATTTCTTCAATTTTTTTTATTTGTCTATTCTTTTGAATCTAACAGATTTAGAATTTAGAATTTTTTTTTTACTGAAACCAACAATATTACTTATTTGCTTATTTTTACTTAAATTGACTTCCGAAGGATCCATGTCCAGTGTGTGAAGTGCGATTAACTGGGCATTAAATCCAGAACGAGTGCTGGCCCTGAGAGTCTCTATAGACGACAAGCTGACGAGCTCCCACCACCTCCTTTACACATGTACATGTAGGTATCAACATGTAAATGTAAATTTATATGATAATGATAACGATGATTGCAAAAATAAAGAATGGACCCCACACAGTGTCTCGTCGGGCCCCTCTCCTCTCAGGCTCTAGGGTGGACCCCACTTCCCACATGGGCACACAGTCTCTCTTGCCGGAGCCTTCAACGTCCGTGGAACGGCGAAGACGAATCCTTCGTTAAATCCATCCACAAGAAGACATGGGAGGTTCCATTACGGGTCTCCTCCTTTTTAACTTTGTATTTATATCTCTCTTGCAGCTTTTCTAAAGTGAGAATCCTCCTTCGAACAATTCTAAGTCTCTTTTGAATGAATTGGATAAATCAAATTAGGTCATGAATTATACATATAAAAAAATTATATTAATATTTATTTTTGCAAGATTTGTAAAAATTATTTGATAAAATCATCAATTTTACTTTTAAAATTTTAAAATATTAATAAATTAATTTTTAAATTATATTAAATAATTAATTTCATCCCTACATATAAATATTAAAGAATAAAATTATTTATATAAATTAATATAAAAGATAAAATTTTTATATGAATTATTATTTATGAATACAATTAATTATTTAATATAATTTAAATTTTATTTTATTCTTATTTTACAATTTCATAGATAAAATTAATAATTTTGTCGAAGTATTTTTATTTTTTCTAATTTTTTTGAAAACCATAATTTTCATTTATAAATGAAATTTTTTATGTAATTTTAAATGATAAAAGTATAATTTTTTATATTTATTATACACAAAACTCATATACCCTTATATTTTTCATAAAAGATTAAAAAAATTTACATAAAATTTATCATTTTTATTGAATATTAAAAAAAGGAACCTTTAAATAAGTAACCGAGTATGACCCAACAGAAATTAACCAAGACCAAACAGTCTTGTGTGTATTGCCTTTAATGAATTAAAATAATACGGAGGCAAAAATAGATGAGAAATTACTCAATAGTTTTTTTTGTTAACATTTCTTTTTTTGTCAAAAAAATATTATTTATATATATATTAAAAAATAGACTTTTATAGTTAATGATAAAATATATCTAAATATAATAATGAAAGAAGATATCTTCTTTAAAATAGAAAATATTATTTTTATTAAATTCTTCATATTTAATATTAAATAACTAAAATATTTTCTTGATTTTAAAACCATATTTGTATAAAAAAATTTACCAAAACAAATTAAGCAGACCATAAACAATGATATTATTACTTAAATTTCTCCACTCAATTTTACTCGATAATAATTCTAAAATAAATATTATTTTGATGTTATATATATATATATATATATAAAGCTATGATCGCTGTATAAATTTCATTATGTAACGTGTGAGATTGTTATCAAATTTCAACTCATAGGGGAAGGATGATAGAAAAATTTTAATATATTACATAAAAAATGAATTTTATTTTATTGAAAGAGATAAATTTACAGATCATGCGTGTGTGAGACTTTAAATTTGAGAGAGCTCATGGATCTATGAAACCCTTTTTCATAGTTTTGAAAATTGCATGGCTTCGATTGATTATACCGGTGAATTGATAAATTGACTACTGAATTAGTTTGGTGGAAATTTTTTAATTGAAAATGTATACCAATAAGTGGAAATTGATGTCTAAAACAAGGCGAATTGGTCAAAACTGACGAACTAGGTTAATTTTTCAATTTTTTAAGAAAATAATTGATTTGTATAATTGATTTTCTAATTTTATAAACTTTTGTAAATTTATATTAATAAATTTTTATTTTTAATTATTTTTAATATAAATTATTATTAAATTACTTGTATTTTATTATTTTAAATATATATAATTAGTATGTATATATATTTTAAGTTAAAATTAGTTTAATTAATGAGAACCAATAAATCAGTAAAACAATACTCTATTTAATTCAATGATTAGTCTAGTTTTAAAATTTATATTTTTTTTGAAAAAAGAAGTTGGAACTTCTATAAAAAAATTTACTTTAAAATTATGAAATTTTTTAATTTTTTAAAAAATTACAAATGCACATAGTATATAAATTTTAGGTTCAATAAATATATAAAAGATTTTAATTCAATCAATCAAATTTATGACAAAAAATTCAAAAATACACGCCCATATAATTTTTTTTAGAGTCCATCCAAGTTTCATTCAAATTTATGTGTATATTTCTTTCTTTCGATGAGATAAAAAAAAATTTAGGCAACTACATGTTAGAAGTTAATATAAATTATATTCATATTTTTTACTTTTAAAAATATATTATTTTATATATATTAATTTTTATTTTATTTTAAATATATACTTCTTACTTTTACTTTTACAAATAAAAGAAATAAATATATATTTTTAAAAATAAAATGAATTGGGAGTGTGACAAGTATAATTTAACCAAAAAAGAAAAAAACTTTATTTCCCGTGGAGATCGATGGGAGTTTTGAAGATGACAATGGTGGTGGGGACTGGGGCAGTGCAGTGCGTAGGGGAACAGGTCTCGCGCTGCTCCCGGGCGCTCCTGCTCGAAAGGACTGAGTTGGTGGGACCCTCATATCAGACAGACCGACGTGACGTGAAGAAGTGAAGCTCTTGACTACGACTCTCACCTGCGATCGCAGTGAAATGAAACGGCAATAAATAAGGAATACTGTTATTCTTATCCTCCTACGGATACTTTCTATGCACCTCTTTTCTTTTTCTTTTTCTTTTTTTTTTTTGCCCTTTTATAATATGTGATGTGATCTAGGATTTCACATTGTTATTTCACAGTGAAATGAAACGGCAATAAATAAGGAAAGTAATCATACTAATTACTTATTAACACAACAAATATTTCAAAATAAAAATAAAAATACCCTCACTCTGTGTATCCATAAAGAAGCCAGCAGTTTTATCTTTCTTAGTTTCTTTGCTGAAAAGATCTCTCAGTTCACTGCACTGAGTCTGCAGGTCGTATTCTTGAGTTGCCCAATCACTCTTTCCTCTTACATCTTCAGATTCTCTCTGTTTCAAGTTTCAATGTTTTTGAGGAAAATTTTAAAGTATTTTAAGAGTTCCTAAATTTTGGATAGTTTGATACAATCTCATGATATAATCTCATTTATTGGATGTAATTATATTACTTAAGTCTTTGATAATAAATGAGATTGTGTTACGTACTCAAAATTTAAAAATGTTTAAGGATGCTGTAGTCGTCCCTACCTTTGAATATCAATGTACGGCTCTCTCAACTTATACGTATTTTGAACGGATGTTTCTTTTGTACGGTATTTTCTGGTACTTTTTATATAAAAATATATATTTAAATAAATAATAAAATATTTAATTATATCAAATTAAATATTCTCATGTTAAAAATAATTAAATTTAATTATTTCTATAATAAATTGTTGCTTTAAAAAATAATTTCATAAAATTGAATTAGGATGAGCTGATTCAAGTTCAATTATTGTTTGGATTATTATGAAAAAAATCAGTATTTAAACTATAAAAAAAATTAATTTTTTTATATTTTTGACCACATCATTTGATCTATGAATAGATTTATTTATACATAGATGTATCATTTATTTGTAACCTTTTAGATCCCTTTCTTTTAATAAAAAATATTTTTTATAAAAATATAATTATAATTATTAAGATATATATTCTTATTTAAAATAAAAAAATATTATTTTACATCATAATCTTTATATTTAATATTAAATAAACGAAATAAGGATGAATTGAACTATTAGAGGAGCAAACAATTTCTGTTACCAGTCACCAGTAGTTATCAAGCACAAAGGCAATGAAAAGTATATTAGTGACTCCTAAGTGAAAAGAACAGTATTTTCACGATATTTTTTATATTTAATATTAAATAAATAAAATATTTTTATCACATATTTTAATAAATTTATCTATGAATAGAGCAATTTGGCTAAAGAAAATATAAAATTTAAACTTCTTTATTGGATACTAAGTTTGCTGTCTAGTCAACTAATGAAGAACCAGATAACATGATCATATCAACAATAAATTAACAGGTGGATTCCATTGAAAAATCTCGAATGATTAGAGGATGAAACTGGTATTAAAATTTACTGAAAGAAAAAAACTTCTCTTGGAAAAAAAAGTATACAATTATTTGTTATGTCCTACTATTATTATTATATTTTAATAGAAGGATAGTTCTTCTATACTTAAAATAGAAGTTGGGATATGAATACTTTATAAATTTGAACTATTCAATTTCTTGATCATTAAATTTAAGAATTGTAACAATTTAATTGATAATTTATTTAATTAGTTAATTATATTTATTACAAATATACCCATAATATTTTATCATTAACAAATTTTTTAATCTTTTATTATATGTTGTCCATTTATTCAAATCTTTCCTTCACTTATTAAGATTAGAGGAAAATTTTACTTTTTTTTGTTATATTTGTATCAAATATTAATATAATTTTAAAATATAAACATAATATATTAAAATATTATTAAATATCAAATAAAATATTCATTACTTTTGTATATAAAATTAGTTCTTTTAACCATTTTAAGATTAATAAAGTTAGTAGAGGAGTTTTGTATTTTATTTTTTATACATGAACCTTCTCCCAAATCCCTTTTTTTAAAAAAAATAAAGACGGATAAATTATATTTACAGTGAATATGATAATTAATTAATATTTTAAAGGTGATAATTATTTTATTTTTAAATTTTATAAATAGCATCATTTGTTTTTTATTTTTATTATATTTTTAATAGAAATTAGAAGTGATTATTTTTATCTCGCTAAAAAGTAATTTATCTTAATTCTTTACTATATAATTTGAATTTTATTCAATACATAAAAAAAATATCCAACACACTAATAAAAAAATTGAATTTAATTGATTTTTATAAACATCAAATTTCATGCCTATTTAATATTTTATTATGTAATCATAAATAATCATATAATTATCATATTATATTAATATGAATGATTTATTTTATGAAATATAATTTTGATACATAAAAGTAATTGAAAAATATATTCATTAGTATTAATTAGATTAAAATAAAATTATTACATATATCTTCATAATTTATTGAATATTACAATCATTTAAAAATATAAATATAAAATTTATAATCAAATATAAATTTAAGAAAAAGTAAATTTTATTAAATAGATATTATATAAAATCATATATTAGGATAAGAATACTTTTTGATAATTATTTTAAGTAAAATTTAATCTTTATTTATTTTATAAAATTTTATATTATCAATCATCATTAATGGTCTATTAATTGAGTTTTAGATATCATATTAGATAAAATGAGCCCATACTCTCATTTTTACTGTTTGCCCTATATTTTAGTTATTTTTAAGCTTACTTTTATAAAATTTTACATTAAACATATGAGAAAAATAGGAAAATGTTATATCTAATTTATTAAAGTGTATGATTAGTAAATATAAAAAAATAAATGGGCCACAAAGAGAATTTTATTTTATTGTCTTATTTAAATAATAAATAATATAAATTTTACAAAATAATATAAATAGTAAATAATTATAAATATTATCAATTGAGATATTTGTATTCAAATTTTTAATCGGGTATTACAGAATTATCCTTAATAAAAATAATCAAAGAATAAAGAACGTTTTCCGTCATCTTACTTAAAACGTTTCATTCACACTTGTAATGATTGGCTGTATGGAGCTGATTTCTAGGAATATTAGAGTAATAGGCAGCCATGAAAGAGCTGATTTCTAGGAATATTAGAGTAATAGGCAGCCATGAAAAACAAGGGTCAACGCCAAATGAGAAGATATTAGAACCTTTTTAAAATGCCAAGTGGCAAACATGCAAGGAGATTAATTACAAATCAAGATTATTAAATCGATTCAACCATACAAACACTAAACAATGTTTTTAATATCAATCAGATTAGATATTGATGAAATGAAACTAAACAAATCTGAGCTGAGATTCTCTCCTAGCTGTGAGTGCGGATTTATGTCGGCATATGTAGTAGCTTGAATTATTATGGTGGTCACTCAAATGGCAAAAAGCAGCGAAAACTCTTGTTTTATAGTTTACGAATGTAAATAAAGGAGCCAAAAGGAAAAGTATCACATTATTCAATGTTTTTAATGATCCATAACGTGTATGTGTGAGATTGAAAGGTCATGCACGTCTTATTATATTATATTTGATTTGATTTAATTATCAATAAAGTTGGGCACTTAATGTTTGAACGTATTATTTTAATTTAAACAGATCTGTTTTAAGAAAGTTGAGAAAAGGCAGTATCATCAAACGAGCCTTGTTGGCCCTCATGTTTTCATCCAAATTAGTAAAATATTAAGTATAGCTATTCATGATCAATGACATTGATGAATTAACAATAAAAGCAATTACAAGTATAGTCTGGCAGTGACGAATTAAGATAATGTGACAACGACCATAAGTTTCAACCTTCTCAATGTTAAAAAAAAAGTTTATTCCAATTACTATAAAAATAGGCTTTTGCCTTCATCAGATTGTGTTGTTTTAGTCAATTAATTTACTACTTATTTTCAATTAAAAAATATTATAGACATAACATAATATATTTGCTCAATAATTTTTTTTTATAATAGTAGAAGTGATTAAATTATTAAAATTAGACATGCCAATATCATGAATTAAATTCTAAATGCAAAAGAAAGTATAAAATTTTTAAAAAAATATCATGTGCCGTTTGAGTCAAAAACTCTTAACCTCAATAAGTTGTTAATCTTTTCTTAATTTTTCCTTAATTTGTTTTATTTTATGTTACACACTTATCAAATACTAGTCCATAATTATGTACAGGTAGTTTTTAAGATAATAATAATAAATGCAATTATATGAAAAGCTCCATCTTTAAAAAAGTTGAATATTTTCACTATTAAATTGTCTTTTCTCAAGTTGCAAAGTAAATAGATCAAAAAAATATAAATCTTAATATATTAAAACCCATTTAATAGTAAAAATACTCAACTTTACCTTGTGGAGTTACCCAACTAATAACTATTTATTTAGATTATTATAGAGATTACCCATATCTAAGACTAATGTATCGTGTTAAGGAAAAATTTTGAGAACATGTATAATAATTATAATAATTATGTGGAAGTAGAGTAAGTAAATATCTTAATATCTTTTTATTTTCATAAACTATAAAGTAAATATACCTTGCACCAAAAGAACTAAGGTCATGCACAAAACTTGGAAGCATGCAAAGAAGAACAAAATTAAAATAAAATTAGCATCTTGATCTTCCCTCTCTTTACTCTCTTTATTTAGTATTATGTTATAACTTTTAACATTTAAAATATTTTGTGTGGGAAATAATTAATTACTATAATGAAATTTGAAATAAAAATCTTGTATGAAATAGTTGAGAAAAGAATAATTTAAATGTTTAAATGCAAAGTATGATTAGAGGTGAGTATGGGAATATATTAGAGGCTTAAGACACTTTTTCATTTCTGCCCTTAATCTTATTTCCCTTTCATTTCTCCATCTTTGGCTAACATTCACATTTTTTCTTAACCAACACACCTACATCCTCTTCTTCATTTCTTTTTTTCTTCAATCACTTAAAAAGGGCAAAAATCTTCAATAACGTCTTCTACTCTTTAATCCAAGTAAGATAAGGCCTCCTAAATTTCAATTCTCATGAAGTAAGAACCTCTATTTTTTATGGGATTAAAGTGAATAAAGGTTTTAACTCAAAAAAGGAATTTTAAAGCTTTAACTTTGAATTTTTGGATTTTGAATGATTGGGAGAAAACAAACCACAATTTCTTCCAATTAGTAATTCCTCCATATAAGGTAAGCAAATATTTTAACCAAATCTTGAATGTTTTGAAGGTGTTGAAAGGGTTTAATGTTAAGTTTCTTTTGTTTTCTTGAACCTTGGAAAATATTGTGACTAAATGTTTTTATCTCGATTTCTTATTAGATCTATTTTGTGTAATGTTATGATGGTTAAATATGGTGGAATTTTTAAGTAATTTAGCTTTAGAGATGACTAGGAGTGATTTCCTTGTAAATGAACAATATTTTCACAAAGAATTATACAAAAACTATGTGATAGTCTATTATGTAATTGATTATGTCTATGGAATTTGCTCTTTAGATTGACATAATCAATTACATAATTGATTATGCTCTAATAAAATATGCTCTTTAGAGTTTTATAATCAATTATGCATGAAAGTCAAACAATATGGAATTGCATAATCAGTATGCCTAAAATTCCTATCTTCTAAATCTCTATTATCAATTTCATAATCGATTATGCCCATACAAAGTTACTCTTTGAAATGATATAATTGATTAGATAATCAATTATGACTAATGTAATTCAAATAATGATTATCATAGTGGTGTCAAAATGCCTAGTTTGTTCCATAATAATATTATCACCTATTATACATTAGATTATATTAAATAAATGACATGAGATTATACAAAGAGGTATGGTGATGTTGTGATATACAATATGTGTTATGATTATGATATACAATATGCGTTATAAACCGATTTATTTTGCAATAATTGAGTTGAGTTATATTATTGAATATGAGAATTAAAATGAGGATGAATTAATGATACTCATGATTTGAAAGCCAAATTCGATAAGCTTGCAAGGGATAAGGATAAACTTGTGAAAGATAAGAATAGATTAAGCTTACAAGAAGATTTACATGTTTTTCTTTTTATGTCTTTATATTAAATGGTTATGATCAAATCATGAAATTATGAATATAAATGCATTAACCTTATGATTTAATTTCCCTAATGAGTGTGATGGTGCAAAATGAGTAATATAATTGTGATTGAATTTTGATCTTGCATGTATTTATATTTGTTTCCTTGAAATATAGGTTTTTTTTCAAAATGCTCTTCCTTTTCCCTTTAACAAAGGTGTGAGAACTTATTTACTTTTTTTAGATAAGACTTGGTTATCTCTCCTAAATGAAAGTGGTTGTAAGCTTTATGTTATGGTATAATTAAGTTTTAATTATTTTTAATACCTTTGTTTACTCACTGAGTTTCCAAAGAAACTCACTACCTCTTTCTTTTCTTTTCCATAAAGAATTTTTTCCTTAGGTGCTCAATTGTTATTTGATGGGTTAAAAGTGGATTCATTCTTATATTTTGATTCTAAGGTAAGTCATGAGATAATTAGAGTAACTACTCGTGCATATGTATATTTGATGCATAATGAATTTATAACCATTTATTTTCATTTTTGTTATTTATACTTATATAAAGGTAAAACATCATTATAGGTTGCAAATTGCATTATTACACAAGTAAGATTGATAGATGATTACTTGTAGCAACTTTCTACGTGAGTTACATGCTTTGGGATAAGTCATGACATATTAAATGATGGAAATTTCTTAAATTTAGCATATCATGACATATTTTTAACTTGTAATATTGGTAAACTTTTGGCATGGTGAGTGGAAAGAATGCAATGACCCTATCAAATTTTAAAATTTATTTCATGAATGAAATAATTAATTAATTAATTATAATGACAATAATTAAAATTGAATTCCATATGGACTAGATAAAAAATAATGAGAAAATGTGAATGAGATATTGAGAAAAAGACAATTAATAAATTAAGTGAGTTACAAGTGTGCAAAAGTGAGTATGTGAATATAAAGAAAATTTAGAATATTTTTACCAAAATACCCCATGACATTTACTTACTGTATTTCCTTAACTTTAGTCTTTTCCCTTCATTTTTCTAACAACACACTTCTTCACCCTTATTAACTTTTTCCTCTTTTTTTCTTCAATTTTTTCTTGAAATCAAGCAAAGGAGACTTAGCATTTATCAATTCTACAACCAAATTAAGACAATATTTCTTAAATATCAATATCAAACTCCACTAAGTATTTCCCTAATCTTTATTCAAAATTTGCCAAGTTAAAGGGCCTTGGTTTAAGGAAGTTTTGGACCTTAACATGAGATTGTTGGGATTTTGAATGATTAAAATCAAATAACGTCAAATATAGTCCCTTGTTAATTCCTCCATACTATATGAATGGCATTCTATTCAAACTCTAACCTAGATTTATGATTTTATTTAAAATTTAGGGTTTAATAAGTTTTTAATGATTCTGTATGGAATGTAAATTGTAAACTTAAAATAGATTTTTGTTTAATGAATTTTGCAATTGTTGATGTAATCAATTGTATAGTTGATTATGACCATTAAAGGTTATTTTTACCTTTTGTAATTAACTACTAACAAGCAGAACTACTTTTAGAATTAAGGTGATCGACTACCAGAAAATGAAAGTGCTCGTTTTCCAACTATAGTTGACCATAGTTAGGTAGAGTTATGTTCAGGATCTCAATAGTTAAGTACATAGTCAATTATAGGCA
Source organism: Sindora glabra (assembly GCA_020226215.1). Classification (NCBI taxonomy): domain Eukaryota; kingdom Viridiplantae; phylum Streptophyta; class Magnoliopsida; order Fabales; family Fabaceae; genus Sindora; species Sindora glabra. The sequence goes on from CM035230.1 coordinate 80,887,169, forward strand.
TAAAGTTCCTTTCAAAACTCTTATAATTGAGTATATAGTTAATTATTGTTGTAATATTATAAAAAATCATATGTGAGGTGGATCTAAATAATATGATATCTAAATATATATACAAGTTAAGTAAATATAACATCATATATAAATAATAATGAGAAAATCAGTTAGTAAATGTCACGACCTATCCCTAAAGTACGTGACCAGTGTAGCAAGTTATAATAGGTGACCACCTACTAACCTCTTTGAAACATGTCTAATGCAATATTTCATATATAAATATACTATGCTTGTAAAAAGTATATGGTTTCCAAATTATTCAAATATAAGATGTATAGATGAATCGCCATGTAAGCTTCTTTCAACTATTCTAATGCTTACCTTAACACTAAAGTTCTTGTGTAGGCTAACTTTCATTCCATCTAACAGCAACTAAACATATAAAAGGAATAATCCTTAAAAAAATAAATAAATAAAGCAAAGGAATGAGTTTTCTTGAAATTCAGTGAGTAAATATTTAAGGATTTGTAAAATATAATCGTTTTAAGTTATGGAAACAAACTAAATTTACTTATACTTATACATATTCTATTAAATGATTAGTTTCACTTTAAGTTTCATACCTTTATTAAGGAGAAAATGATAGTTTTCTTAAGCAATAACTTTCTTAACAAGAAATTTGGAATAGGCCCATGCTACTTTAGCCATAGTCATGAGCATATGAATTATTTATTTGTTACTTTTCTTCATTTAACATTAACCTAATTTATAATGAAGTATCCCCTTTTGAAAGATAATTTCACATATGTTCATAGTTTTGGATAATTAATCATTTAAGATTTAATCATTTATCAACTCTATGGTTATTTGCATAGCTAATTACCTATAGAGTTATTACTTGTCAATTCATAACAACAAAGGGGTTTCCCAAACATATCAATAATAATAGCAAAAGATATATATAAATTAAATAAGTTTCCTTCTTATGCCTTTCGATCAACCTTATAACACATAGTCTCTAACTTTATGCCTTATAAGTTAATCTTATCCCACATAATCAAGCATACAAATCCTAGTGTTTATAATATTTGTACTTATCTCATAATTTTATTGCCGTTTATGGCATAATTCATAGGTCAAGTCATTTATCATTCTCAAAGTACACAAGCTCATTTTATCACATTCATAATATGATTACGATAACAATCATAAACCAAACCACACATAGCTTACTATAGTCATCCAATGTTAAATAATAACTTCATTAAGATGCATGAGTTAACAACATCATGTACTTGTTAGAAAAAGAGCCTAATATCATTAATGATATGCAAAAGTCATTCCTATTTTTAAACAATCTCTAAATGAGTTATTTTATTTAATATTATATTTTATTTGTAAAATAAGGCAGGCAAAGGGCTTTGTAAGTTACTTCAACCTTTCTAATAATATTTTGGAAGAAGTAAAGTACTTTGTGAATCACTTCCTAATTAATGAAATTTGATGCCAAGAAATATTTTGAAAAGTGCTTTAAGACTTTCAATAACTTTTTTGTAATGAAATATGAGTTTAAGAAGTACTTTGTGGCTTTTAGTAATATTTTCACAGTAAAATTTAAGCTCAAAAAATATTTTGAGAAACGCTTCATGTAAGAGCACAACGCAATTTCCAAAAACTTTTACTTGTGATTCATCATAAATGTTAACCAACCATCATAAATACATTACCAAATAACCCCTTATCATAAATACACCTTTAATACCATATATGTGCACCAATTTTAACATTAAATTAAGCTAAACACTACTATTTAATGTCATTTCATCTTATCTGAGCATAAATATAGGAAAACTCAAAATTATCAATTTACCAAGCAAAATCATCAAACTTTTGCAAAATTATATCAAAATATTTACTCACCTAGTATAAAAAAAGATTTAGGAGATTAGAGTTGACATATTTTGGCCTTGATTGCATAAAATCCAAAGAATTCTTATTAGCATTTATTTTTTTCTTTTTAATTAATTATCCAAATTCCTCTAAATCTAAAGAAAATCATGAAGATTATAGTTTCCATGGATGTCTTACCTTGATTGTAGGAAAAGTTCAATAAAAATTTACTCCCAAGTTGCTTAATTAAATAAGAATTGTGAATCGAGGAAGGAAGAAGAAGATGAAAAGCGAAAGGAGATGAGGAATAAGGTTTCAATAGGAAAGAAATGAGGATTTTAGGCTAATTTTAAGTTTATAAAAAGGCTATTGCATTTTTGTTTTTTGTTTTAAATACTCATATTCTCACTCCTAATCACTTATAACTTTTAATTTTTTTATTTAAAGTATTTTTCCTTAACTAATCTCTTCAAATTTTCTTTTCCAAGCTCAGCTTAAATAATTTACTTCTATTTGTCTCAAGGTTCTTTCCAAAACTTATCTAGTTAATTAATACTCTTTCTTTAATATGTTATTCACATTTTTCCTATTGGAATTTATTTAGTCCACATGGAATTTTCATTTCGAGTTTTCATCATGATAATTAACTAATTAATCATTTCTTTTGTAATGTAAAATTTTAAAATTCTAAGGAGAATATTACAAGCAAATTCATGTATAATATTTTAAACTTTAAAAGTGTAATGGTAAACCCTGTATATATGTATAAAGTGGATAAAGGTATATGAATTAGTCTTATTATGATACAAACCTTTGAAAATAAGACCATAAACATGTGATGGGATAATCTACTTGTGGTTTTGCTTAAATCCATTGTAAATTTAAGTTGTATTGAATGTATGTTAGCTTATATTGATATTACGGATAATCATTATATAATGTATGATGATGAAAATGAGATATATGGTTATACAAAAAAGCATCTGATAATTGCAAATTGAAATCATGTGAAATATGATAGAGGCAATGTGATATTCAAATACTAGATCTAGTAATGGCTAGCAAGGGAGAAGGTTAGACGGAAGTCACGAGGAGATTTACGTGCTTTTTTTACTTATATATGATATGATATTATGATTATTAATGAATTATGTTTAGTGTAAAATTTGGTTGTTCCCATATACTCATAATGTGGTAAATGCCTAGAAAGGTCTTATTCAAGATAAAAAATGTGTGTGCGTGTGTGCTGGACTTTTTGATAGACAATTTAATTTGTTAGAAGATTTTTCCCTCTTTTAGCAAAGGTATAGGAATATGACCATTTTCTTAGATAAAAATCTAAAGGATTCTTCTAGGATCAAATTAAAATTTCTAAATTATATTACTAATATCTATTTTAATAATTCTCTATTGATTAACGCTTACTCATTGAGTTTTCTAGAAATTCATTTTTTTCTCTTTAATTGCTTATTTTCTTTTCTTTTCTTTTGAAGCTTTTCCACATAGGTACCTAGTTATTATTAGATAGATTAGAAATGGACCGATTCAAGATCTTTAGTAGTAAAGTATGTCTTTGGGACAGCTAAAATTATTACACATGTAGGGATACATTCCATTTGCTTTATATCAAGTTTCAAAAACTTTATTCTCTTTTTCTTAAAAGCATGATTACATAAGATGAATGAATTTAGATGCATTTAGGAAAGGCTGGTAAATTATTAGTAGAATGACTCCCTGAATTGGTTACATATTCTATGATGGATTGTGACAAAAAGGGACCACAAGCCCTTTTTACAAAGTTTCAAGTAACTCAACCTATAAATAATTTATGAGTTTTAAACTTGCTCCATTAAATTAAAAAATGTCATTGTATTCTTTCAAATGACCATTTAAGTGTTAAAACTATTCATTTCTGCCATAGAATAAATATAAAAAATGTCTACTAATCTTGGTTAATGGACATCAATCTACTTTAATACGAGAGTTATACAATTATAGTTATAATTATTTAGTAAATAAATAAGCAATTTAATATACTTAATAAGTAGAGATTAACAAGAGTTCATTTCATAATTAATAGGATTTAATCCTTTAATTAATAGAATTCAATCCCATACTTAATAGGATTTAACGAAATAATTATTAGGATTTATCTTATAATTAATAGGATTTAGTTACAATCTTAATATATAATAGTTACAATAATTAATAGGATTCTACCTCAATTATGACATTTTTTTATGTGGCCATGGAAGCCTTTAATTTAAAAAAAAATAATGCTCACTTGCCATATGCTTCACTAACATATAATTTTAGAGTTTAAATTTAATTTATTGTTAATATAAAAATTTTTACACTATCAATAAATAAGGAAATTATACGTGACTAATTAGTAATTTTTATTTATATTACACTATAGGAAAAGAAACCATCAGCAATAACATTTGTCGTTGCTGGAAATAACTTGGTCATTGTAAAAAGAAAAACTCGTTATTGAAAATATCATTAGTATAAGTTCATCGCTAAAACTACTTACACCAATGACATTTTGTTGTTGATAAAAATTAGGCCTTTAGCGAGTCGTTGCTAAAATCAAGATTTTACTAATGACACAATCATCATTGAAAATGTTGTTGGTATAGATTCATTGCTAAAACTACTTATACCAATGACATTTTGTCATCAATAAAAATTAGACTTTTAGCAACGAAAGTCATCACAGAAAGCTATTTCAAATTTAAAATTTTAAAACTTTTCACAATGACATAATCATTACTAAAATCAAATTTTTATCAACAACTGTGTCATCTATAAAATCTTGATTTTTGTAACAACTTAGTCGTCGCTAAAAGCCTTAAAACTAAAAAAATAAAAAATATATAGAATTACTTTTAGCGATAACTTAGTCATCGCTAAAAGTAATGCTACATTTTTTTATTTTTTTATATATAATAATTTTTTAAAAATGTAATTAAATTAATAAATTAAATTTAATAATATAGATAATACTTTTTATTTTGAATAAATTAAGTTAATTTGATAATTTTTAATTTAATTCATATAATTTAAATAATATAATTTTATATAATAATACTTTTATTTCAAATATGCTAACAATATTAATATAACAAAATCACATAATCCATACAAAAAAATGAATACTTATAAAATAATTGTAAAATTATTTGTACATATATAAAAAAATTTATGTACATGATTCATGTAAATATCTGTACATGAAAAAAATCCTAAATACAAAATCTAAGGAGAAGGAAAATGCAGATAACTCAATGTATCGTCATCCATGTCAAGACTATCATCATCATTATCATCCTCCTGGCGACATAGAAGATATATAGAGGGTGGCTAGGATGAACTGGCAGGTTAGGAAGGACCAGCTGGCTGGGCACAAGTGCAATCACAAATCTGCTCAGTCTAGGCAAGGCAACAACGAATGATAGGATAGATAACATAAATCCTGTTATCTAAGTATGGAAGTCAGTTCCATTAGGTATATCCCAAACCAATGCTACATTTACTACTATTACTAAGCAAACTACTGTTGTAACTTCTAAATCAATAGTTGACTTTGCTGAAACTGCTCTTGACTCTATTCCAACTGCTGTTGACTTTGCTGTAGCTACTCTTGCAACTCACCCACCTGAGACAAGTAGTGGGAGCTCGCCCCGAAACTGGAGGTGCTCGGCAAACAGTATGTCTAGCCAACTAGCCGCCCTCTTGTATCCTCAACAAATGCCAAGCATCTCATTAGCAATGGCAGTCTCGTTCATGCACAAAAGAGTGCCAAGTGAGCCAGTGGATGATACATTAGACGGCATGTACTAGATCACTAACTCAATCATCCTTGTCTTGAATTTTTAAAATAAGAATTAATTATACAAACTACAAGAAAATTTATATCATTAAAATGTCAAGTTTATACTACTTACATACTGCTCAACAGAGGTCGGATGCACCCACTTCCCCATCCTATATGTGTGCCGGTCCTTAAAATTCTTAAGCACCAACTACAGCTCACTGATTTCCATATTTCTCTATTCATATTTTACAAGAAAAAGAAAGGATAAATATAATTATTGAATTAGTAACAGATTATATATTTAAACAATGAATAATAATTTGAATTACCTTATCATAACGATGTGCAGTAATAGATTTTGATCTATGCCAATCGTTCACCACCTTCTTTGCTCGATTATTTACATCTTTCATAGATAGCTCCTGCAAATTAAGAAATCACAATGAGATAGTTACTTTTATAGTTTAAATATATGAAATACTAGCATAATTTTATTAAATATCATACTTACCCTATAATTATTGCTATCGAAGAAATCCACATATCTATACCACAGTCTATCTCGGCCCAGATGTGGAAACGTGTACTTCCAATACTTCCACATCTGGGGTGAGACAGATCATGGCATAAAGCGCTTAGCACTGTTCAAGTTGAAATCCTGGTCCCAATCGCGTCTGTGTTCTAGAAAGTGCTTGTTCAACCTATACTTCCAGTCTTTATATAGGTCGACAACATTCTGTATCAGGCTACTGAGCTCTCTATCCACTTGGTCCCAATCGCGTCCGTGTTCTAGAAAGTGCTTGTTCAACCTATACTTCCAGTCTCTATATAGGTCGACAACATTCTGTATCAGGCTACTGAGCTCTCTATCCACTTAGCTTTAGTGATGCCCTAGAATTCAAAGTGGGACTGGAATAAAAGACATTTATCAAATTAGTGAGAATTATGTTTAAAAATTTCAAGTAGGGAATAACTAAGTTAAGATAAGGAAGAGATAGATACGTTTGCAAACCTCCTCCATAACCCTATCTCGCAGCTCTTGGGGCATTAACTGCCATGATTTATAATAAGGCAGCACATGTGCTCAAATGATGCTACCTATATTGCGAGAAAGATGACTAGCATTCTCTCTAACCAGATGCCATATACTAATCGTATCGAATTGTATATGCATCGGTCTCCCCCTACTCCTCTCCATCTTTTCATGCAGAGTAAGAGATCTATCCAGATCTTTTTTTCTCAAAGCTGCAACTTTGATGGATAATAAAGAGTATCAATACTATAAAATCATATTTAAAAGATAATCAACATAAGTGTAGATAATTATAAAATCATTTTAAGTTCCATCTTATAATAAATAAATTAGTTTATATTTTATGAATTAAGTTAATAAATTGTAAATTAATTTTTAAAAGTATTTTATATATTAATTTATTATAAAAATTTAATTTAATAAGGTACTTTAGATAATTTATAACTTATAAGATATTATTTCCTTAATTTTTTAAAATTTATTTTTATTCTTTTTATTAATTTACAATTCTTATTCTTCAAAATGTAAATCTAAATAAATAAATAAACATAATATATAAAATATTCTTAATTTAATTTTAATATAATTATATCTTAATTTTAAATCATAAATATAAAAATATGCATATGAATAAATATATAATATCATAAAATATAATTCAACATATCATAATATTACAGTTCATATTTAAAAGCTTCTTGAAAAAATCATGTATCCTAATAAAATAATTAATTAAATAAATATTTGAGATTAAATACCAGTTAAAGAGTTTAATTTGTAAATTTTTAAAATCTGTGGAGTAAAATATAATTATTTTATAGTTGATGGAGGTATCTTATATTTTTTTAATTATTTTTAATATGTTAGATCTGTCTTTTCATTTTATTATTTATATTAAAATTTAAGGAAAAATTATTTGATGACGAAGACATTTAACTCTTTAAAAGCTCACGCTTCTATAAAATCACTCACTGAATTTTGCTATAGTCTTGCCCAGCTCAGCTGTCGTTATTGGAATTTTGCCGTGTAAAATCCTATAATACCCCAAGTAAAGTTTAAGTATTGATATGACAGTATAATAATTATATAATTTTGATGATGTAAAAATAATAATTAAGATAAAATGATAATAAACTTATTAAATAAGTGAAATATTTATAATATAATATTTATATTTATAAATTTAATTTTTTATATAATTTTAAATTCAATGCAAAGTTAATTATATAAATAAGTTGTTTACTTATATTAAATTACATGCAAGGTTTTAATTCACACTATCATTATATATTAAATTTATGACAATATTATAAAATTAATTCATTTGTAAATATATAAAATTTTAAGCCTACTAATATTTTATATTTGACTTTTATTGTAAATATTATTTGACATTATTTTGTATAAAATTGAAATACTTATGATTAGTGAATGAAAAAATTAACACAAAAAAACACATGATTTATTTGAAATACAAAATGAGTAAAATAAATATAATTTCTTATCTTTTAAAATTATTTTTTAATTATTTTTTATTTATTTTTCACTCATAAATAGATTGTAAAAAATCTATAAATTATTATTAAAATAAATTTAATCTTTTAAATATTCAACGAATTACACAATTTAAGATAACCATTTGATATTAATCTTATAAATTCCTTAAATTATAAAAGAATCAAAATTTCCATGTTTCAATTTATTTTCTACAAACTTCACTTCCCAACCCAATTCAAGGTAATTAATCAGTGCTACTTTTTTTAGATTTATTAAACTATAAAAATTTATAAATTTCATGCTCTAATTTTTTTCTACAAATTTCATTTGGCTATCAAAATTATAATATAAGATTAATCATATAAATACAATAAATTATGAAGGAGGTATCATTTTAAAATATCTTTTTTAACTTTTTCTTATTTTGAACTTTGTTTATTTATAATAATATATTTTGAATAATACGTTTAATTTTTTATTTGGAAGCATGTTTAAATAATTAATAATTTATTTTCAATTAAAGTTTTTATTTCACATATTTTTATTATTTAAATTTTTTATAAGCTCAAATAAGAAAAATAAGAAATGGGATTAAATTTTTTTGGTTGTATATCCATAAAAATAAATTAAAATACTAAACTTACGTGATTCAACTAACTATTATATAACATGTAGAACTTATGTTTCATAATATATTGTTTTCAACTTTATTAAATAATGTACTTAATTTAAATTTTTTCTTTTTCAATTCTTTTGTTTTCAATTTAATTTATTTAACAACGTACTATATTTTTTATCTTTAAATAATTAATATTTTATTTTTTTATTTGATATATTATTATTTAAATATATAAATTTTTTTAGACTAAATAAAAAATAAAAGATAAAATTATATTTTCATGATTGTATGTGTATAAAATTAAAATAAAATTATTTAAACTAATTAATGAAGTATGAAAAAAATTAAAGAAGAGAGAAAGACATAATTTCTTGATGAATCCGGGATAAATTTATTAATTGATTATTTTTTATTTATGTGCTATAATTTAATTTATTTAATAATTTATGTGTGTGTGTATTAATTAATTGATTGATCAACATCTCCGTACCTTAACTTTTTAAGAACTATCCTGTTGCCTTTTGTAATTACCGTATATAACCACATACGAAGGGGCTGTAGCTGGCAAGCTGCTCAGAAAAGTTACCAGGTAATTTTTACCTCCACGGTAATTTCCTGTTTGACTGAACGCCAGTCTCCACTTGATATTTTTAATTTTTTAGAAAAATTATATATTCTCACTTTTTTAATATATTTCTAGTGCTATGGATGTAACAATATTAATCTTTTAATTGCTAATTCTTTTTCTCATATTATTATTCATAACCAAAAATTAAATAATGTTTTATATGTTTATATAAGAATATTTTAATATATTTATACATAAAAAGGTAGATTATTTTTATTCTTTAAGAAAGATTACAGTCGTTCATCAAAATGTAGTAAAATATTTTTTTAATAATAAGAGATAATGTTAAAGGAGAGATTGCGATTTTAAGTTTAATATCATTGTCTATTACAATATTGGAGGCGTGTGAGAAGTAAAAATGTAGATAAGACTATGAATTTCATCTCTAAAATTATAAAGCATTAATAAAATAATATTTAAATAATATTAAATTATTAATTTTATCTTTAAATAATAATTCACATAAATAAATTTGTTTTTTATGAATATTTAAGGAAAAATTATTTATATAAATAAATAAAAATTTTTATATCAATTATTATTCAGAGATGAAATTAATCATTTAATGTAATTTAAAAACTATTTTATTCGTATCTTATAATTTTAAAAATAAAATTAGTAATTTTATTTAAAAATGTATAATTTTACATTATGGGAGGTGTCAAATTGTAATTAAACTAAATTGTGAGGTGATGAACGTAATTTAGCCTAATATTTTTTAAGAAAAATTACGAGCCAAGCTGATTGCGAGTACGATTTTGGCCTAAAAAGAACCGTACATTTTCTTTCCTGTGGATGCAAAATTCTGCAGTTGTGTACAGATGCTTTGACTTTGTGCAGTTTCTGCCGGATACATGTTATTTACTTTATTAAATTAAAATAAATATATAAAAATTTACAATTCTATTACTAAATTTTAATTTATAAAATATAATTATAAAATATTAAAATTAAAATAATTTATTTATTTAATATTAAATATAAAAAAATTTAATAAAAATAACTTCTCTTATTCTAAAAAAAATTATTTTTTATTATTATAATTTTATTTATTATATTTAATTATAAACATATATGACCAATGATGAAATTACATGAATGCATATCCTTATAATTTTTTATAATTTTACATAAAATTATATATATTTTTTAAAATATTTTATTAATATTTAAATTTTATCTTATTAAAATATTAAAACATAATTTTCTCCACTAATTCTAAAGTCCTAATTCCACAACTGCATATAATATATTAATAAATAATATTTTTATACAAAATATTTTTTATTGAAATAATTGGATGTTTAGTGCCAACTTCCGGGCATATAAATTGACGTTTTGTTTAGATTTTAGAAGGAGAAAAAAAATAGAAAAATTTTAAATTTGATCTCCTCTTTTAATTAGACAAAGAGAAAAGCGGAAAAGATATAAAAAAATTGATTATTATAATTTAGTAAATATAAAATTAAAATTTTTATTATTATTTCTCTCCAATTCAAATTTTAAAAAAATTCTTCCGTTTCCATTTTCTCTTTATCCAAATAAGCTAGTCGATGATCGAGCAAAGAGATTATAAAATTTCATGAGAGGTTCCTGATGTGATTGAATAAATTTTCTATCTGAGGACGGAAATTTCATCATTAAATTGTTGATCGCATTTCGTTGCTAAATTTTGCAGAGTCAATGTCCATAAAATTCTAAGCCTCTCGCATTTCACCTCTTGGAAATCATGTGGTTTTGAGTTGGTGGGCGGCGGGGTGACCGTAGCGCGTGAATTAATTTGCATAGACTAAGGGGTCGTTTGGTTCATACGGGAACTAAGTTCCCATGGGAAATGGAACTTCACAGGAAGTTAATTTTCCGTATGAACTTCCTGAGATATCTCAAATTTTTGTTTGGTTGACATGGAGCAAGTTCCATTTCCCGCAAAAGAACTTCCTATGTTTTTGTTTGGTTCAACTTTGTATTTCCTACGATATAACAATGAAATGACCACAATAGCCTCCAAAATAAACATTAACAGATATTAATTGATTTCAATCTTTTTCATCTGCTCTTTCAACAGAAAATAAGAAAATGTGGGTTTGACGAAGTCTACTTGGTTAAAAACGTATAAATTGAGTTCAAAACTTTGAAAGATCATAACTTTGTGCTTGATTGTCCGTTTTAAGTGATTTTTTTTTATTTCATATAACTTTTTGAGATCTACGTGCTTGCAAAACACCTTGGTGTTTTGCCCACTTTGATTTGGCAAAAAAGGCCTTTTTTAATGATTTTTTTAATTTTTTTAATTTTTTGTTATTTTTTTAACTTTGATTTTATTTTTATCAATTTAAATTCATTCGAATTTCATATTAAAATTTTTCTTCCTAACTTTTTCGGTGTCTAGTAGTGTTATAATAATTTTTTTAACAAATAAAATTACTAAAAAATAATTTATTACTATTTGTAAACTAAATAGTAATATGTTACTGTTTCGTTCCAAGACAGTAACATATTACTGTTTCGTTCCAAGATAGTAACATGTTACTGTTTCGTTCTAAAACAGTAACACCAACTAAAAATCTCAAATAAATGAATAAATCATGTTTAATTAATAACTAAACTGCTAAATAATAGCATGTTACTGGTTCGTCCAAGACAGTAACATGTTACTATTTCGTTCTAAAATAGTAACACCAACTAAAAACCTCAAATAAATGAATAAATCATGTCTAATTAACAACCAAACTGCCAAATAATAGCATGTTACTGTTTCGTCCAAGACAGTAACATGTTACTGTTTCGTTCTAAAACAGTAACACCAACTAAAAACTTCAAATAAATAAATAAATCATGTCTAATTAACAACCAAACTGTCAAATAATAGCATGTTACTGTTTCGTCCAAGACAGTAACATGTTACTGTTTCGTTCTAAAATAGTAACACTAACTAAAAATCTCAAATAAATGAATAAATCATGTCTAATTAACAACCATACTACCAAATAATAGCATGTTACTGTTTCGTTCCAAAACAGAAACATCAACTAAAATCTCAAATAAATGAATAAATCATGTCTAATTAACAACCAAACTGCCAAATAATAGTATGTTACTGTTTTGTTCCAAGACAGTAACGTGTTACTGTTTCGTTCTAAAACAGTAACACCAACTAAAAACCTTAAATAAATGAATAAATCATATCTAATTAACAACCAAACTGCTAAATAATAGCATGTTACTATTTCGTTCCATGACAGTAATACCAACTAAAAATCTCAAATAAATGAATAAATCATGTCTAATTAACAATCAAATTGTCAAATAATAGCATGTTACTGTTTCGTTCCAAGACAGTAACATGTTACTGTTTCTGTTTCGTTCCAAAACAATAACACCAACTAAAAATCTCAAATAAATGAATAAATCATGTCTAATTAACAACCAAACTGTCAAATAATAGCATGTTACTGTTTCGTTCTAAAATAGTAATACTAACTAAAAATCTCAAATAAATGAATAAATCATGTCTAATTAACAACCATACTACCAAATAATAGCATGTTACTGTTTCGTTCCAAAACAGAAACACCAACTAAAATCTCAAATAAATGAATAAATCATGTCTAATTAACAACCAAACTGCCAAATAATAGTATGTTACTGTTTTGTTCCAAGACAGTAACGTGTTACTGTTTTGTTCCAAGACAGTAACGTGTTACTGTTTCGTTCTAAAACAGTAACACCAACTAAAAATCTTAAATAAATGAATAAATCATATCTAATTAACAACCAAACTGCTAAATAATAGCATGTTACTGTTTCGTTCCATGACAGTAATACCAACTAAAAATCTCAAATAAATGAATAAATCATGTCTAATTAACAATCAAATTGTCAAATAATAGCATGTTACTGTTTCGTTCCAAGACAGTAACATGTTACTGTTTCGTTCCAAAACAATAACACTAACTAAAAATCTCAAATAAATGAATAAATCATGTCTAATTAACAACCAAACTGTCAAATAATAGCATGTTACTGTTTCGTTCCAAGACAGTAACATGTTACTATTTCGTTCCAAAACAGTAACATCAATTAAAAATCTCAAATAAATAGATAATAATATATTACTATTTTTCTCTAGACAGTAACATGTTACTGTTTCGTTCCAAAACAGTAACATTAATTAAAAATTCTTAAATAAATAGATAAATCAAGTCAAATTAACAATCAAATTGTTAAATAATAACATGTTACCATTTTTTTCTCTAAACAGTAATATGTTACTGTTTCGTTCCAAAACAGTAACATCAATTAAAAATTTTAAATAAATAGATAATAGCATGTTACTGTTTATTCTCTAGACAGTAACATATTTCTGTTTCATTCCAAAACAGTAACACCAATTGAAAATCATAAATAAATGGATAAATCAAGTTTAATTAACAATCAAATTGCTAAATAATAGTGTGTTACTATTTTTTTTCTAGACAGTAATATGTTACTGTTACGTTCCAAGACAGTAACATCAATTAAAAATCTCAAATAAATAGATAATAGCATATTACTATTTTTTCTCTAGACAGTAATATATTACTGTTACGTTCCAAGACAGTAACATCAATTAAAAACTTCAAATAAATAGATAAATTAAGTTTAATTAAAAATTAAATTGTTAAATAATAGCATATTACTATTTATTCTCTAAACAGTAACTAATTAAGAAAATTTTAATTCTAATTGATGTGTGTGTGTGTGTGTGTGTGTGTGTGTATATATATATATATATATATATATATATATATATATATATAATTTGAATTATAGGGCTTGAAATTTAATATTAAAAAATATTTATAAAATTTAAAGAAAATTTAATTTTAATATTCAAATAATTTCAATCAACAAATAGAATATATAATTATATAATGCAATTAATATAATATATATTAAAATTTTAATTTATTCAAAATATTTATATAATCAAATTAAATATATCATATTATATTTATATTATTTAATAATTATAATCTAACTTTCAAATAATAGCAATAGATAAAATAAAAAAGAAGTAAAAGAAAATTATGCAATAAAATAAATAAAAAAATAAAATAATAAGTGGGTTATAAAATAACGTATGAATTAAATAAAAATATGCTGTTAATTAATTTATTTAAATTAAATATTTAAATTTTTTATAAAATAATAATAATAAAATATTTCATGTAATATATATATATAAGCAAACTGTAAAATAACAGTAACATTAACTAAAATGGACATTCACAAAGTAAAATCTGATAATTAATTAAAAGGGTAAAATTGGTATTAATTAATTTTAGTAAGGATATTTTTGTCTATAAATTAGTTAAACATACAGGAAATAGAACTTACCTAGGGGGGAGTGGGTAAGTGATTTCCCGTGTTTTATGGGAAACACAAGTTCCCAGGAAGATTTATTTCCTCTCATTTATGCAAACCAAACAACTCTACGGTTGTTTATATCCTGGGAAATACAATTTCCTATGTTTTTACTGCAAACCAAACAACCCCTAATCCTAAACGAATTGGGATGTGCTCGTTTGCATCACATATAAGTTTTTATACTAGAGATTTTAGTTCAATTTTTGCATGCTGACGGATAAATAATCCGGGTGGTGAGTTCTTTTAATAAAAAATTAAAAAAAATTAAATGTATTATATATTATTATAAATAAATTATAATATATTTTAAATTTATTTATAATTTAAAAAATATTATATATAAACTATTCACAAAATTAAAATATTATTTATAATATATCCCTATATAATTATTAATAAAAAAAGTATAATTTTTTATGAATGGAGAATGTAAAGCTATATAAAAATTAAAAAGTATATAAAATATACGCTGACTATATTTTTTAGGATTGTCAAAATAAATTTTTCAAAATTCGTGAGCTAACAGGATGGCTTGCTTTAATGTATTTCAATGACTTTAATTTGATTGTTATAAAAGGGAACCTTACCTGGAAAGTTAATTTTTTCATGAAGTAAATTTTATTATGAATATGTTGAAAAGTATTCAAAGTTTAAAGTTATTTAATTGATGTAAAAGAATCGATACTTTTCACAAATTGATTTTCTACGTTTTTGTTTAATTTAACTTTAAATTTTTTATCAAAATAATTATTATACTCTTTAAAAATATAATTAAAAATAACAATAAATTTTAATTTAGATGACTTTTTTAAATTTGTAATTCCTTATTTATTATTTTAGTATGAGAAATAAGATAGCTTTTATATATATATATATCCAAATTTATGGTGAGGATGAAAAGATAAGATAATCATCAATTGGATTGAATATGAATAATTTTGTACTTTTTATCCATAAATGATGCAAAAATTTCCTTTTTACAATGTATAAACAATTTTCTATGTTCTTTTTGTGAGAAGCAAAACTTTTTATAAAATTTTACTATCACTATTTTAATAGTTGGTCCCAAAACATATAACTTTTCCAATTTTACAGAAAATTGCATCTCTTATCTCTTCCCAGGACATAATGAAATGTTTTATCCTGAAATCTAAAAGTTGGTCCCAAATCATATTTGGTAAGCGTTATCATAAGTTCTCATGCTTTTCTCTGATTTATCACTTCAATTGAATAATTTAGTTCTATTTAATATTATTTTTATGCATGATAATGTCTGATCTCTTCATATATTATTTTAGGTTAATGTTACCAGAAGTTTTATCTTTCACAGTATAACGATACAAGTATCCAATTTCTTAAAATATGTAACTCCCTATAAGTATTACTTTTATTTTTATCCGTGAAGACATCAAGCATCCTACGTATAAAAAACAATATTGAGTCATGTCGATTTATTTAGTCGAAGTGATAAAACAAAGGAAAACATAACAACCTATGATACCCTTACGAATTATGACTTGTGACGAAACCACTTAATATTATTCTTAAAACAGCACAAGTCATTATCTTAGTAGTTGACAGGGTTTTGGGGATTCATTTTAAGGATGTAGTTTCTGTGGTTATAAGTTAATTAAGTAGCCGTCTTTTGTGCTTGCCTGCCATTATCAAATACAGTAAATCTTAATAGTCGTAATACTATGTTTTAAGAATATATACCAAACGGAAGACAATTTTTATCGGCCCCGTGTCTGCCATTAAATCATATGACATGCAATCAGCAGCCACCCTGCAAAATTTAATTAGCCATACCGGCCAACCAACTGACTTTGTTGCGTAACAAAGACAAAGGCTCGAGAATCGATAATGCCATAGTATTAAACAAGTGGGCTGCCTATTATCTTCAAGTATACTTGTTAAGCAAATAATCAGACTTTTAATTTTATGATTAGGAATCCAGGATGGTAATGTCTAGCTTTTGCTTCACAAAAATGAACAGCCTCCCACTGCTGTGGAACGTTATCATTCGCGTTCCAAAGTTCCCCCGTAAAATCAACAGTAGGATTGTGGGCTCCATATATAATTAATAATTAATTATCTTCCTTCCCAGCTGCTTAATGATCCACCTTAATTATTGCAACACGAGGACAAAAGGCCAAAGGGGAAAAGGGGGGAAAAAAAAACCACTGTTCGCTTTATTAGGTAAAATTAATATTCTGCATTGCTGTCAAAGAATGAACAATAATAACTTAATAAGGATAATGAAACGTGTTAAGCAACATGATGAGTCAACAAAGGGTTCACACAGCTGAACTCGTGTTAACCGGGTGATTTAAGTATCTATCGATTGAATGCAAGAGATATTGACGCGATGGAAAACGAGCGAAAAAATTCGCCTAAATGAACAGTAGAGAGCAGGAAAAGAATTGTCACACTCTGGTATTTTTTAAAATATTCAAATTCAGATAATGAGACACCTACGAATACCATGCGCCCTTTTTAATGTTACATTTGGGAGGATTAAAAATGGAATGAAAATAGAAGAGTAGAAAAGAAATTTTCAAATTTTAATAAAAATAAAAAATTATAAATTTTATATTTTTCCCTATTCTTTTCTTTTTTTTCACAACCAAATACGAGGTATAAATAACGATGCTTTCACAAACAAATGGGAAAGCGAATCCAATAATAACTTGTGAAGAGAACTTTTTTCTTTTTTTATGCTTTGTTTCGATGGGAAGAATTCTCTTGGGCAAAAAAAAATATATAACATAAGAGAAGGAATAAATAAGGAAAGAACATAATTTCTTTTATTATGTTTAATTGAAAAGAAAAGAAAAATAAATAAAATAGAAGAGAACTAAGTCTCCTTTATTTGGTTGAATTAAAAAAGTGAAAAGAAAGAAAATTTAATTTGTTTAAAAGACAATAATAACTTTTAACCATGTTTAATAAAAACTCTCGCACTAGTATTAACCCATTCCATGTGATTTAGACATTGTGACTTTATGCACAAAAAATAATATTTTAAAAATAATAAATATATATGAGATGAATCAATAAAGCAAGTGATACTTATTATTAAAAATAATTATATGTATTAGGAAAATTAATAACACATATTAAGTAAAAGCAATAACATTTGCTAAATTAAAAAACTGCTACAGATATTAAAAAGAACAATTATTAGTTATTACTAAAATCAATAAAACAAGCTATATAAGATTAGCAGAATTACTAAAACTAATAACATAAGTCACAATTATTATTATTACTATGAATAAGTTATAGTTATTATTAAAATTAATAAAATTAATAGTATAAACAATAATAGTTATTATAACAATTAATGAATTGAATAAAATTTGCTCTTTTTCTCGTAAGGATGGAAATGATAATAAGAAAAAAGAAGAAGAAATAGGATTTATTTGTGAGATTGATCTATATTAAAATTAAAAGAGAAGGTTCAAATTGAAAATTTTAATTTAATAATTCTTTTTATTACCTTTTCTCCCTCATCTTTCTCTCCATAATTGGAGAGAACAAAAATTATATGGGCCTATGGTAAATTTCTATATCAGTTTCTATTTCTTCTAAATCCTTTTCATCATCCAAATAAAACACTCTTTTCTCTTGTATTTTTCTCCTCACCATTTTCATTTTTTCCAAATCTTCATTCAATCGAACAATAGGTTAATCTTTTCTTTTATTTAGATGAATAGAAAAAAGGAAGAAAATAAAATTTGAAGGAAAAATATGTAGTTATAATTCAAATTTCAATTTTTTTTCTTTCCTAAAATCTCTCTAACTCGGATTTTAAAAATTTCTCTTCTTCTATTACTATTTTCTCTCTAAGCAAACAAAGGATAGAACTCATTTTTCTGCAATGTAATGTGTGCTTAAAACTTTACAAAATAAAAAATACAATTATGAATTTTAATGTGATTTAGATTTATACTATCACTTACTTGTGTATTATTACATTAATAAAAATGATTAAAATATAATTAACACTACAACAAAATAGATTAACATGACGATATTTCAGCAACAACAACAAAAATTTGATCGTAGGTGTAGATTGTAATGACTTTTATCGACGACACGGTGCCACTAAGAATTGAAAGGATAGGAAACGAAAAGCTTCAATAATGACATTTGTTATCGCAAAAACTTTAAAACTTTCAATGACGACAAGCTATTGCTGAAACTTTTAGCGATGACATTTGCAGTCACTAAAAATTAAAGTTTATAGCGACGACTTGTGTCATCGCCAAAGAATTAATGCAAAAAATTGTGCCAACTTTTAGCGACAACATGAGTTGTCGTTATAGGTCATGACCTACAATGATGATTATTGTCATTGGTGAAGGCTAGCATAATTTCCAATGCTAGTCTTTAGTGACGATAGAGTCATCATTATAGGTTGTGGCCTATAGCGACGACTCATGTCATCACTAAAAGGCTGGCACTAAAAATTATGCCACCCTACACCAACGACAATAGTCATCGTTGGAGGTTGTGGTTTATAGTGATGATCGAGAAATTTATCATCGTTAAAAGATAAATCTATAAATACTAGATTGTGCCCTGTCAGTCTCATTTTTGTGCGGTGAGGAGGGAAATTGAAGGCAAAGAGATTTAGGTATTTTTTATATTTTAGTATATTTTTTAATGATATATTTTAATTATTTATATATATGATATATTATTTTATTTTATTAGATATTATTGCTATTTATCATTATTTGTATTCGATCAATAGATTTATTCCAGTAAGATATGTATATTAAATTTTATAAAATTTTATTTGATTATGTTATCTATGAGATGAATAATTTGATATGAATTTATCTATTATAATAATATGTAATGAATTAATTTAATTTAATGGTATGACATCTTTAACATAAAATTAATATTTGTTGGATTTATATGTTAAATGTGTCTTGATAATTTTACTTTCACGTATAATTTATAAATATAAATTTTATTATTATTATGTTACTGAGTACAATTGTAATTTTAAAAAACTCGATGTATGTGTAGATTATTCAATTAGGTAAATTATTCTATAGACAAAATTTATGATGTAGTTTTAGAATACAAAAATTTCTAATTTTGTTGAAACATAATAATGTATAAAATTAGAATAATTATATAAATATTTTTTAAAAAATATAACCACATGAAAATAAAGTTTTAAGTATGTTGATAAATTTTTTGAATATAACTTTGTAAACGTACTTCAGAGAAAATATATAATAAAGAAAGTAAATGCTAATACAATATTTGATGAAATATTGTATTTAATGAATTTTTTTATATTTAACAATAATACTAAAAATTTCAAGATATATCTTTAGAATTTCTCACAACGTAATATAATTTCATATAATTATACAATTTAGCAGGTGATGTTTCTTCATAAAAATTTCATAACAATGTATACTGACTAAACTAAAAATAAATTATTATTCAACAATGATTGTTATATAATTTTTAATAAATAGTTCATATAATAATTTATGTAAAAATTATATTAAAAAAAGAACAAAGATAAATTGTTACATGATGTATTTTTTGATATAAAATTAAATGAAAACAAATTATTATATGAAATTTGTCATATGATAGATTGTGAATGGAAATATTTATTCTTTTTTAATTCTTTAATGTAAAAAATTCACGTGGAATCATATGATTATTTTTGTTGCCGTAAATACTTCATAACATTGTATAATGATTAAAATAAAAAAATTATCAATATAAAAAGAAATTTTATATTACAATTTATGTACTAATATAAGAATTTCACATGAATATATACTTTAATAGGAATTGCAAGTCACATAAATTTCATAACAATATATAATGCTTATTCAATAATGATTAATATGTATTCAAATTCCCATATATTCAAAGTTTTCATTGAAAATATATTAAAAATAATAATCAATCGATAATAATTCAAATAGATTTTATTGTAATTTTTAGATAATTTTTTATTTTATATATGAATTTATATAATATCTAACATTTTTATTTTGTATAAAAATATTTATTGAACTTTGATCATTTGTATTTATTCAATGCAAATATTTTCAAATAGAGTATGAAGATAATATAAGACAAAACCTATTTGAAAATGTGAAATAAAAATATTAAATATTTAAACATTAAATACATAAAAATGTTTAATTTGAATATATTAGTATTGAATATTAAACATTTGAATTAGATTTTTTATATATTCAATAATAATATTGGATATTTTATACATAATAAAAATAAGAAATTTATATGACAACTATGCACAACGTGGTAACAATAAGATTACACATAATTATATATTTTAAGAAAATTACATAGTAGTAACAATAGGATTACATATAAGCACAAATTTTAAAAGGATTACGAAGATTTAAATTTTCATATCAACGAGAATTTTCATACAAAATATAATCAAAATAAATTTGATGATTATATATTAATAGAAACTTAAAAACTTTGAACCTTATATGTACTCATAAGATATACGTTTGGTCAAAAGAGTTAAATACTTATAAAATATACATTAGGGCAAAAGAGTTTAACTATACATCTTATGAATGTGATAGAATAAGTAACAAAATTGAACCCCTAGTTCTAAATTATTAAACAATGAAAATTTATGTGGATATTTAAAATAACTAACCATACAAATATTAACACACCAAAATAATGGCACTCATCAAATATTGCAATGTAAGTTTAAAATTATTATAAATAATTTTTTACAATAATTTTAAATAGAATTGCATTTACATTATAAGTTTGGACTTGTTCAAGAGTTGGTTAACGTATAGAGATTAATTAACCTTTGAATTGTCCTATAAAATTAGATAGTTTGGGATATATCCTGTAATTATTATTGAGAATTTATCTGACTCTCGTTTCATACTACAGAAATCTTTTGGCATCCTAACTGTTCTCCGAGTTTGAACTATACTGATGTATAGTTTACACATTTGGAGAACTATGAAGAGATGCTGTCGAAATTTCTGCATAGAAGAAACAATGAGCGTGAATGAATTGATAACTATGAAAATATCTTAAATAGGATAGGATCCTAATTTTTAAAATTGGAGTGATATGGTGGATTTAGGATATATAACAAACATTGATCCTAACTCTTAATTTCAAATGAAGTTTTTTTTCCTATTCAATGGCACGATGTCGATAGATAAAAGCTAGATTCATCTATAAAATTACTTATCAAATGAGTATTGGAATGTTACGATGGCATTTGTTAATAGAACTAGAAACTTTGTTGATGATAGGGCCCTAATGAGATATCCATGTAAGAAATGTATGGATTTACTATTCTAAAATTTAGGAATGTTGGAAGCACAGATCATAGATAATGGATTTCACCTATTATATACAAATTAGGTACACCATGGTGAAGTGGGTGTTTCCACTTTTAGGAGAATGAAGGGGTATCTTTTAATAATAGGAATAAGATAGTGCATATTATACATAATTTCATTGGCTCTTGTGGAACTGAAGATATAGTTTGTGATAAAGGAAAAGGAGATAAGGACGTATTCAGGGGACATTAGATTGATTCATAGTGGTTGTGAGATTTATTTCCATAAATGGAAATAAAACTGTATTCGGGCTGCACATTATTCTCAGCTTTAAACTTTCTAGTAAAGCTCATGCACTTGAAGGTGCTACATAAGTGGAATAAGAAGTCATTTGATGCTCTCTTAAAGTTATTGCAAAAGGCACTTCTGATGGACAATAAATTACCTGAGTCACATTATAGTGCAAAGAAATTACTTAAAAAGTTAGGCTTTGGATATAAGTCAATCCATGTGTATAAGCTTGACTACATACTTTTATGGAAAAAGGATGCTTTGAAGGATGATTTTCCGATCTATGAGGAGAGCCGATGGGTTAACAAAAACATAAAAGGAAAAAAATTTCCTTAAAAAGTGTTTCAATATTTTCACTGTCTCCTTAGTTGAAGCAATTGTATATGTCAAGGCATACTGCAAAGGATATGACATGACATTATATTGATAAGTCAACAAAGGATAGGTAATACGACATCCTGTCGATGGGGTGATGCGACATCTTATTGATAGGAAAGCTTGGCAGGAATTCGATAGGAAGTATCCTGATTTTTTCGTCAACCCACAAAAAGTTCGGTTGGGCTTAAGTATAGATGTATTTAATCTTTTTAGTGATGGGAACATGTCATAAGCATGTGGCTAGTAGTCATGACTACCTATAACTTACCCCCATGAATTTGCATGAATAAGTACTTTTTTATGTTGACTCTATTAATATTAGTGCCTCAGTCGCTAGGCAAGGATATAGATGTCTTCCTAAGATTTGTTGTATAGGAGTTAAGGCATCTTTGAGAGAGAAAGTTGATATTTAAGATGCTAATACAAATATTATGTTTAACATGTAGGTTGCTTTGTTATGGATTGTAAATGATTCTCCCACTTGAAGCAATCTCTTTGGATGGAGCGGATAAGGTTACAAAGCATGTCCTATATGCAATGACGATACTCCATCAATTTGACTTAGGAGGAAAATTGCTTATGTTGGTTATTGTCATTGGCTTTCAAGGAGTCACACATAGAGAAATCGAAAGGAATTCAATGGAAAGCCAAAGAGGATAGGCCCTTCTCGTCCTCTTACTAATAAAATTATCATAGATTAGTTGGGTAGGGTGGCGCAGAGACTTCCTGGTAAACATAATCAATTTGGTGATCTAAAATCGAAAAGAGGTGCAAATGAACTTAATTAGAGTAGGAGAAGAATATTTTTTTACCTCCTGTATTAGTCGACAATGATCTTGAGACACAATATTGATGTGATGCATGTTAAGAAGAATGTATATGACAGTATTCTGGATACATTATTGGATATTAAGCATAACACGAAGGATACAGATAATGAGAGACAAGATCTGATAGATATGAAAATAAAGCCAAACTTATTTCTATATAAAGAGAGGGGCCAGCTCTTCAAACCACATGTTGCATATACCTTCAACCAAGAAGAACAACAATAATTTAGCTAGTTTATAAAAAATATGAAATTTCCTGATGGATTTACTAGGAGTCTTAATAAGAATGCAACTGATCATGATATGAGGTTAAAAGGGTTAAAATCACATAATTGTCATGTTATTATTCAAAGGTTATTAGGACCTTCAATTCGAACATTTTTGCTAAAGGAATTATCATATTCGATTATTGAGTTGTGTAATTTTTTCAACCAAATATGTGCTAGAACTCTCAATAGGAGGGATGTCTTGTAAGCTAAGCAAGTTATTATAATCATTTTATGCAAGCTTGAAAGGATATACCCACCAGTATTCTTTGATATAATGGTATACTTATTAATGCATTTACCTGACGAAGTATTGTAGGGTGGTCCCATTCATTTTTGATAGATGTACTCATACGAGAGATGTATAAAAAAGTTAAAAGATTATGTTAGGAATTATACTCGTCTTGAGGGTTTGATTGCAGAAGGATATGTTATTGATGAGGCGTTGACATTTTGTTCCATGTATTTAGATGGAGTGGAAACTAGATTCATTCAGCCTAACTAAAACCAAGACAAAACATCCAAATATACAAAAAAGGCATTATCAATGTTTCGATTTCAATGTTGACCCTTAAGAAAAAAAATCATATCTCACTTTAATAGAAGGGATCAAGATGTTGTCATATGATACATCTTGAATAACTACATGGAGATTGAAGAGTATTTTCGATGAGTTCCTATATTTATTCATACATTTCTCCCAAATAATTACAACAGACTAAAATATATTGTTCTATAGTAAGCATCGACAAGAGCTTAAATGAAGCGATGCTAATAACATAGATGAGTTATAAAGAATAAAATTTTCTGCATGATTTTATACTAAGGTAAAAGTTTGTTCTTCCCAAATGTGATATATCAATTATGTAAATGTTATTCTCTACTTGCAATTTTTTTCAATTTAACTATTCATAGAAATGCTATTTTCGTAAATGTACCCTTTACATAGAAATAATTCCCCCGAAACCTCTGAAAAGTTACTATCATTAGTTTTCGGCCCCGATTCTACTATTATGATATACTTAGCATGTATTATTAATGGAGTATGCTTTGGAGTTGAAACTCAAAATGTGAAGCATAAAACATAAAATAGTGGCATTTCTATTTCGAAAGCTGACGGTAACATGTTTTATGGTGTACTGGAGGATATTATAGAGTTGACTTATCTAAACAACTACACTGTGAGTTTATTCAAATGCAAATGGTAAGATACTGATCTTAAGAAGAAAAAGCTTTGTATGAATAAGAACATTACAAGCATGTCCATTAGCGGGTAATGGTAAAGAGACGACCCTTACATTCTTGCAACTCAAGCAGAACAAGTCTTTTATATCAACGATCTTTTTAATGGGCTAAATTAAAAGGTCATCCATTCTGTTATGTATCACAACGTATGGGATCTACTTGATGATGATGTCAATGTACAAGACTCGTCATTCATGCAGAAAAGCAACTCCTTTGATTTCAACCTTGTAGTTGACCTTGGAGATTTCCATTTAGTCAACTTGACAAATCAGAGAAATGGTTCTTCAATCGTTTTACCTTCTACCCATATAGGGTTTGCAACAGAGGAGTGGATGTCTTCATCAATGATGATAACAACTTCAAAAACGAAATAATTGAATATTATATGGAGGATGTGCTCCTCCAATTTGATAATGGTGAAAACACAGACAACCATTGAGATGAGTTTGTTAAATCTACCGACATTGAATCAGATTAGGAAACAGAAGTATTTTTTTGCATGATAACTCAAAATTGTCTAAAAGTCATTATGTAATTTCATTATATAAATATAATAATTTGTATCCTTTCATATGATCCAATTGTGGGCCTTTCTCTTAAATGTTTACATAATATGTATTATTTTAGTCATGGTGGATGTCAAGGCATAACACTATAGAAGTGATGTTGGAGGGGACCCTTCATGTCAACTTACTTACATTCCCTCGTAGTGCGAGGGATTATCTTAATTCATAATTATCCAAAAATTATGAAAATACGTGTACTCCTAAAATGTCAAGCTCCCAGTGGAATTATCCCAACTCATAATCTGGAGTGAAGCTAAAGCTATCTCATATTGATAGCCATTTTAGGTTTCCTATGCAATCAACTAACTAAGCCATTATAATTAGCGTAGCAAGCCTTAACCATGCTTAGCTACATAATAGTAATAGATAAAAAGAGTGGAAATAAATTTTTAAATTAAAAAATTATGTGGATGGGGTGAAAAGGAAAACAAAGAACCATTACTCTTTTTATGTAATTTTATTCTATTTTTTATTAGATTATTATAATTTAAAAGTTTATCGTTGATTGGTTGTTATAATTACTTTTTGTTTTTAAATTGAATAATTTTGTTATTAATAAATTTTACTTGTTATTAATTAAATTTAATAAAAATAATTTTGTTATTGTATTCATAAATAATATAAGAAGTAGAATTTATATAGAGAAAAGATGAGCAAACAACTTCTAATATTCCATAAGAAATAGGAAAGTACAACTTTATAGAAAGTTCTATTTCTTTCAATTCATAAGATAAAAATTAATTAAACAACTCATTTATAAGTTATTTTTCAAAAAATAGAAAATTTTATACTATTGAAGTGAACCAAACAATCTTTCAAATTTCGTTAGTAATAAATATATGAGCACAATACTTTATAAATAGAACTTTATAATATTTTAAAAAAATGTTTCGTACAAATTGTATTTTGGTTTTTAGCACCAAATAATGTAAAAAAATCAATAACATTTTTTAAAATTATTGTACTTTCAAAAAAATTGAAATTATATGTCTGGCAATTCACAAATTGTTAAACAACTCATTTGTAATTTATTTTAAAAATTTTTTTTATACTATTAAGAGGAATCAAACAACCTTTTAAATTCTATTAATAATAAATATATCTATACAGTACTTTATAAATAAAATTTTATAAAAATGTTATATACAAATTGTATTTTGGCTTATAGCACCAAATAATGTAAAAAATATATAATATCTTTCAAAATTATTGTGCTTTCAAAAAAATTGAAATTACATGTGTGTCAAATCATAAATTGTTAATAAATTATTATACAAATATGTTGACCAATAGGAAAATAATGAGAAATATTTAATTTAATTGAAAATAGAAATAAGCATAAAAATGCTTAATGCATGGGGAAGTGGGAAACAACAGTGAAGGTTGAATGACAAATGAAGTGAAGAGTAAGCGAGCAAGTACACAACTCATACTTCCACAAAAGAAAAAAATAAAGTGTATACAACTCATACTGGGACTGCGCTGTTTGAAAAGGCCGAAACGTCCAATCTGTTTCAGAAAAAACCAAAATCAAAGGAAAAAAAGAAAGAGAATAATGATTAGAGAGAACAAGGAAAAAAAAAAAAGCAGCAGAATTGAATCTATACGTAGATATAGGACCCCCCCCCCCCCTCAAGGAGCGCGAGACTCTCGGGGGTCCGCTTTTCTTTTAAACGCTGTGGGGTCCGTGTCCAAAGTTGGGTGCACCATTACTTTTACTGTATTGTACTTGTGAATTCCGGAAGCAATTCATTAGGGAAAAAAATACAAAATATTTCCTTTTATTTTAAGTAATTAAATTTTACATTTTTTATTTTAAAATTTTAAAAATTATCTACTTAAATTATATAAAATTTAAAACTAATACTTGTCATTAATTTAATTTATTATTTTATTAAATTATATAATTTTTTAATAATATTTTCAAGTAAGAATTATTATATTATAATATTTTAATTTATCTTCTTATTTTTTCATAAATAATTTCTTTGTCTTATAATTAATAGAAATTAAATTAGATATATAAAGTATTAATTAAGTAATAAAAAATGAATTAAAATTATAAGTGAAAAAATAGTAAAATAAATTAATAAATTATAATATTATAACTGTTGTTTAAAATTTTATAAAAATTATATTATTTAATAAAATAATTAATTAAATTAATAAAAAATATTAAATTTAAAATTTATTAAATTTAAATTTTATAAAATTTAAATAATAATTTTAGAATTTTAAAATAAAAAGAAATAAAATCTAATTGCTTCAAAATTAGAAAAGGGAATTGTATATTTTTTTCATTCATGAAACCAGTAGCAGTCACTTTAAGATGCCATGGTCGTCGCCGCCCTTCATGAGCCAATTACCATTTACGTCCGATATTTCAACGTTACCGTTTCAAATAAATTATATTTGTGTAATTACTTATTATATTGATAATAATTTTATTTTAAATAAAATAATTATTTTTAAATTAATTTCATCATTATGTAATATATTAAATATTATTTTTATTATTTTTAATAATATATCTAATAATATTAGTGTTATTAAAATTTTAATTCTATTTTTAAATCTTATTTTTATTGTTCAATTTTTTAATCTTAAATATACATTTCATATTTCAAATTTTATTTTTTAAGATGTATTAAAAATTATTTCTATACTTATTTTAAAATCTTAAAAATATAATTCTATTTATCAAATTATCACTTGCTAGAAAATATAATTGAAAACAATTATATATACAAATATTTAAGAAACTTAAGACAAAATGTTTGTACACAATGACACTATACTTTTAATCTATCAAAATTTTGTTCAAAGCATAAAAATGTCATTAGTATTTTTTATTTAATAAAAATACAAGATAATCATTATCTTGAAAATACCGAATGAAAAAGGACAAAAATTTATTTACTTTTTTTGTAAATGTTTTGTAGAGCAATTAATTAATTTTGTTATTCGATTCTTATTATTCTACATCTTATTCAATGTTAGAAGTTTTGTTTAATTGTAGTTTAGTATTTTTAAAATTTAAAAGTATTAATAGTTTTAAAATTATTATTAATAAATGCTTATCAAAATAAAATAAATATTTTAAAAATATTCCTTCTTTATATATTATAACTACAATTATGAATCTTAGACTTAAACAACAAAGAATGAAAAATGTATGAATTAAATATCATATAAATATGTAATATGAATTCAATGTAAAATCATATATGCATAATATAAATAATTTGTTGCATAAGATTTTTAATATATATAATTGAAAATTTAATTCTTTACATTTTTGTGTGTGTACTTCATCTTTTTCAAGAATATCCATATTATATCTTGAAGAATATGATAATATTTTAGAAGCAACCAATAATTTCCCTTTAATCAATAATGTCCTTAGTTCTTAATTAAATAGAA
Source organism: Sindora glabra (assembly GCA_020226215.1). Classification (NCBI taxonomy): domain Eukaryota; kingdom Viridiplantae; phylum Streptophyta; class Magnoliopsida; order Fabales; family Fabaceae; genus Sindora; species Sindora glabra. The sequence goes on from CM035230.1 coordinate 80,916,407, forward strand.
CTAGTGGTATGTTTTGGAGTTACAGGATGAAAAATAAAGAAAATTAGAAAGAATAAAGGAAAATAGAAGAAAAAAGATGGATGATTAAATTATGACTTTCCATTTTCTTATTAGAATTATATAATTGTTATGACCAATCTCAAGGTACGTAATAAGTGTATGTAGTCATTATAAGTAACTAAAAGAGATGTCGTAATAAGTGTATGTAGTCATTATAAGTAACTAAAAGAGATGCCAAAGTGAGTGGTTAATAAGTGATTAATAAAAGGGAAAAATCCTTAAAGAAAAGAAAGAGAAAAATAAGAATTAAATTTAAGAAATTCAATGAGTAATTAATGAAAGAAAGGATGATGATTAAAGTTATATTTAACTGCACTTTACAATTACACTCAAAGAAACTATTCATATTCTTTAAAGAAATAAGACAATTTTACTTATTTTGGAGGAAAATTGGCATATACCAAAGAGTTTATTATACCTTATAGGCATAAATTATTTTCCTTATATTAATCAATATCTTGTTAAGGTTTCTTTTCCCTTTAACTCAACCATTTCATCATAAAGGTCTTTATTCGATAAATCATTACAAGAAAAATAAATAATAGTAGGAAGTAAATCCTCTTATAACTTTAATCGATCTTGATCCCTCACAAGTTTATTCTTATTCTTTTAAGATCAATCTTATATCTTTTTATAAATAGACACATGAATATGATACATAAAGCAATAATATCTATATAATTGCCCTAACTTTTATCAAATCTCATTTATAGTATAATATATCAAAGGTAATTAAATACATCAATTAACAATGATAACTTATATATGTAAGCAGATGCCCTTATTAGCATATATGTTTAGGTATAACTAATTTCCACATCATATAATTATGACATCTTAAATCAAGTAATGAACCTAAATTGAGTAAGCAAATCACAATAGCAATAATCATACTTTGATTAAATTGTGCTATAATAATATTTCTAGCATTAATATAAGGTTACAACACCATCGTAACCATTTTAATCCATATATTACACCATTTAGTTATACACACTTTTTTCTTAATGAAATTATAACATAAGTTAAAATTCAAGCTTTACAAATCGATTTAAGACTTTCGATAAGTTTCTATGAGGCTTGAATTGATTCGAGAATCAATTTAGGTTTTCTTATGTATTTCCATAAGGCTTGAATTAATTTATGAGTTGATGTGGTGTAGAGGAGATTGCCTTTTAACTCTTGCTGAATTGATTTACCAATTAATTTAGTTCTTTTAGGTTGTTTTTATAAGTGAAGAATCGATTCATGGTAGAGGTTTCACCAATTGATTAAGTTATTTCAGGTTGCTTTTTTATAAGTGATGAATTGATTCATGATAGGGTGTTATGTACCGACCTATGATAAATGGAATTACCAAATGACTCAAATATGAATTTTTGCAAAAAAATTTACTTTTATGGGTAAGAAATCTCAATCAAATCTTATTCTTTGCATTGATTCATCTGATTAAACCATTATCAACACAAAAACAACATTATATCAACTAAATTTACTAAGTAATTTATACCAAACATCATTTTATGTCATTTATTTCAAATTATTCAATATAAAGAAAAACCTAATTCAACCATTTCAATTCATTGTAAAATTAAGCAAAATTAGTTAAAATATTCACTCATTATTTATGAAATAGATAATAGTTAGTGAAATTAATGATTAATTATTCCCTAACATCATTAAACCTTGAATTTTAGAGCTTAGGTTCTAAAATCTTATTTGAATTCAAAACTTTTAATCTTCCATAACTAAAAAAGAAAGAGCAAAAGATAAGCTTTATAAAAATTAAGGTGTAGAATTCATTGGCTTGTTTAAGTTGAGAAAAGAAGAATTTAATAAAGGTGATTGGAACCATTCTTGTAAATTTAGTAAGGAAGAGGAAGAGATATGGTATCTATAAGAAAAATAAAAGGATAGGTTGAAATGAAAAGTTATAAAAAGGTGAAGTCTAAAAGGCAAAATAGGAAAAAAAAAGGTTCTTAAAGTCTCTTTTTGTCATAACCTACTTTGACTGTTATTGGTGTGGAACCTAACACTTGATTTTTGCCAACCCATCTATCTTAACACTATTACTTTATATCAACATATGCTTAGGTAGTAAATTCAAGTTACCTAATTAAAAGATTTAGTATTTACAAGTAAGTTATATACATTCCAGGCTACTTAAGAAAAATAGCTAAACAAACTTACTCACCCTAAAGATTTGAGTTTAGGATAGCTTAACCAACCTAAGTATTTACAAGGTGTTTCCATTACTCGAATCCAACTACTAGCTACAAGTTCCTAGGAACTACTTTTATATATACATAAAGTAATTTTTTATAGTTGTTTAAAAAAAACAAGCTTGGAGATGTCTATTCTTGATATGAAGGTGGAAGAACCTTTTCTGAAGTATCTATAAAATGGAAACATATAAAAGAAATGAGTTTACAATTCAATAAGTAAATAATCTACTTAACGTTACGTGTTTAAGTGTGTTACCATGTCCTTTTCCATTTTAAGTGTTTCATAATCATTTATGATTACTTATGATCAATAACTTAAAAAATTAGACATATATATATAAGTGGATATTACATTACCTTTTCCACTTAGATCAATTCATATTCACACAAGTATACTCAATTTTTACAATATAAATAACAAAAATGGATAAATAAAGCAAGAAAGCATTTAAATCTCCTTATACTTCTAATTAGCTTTATCCTTTAAAATTATCTTTATCCTCTAAGGTTTATCTTATCTCCTTACAAATAGTTTTTTTGAATCTAGTACTATTCATAATTCACATACACACACATAGACACATAATAATTTTCTCCTTCCATATTTCAAATTTTAATTGTATTCAAATTCAAAATTTCAACATTAAAATCATACATAGTTACATTCACAAACTAATTATATCCATATATGAACCATATAACCTCACAATACTATACAATTCTATAATACATATAAAGTTAGAAGTAACAAAGTGATAGTCGATTACATTAGTCAACTACCTACAAGGTTTGCGAATTTCTTTTGCACTTTTATTGTTCATATGGTCAACTTCCATCAATTTATTCACATATACAATCACCAACCAAATTTCATTTCAATACTACCTTCCACACTCATTTTCAAGCTATAAATAATAAAGACATATTCCTTAATACAATTTTTCAACATTTAATTACCAAATTCCCATTATATAACATTATTAAGTTTAATAGCATAAAATTATACAAAACCAATTATTTGAAGTAAATTGTCTACTTACTTAGTGATAGAAGAGATGATTAGAGAATAGATGAGTGATCAACATGTCTTAATGAACACAAATTAAAGAGTTTGAGGTGAAATGCTTAAAATCCCTAATTTTACTTCATCCAAAGCAAATTTGCAAGAAACAATCATCCAAAACTTGTATTAGAAACTTTACTTTATTATAGCTTGAGATTGTTGATAGTTTTTTTTTTTTTTTATCTTGATAGCTTGATCTTGTTGGATCAAGTTGGAAAATGAGTGGGGAAATAGAAGATGAAGAGCAAAATAGGGGTTTAATGGTTAGGAAAGTTGGCCTTAGGAGTTATAAGGATATAGCAGGGTACTACTATATGAATAATGCATTATAATTTTTTTTATAAAAATAATTAAAAGTATATAATAATTTTTGGTGTAACATTGAGCTTTTAGTATTAATGTAACACTAAAAGTTTTAAATCAATACTAAAAACTCAATACTTCTTTTATATAATTTTTATTAAGTGTATCATTTTTTTTAATTTAACAATTTGAAATGATACAAAATTAGTTATGTCTAATGAAAAATTAGATTATTAAGTTGAAAAAATAACATATTTGAGAAAAAAAATTTAAGAATAATATTAAGTTTTTAATCTTTATATAGCATTGAAAATTTTTTTCATACTAGATTAGTATTGAAACTTAATGTTTCTCTTATACAATTTTTTACCAGTTGTATTATTAGCTTAACAATTTGATCTAGCTTCTCTCAATGTATTTTAGGAAATAGAAATCAAATATGATGTTAAATTTCATTATTAAGTTGAAAATATAATATACTTAATAAAAATTACATGAAAATAATAATAAATTTTTAGTATTAATAGAAATACTGCACTTTTAAGAAAATTGCAAAATTTTCTCTTATCATGTCAAAGTTTTTGTACACATGTTTGAACCTTACCTCATAGAAACAACTAGAGGTGTAAATAGGTTGGGTTGAGTTGAGCTTTACTTTAAATAAGTTAGGCCTACTTTCTAAATTATTGATTTGAGCCTAACCTATTTGCTGGTAAAAGTCTAAAATTTAAGCTTAGCTTGGCATATTAAAAAAGCCTGACTAGTCCTATTAACATATTTAAAAGCTTTTTTATATAAATAGGCTTTCAAATTTACTAATAGACTAAACTTTCTTAAGATCCAAAATTATCTAATGATCTAATTAGACTTATTTACATATATATATATTAAAATATTTATATTATTTGTATTAATAATATATATTATATTATATTATTTATAAATATATTTATAATTTAAAGGTCGGCTTATAAGCCTACAAACCAAGTATAAAGAAAAAAAACTGGCCTATTTGTTTAAATAGGTCAATTTATTAGCTTAAGCCTTACTAATTTAAATAAACATGTTAGACTAAACTAGATCTTAAGTAGGTTAGGCTATAGGCTCTTGGTATACCACCTGACCTATTTGCACTCCTAGAAATAATAATTCTCCATTAATTCTCAATATGACCATTTAAAATAGCTCAGTTTGCTAAAAAATTTGGTCACATTTGACAAAAATTGTCATATTAAGTAAATAAAATATATATAATAAAAAATTAAGAATGTAAATAAAAATTAGAATAATATAAAAAATCCCTTCATTTATATTTGATATACTACTATCAAAATATGCATATATAATATTAATTATAATCAAACTAATAAATAAATGCTTACAACTTATATTTTAAAAATTAGATTGAACTAGTCAATTGAACTAAAAAATGTATAAACCAATCGTATGATTGATTTGGTTAATATTTAAAATTGAATTTAACAAAATTGTTTAAAAAATTGATAAATAAATAATGAATTGATTAAATTATATGAATTGATCATGGTTTTCATAGTTCTATCAATTATTTTTTTGATATTATATACATATTTAAAGTTCAAAGTCTCAAGTAGTTAAAAATTATCTTACCCATATAAATGAAAAATATATAACAAGAAAATTAGATTCAATATTATTTTCTTATAATAATTTCAATTATTAACTTATAAAAAATTAAAATTAGTTAATAATATTTAAAATATTTTTATATTCTATATATATAAGTTAACTTATGATAATTTAATTATTTTTAATTTTTATATATTAAAAATTTCAATTTATATTATAATTCCAATTCAACATTGATTCAATTTTGATAAAATTATTAAATCTTAAACTGTTCTTATTTTCGATTCAATAATTGATTAGGTTTTTAAAACATCACAACCCATTATTTTAACTAATTGTTATTAAAGCGTTTGACTAATTACATCTCAAAATTGGACTCTAATTATCATTATACCTGATTATGAACAATATTTCTTTTTAAACCAATTATTTTGAATTGGACACACTAGGATTTTGATTTTTGTGGTGATAACATATGATCGAAGATGAATCGGCAATGACCAAAGTTTGATCATGACTTTATGTTCTAAATCTCGTTTGGTTGATTGCAATTTTGAGGCAAGATTTTTCCATCGAATTTTGGATGGTTCTGACGAGACAGTGAAATACAAGCACCTATTATTATCTAGCTTATATAAGTTATATAAAGATTTTGATGGTTAAGGAATTATATGTATATTAGAGATGATTGAAGGGTTTTTGTGTAATTTAGTCCCTCTCTCCCTCTCTCTGTATATAACCTTAATAAGCTCAACATCAATATAATGCTTTATTATTAATTCAAAATTGCTTTTTCTTTTTTCCAATTAGTCCCTCTCTATTCATTAAAGGGTGGACGGGGGAGGGGTGGAGGTTGAAGAATTGAACATTCCTGGCAATTTGTATTCATGTGTGAGGTTGGGTTTGTATTGTATTAAATATTAATAATAATTTATATAAACTTAATTTGAATTATAATTATATTATATTGGGCTAATATATTTATTAAATATGTCAAGAGACTTGTTGTAAAATTTAAATATAAACATAAATGTGCGAATATACATAGTCAACAAGTAATATAGTGAATAATTTTAAAGATCGAATCCCATAGAGAATTATTCTAATATTATTAAATACTAAAATTATCTTGAATTGATTTTATTTAAAAACAATTAAGAACATGAATTTAAATTAATACAAAATAATTAAATAAAAATTAAAAAATCAAATGTTAAAATTTAAATAGAATTAAAAATTATAATTTATAAAAACTAAGAAAGTATCCTAGGGTCTATAATTTCACCAATTTTGAAAGAATTAAATTTATAATTTTCTATTGATCATCACCAAATTTTATTACCATCAATAATTTAGTATATAACTCATCCTCTTCTAATAAATGAATCTTATATTCTTTTAACTCAAAACATTATATTCCTATATAAATTGAGAAATTAAAAGAACTCATTAAGTATAAATATTTTCAAGATCATACTTACAGTGTAATTATATTCCTATTCTACATTAAACAAGTATATCAACTATTTAAGAGTTTATGATCTAAACTTTCTTTTTCAATACTCATTCAAATCAACTCATAAACTTCAAATTCGTTGGCAAAACAATTTAAAGAACATTCAAGATCATAATGGGCAATTAATAAGCAATGGTGAATAATAATGTAAGTTTCAAAAATTAATCCATCAAGAAATAGGATCTATTATAGTCCTAGGATAAAATGTATTTAGTTCATGATTATAAAATTAACTAGCATTAAAATAATGAAAAAAATAAAAATCTTAAACAAGAATGAAGAAGACATTGAACATTGTGTAGCTCCTCGCATCTTAATACAACTGAATTTCCTTTAATCCTTCTTTTATATTTGGAGAAATGTCAACTTCTAGATACTTTGCTTTCAAGTTATTCTTTTATCATAAACTTTACTCTAAAGTTTTTTCTCCCTTTTCATAAACTTTTAGCATTTTATTTCTTACAAATAAATTTAAAAATTAAGTGTAAAATATAATCAAAAGATAAAAAATATACCACTAAATCATTTAAAATAAATGAAAAAAAATCTAAAACTAATAACTTATCAAATACTCCTAAAATAAACATTTGTTCGTCCTTTAACAAAGAAAAAAATTAAAATCATAGAAAATTCAAAAATAAAAGATCAATTTCTATGATTTTCATAATAGTGGCCTTCAAGATTTTCACAAAATATAATTCAAAGATCATTCAAAATACTCATTAAGGAATATCAAAATTCACATGCTAATAACGTTCCATCTTGAAATCTGAATTTTGTGTGTGTAGTCAATTATAAGTTTAAAACATGCCTCTTGATTGAAATTATGCAAAACAATGAATATATATGATCAAATATTCTAGATATTTCATAAACTTGTATTTCATAACCTTTTCCAATAATATAAATAAACATATCAATTTTGAACAATAGGACTTTATTGAGCTTGTAATGTCATATCAGGATATTGGTTAACAAATGAAAAGGAAAAAAATAATAGTCATGAAAGCTAATAATGATATGTGCAATAAAGCAAAATTAACTTTTTCTATCTTTAAAGAACATGCCATGTTTTTTGTTCTTCCTTTCTCTCTCTGTCTTTTTTTTTTTGCTTTTTCTTTTTCAATTTTTTACTTTTTTTTAACATTATCTTCTTTTTTTACAAATGAAAATCATAATAAAAATAAAAAATAAACACTTTTATGAACTATTTTTTTCTAAGTAGTCACTTTTTCATGATTTCTAACTTGAAAAATTCATCATTTAATTTATTCCCCTTAAATAACACATTTACACATTAAAACTATCTGAGGCTAATTATGACTAACATGAATCCTATTATTCGGTTTCCACTAACCTTAATACTATTTATATAATTCTTTCTATATTCATGGTGACTCAAAATCATATAACCTATTTTACATACGACTTAACAAAAACTTAAAAATACATATACAGATAAATAATTCAACACATCAAATATATAATTAACCTTGTTTCCATCTCTAATCCTTGTATTTGATTCCAAAAGAATCTTAACTCAATCTTAATTGTCAAGTTCTTTTTAGATTGCCTCAGACTCCTATATGAGCTTCACAACTCGATATTCTTAAGTTATATCTTGAAAATGTTAAAGAATGGGATGGGATTTATAATCTTAGAGAATGTATATCTATAAAAAGAAATATTATCAATACATAATTATAATTAATCTAACTAGTGACATAGAATTACCACTGGGTTGTTTCCAATACTCATACTTGATGACTTTACCCTATTTAACAATCTAATAGTTATGCTCGCATATTTGTGCTTGTATCCATAATCATGTATGCATAAACAACAGAACCCAAAAGAGGTTCTTCACAATTTCACCATCACTCAATTCAATTATAATATAAAAAAAAATGGATTCAACATTACAAGTAGAGTAAGGTTCCTCTTTAATTACATTGTTTCACATATCATTATTCACACATTTTATTTTCCGCACTAATCAAATCTTGAAAACTTAATCATGGCTAATCATATAATCACTTAACATTAAATAGAAATATTAATCAGACAATCACCATAACATTAAATGGAAATATTCAAAGATATACAGAATTCCAATTCATAGCACAATAAAAAATTATATATATGATAAAAATATGCATCCATCTTTTAACTCTCAGGTCAGCCTTATACCCTTTACGAACTATCCATCTTTATCCCTTCAAAGTTTACCTTATACCTTTAATAAAAAATTATTATCGAAAATTTCCTATTTGGCTCTCATATCATCACTTTTATCATATTACTTATTTTCAATATCACTTATGGCATAATTCTCAACGCAATATGTACAATAGAGCTTGGCTCTATCAATTATAATTTTAATATGATTTCAACGCAAATCATCTATTCATCAACAAGGGATAAATCAAGCACATAACAATATATACATACAATAGTGTTGCTATGCCCTCTTCCATAACCACAACAATTAATTCATATTCACCTAATATTATACACTTTCATAATTAACTGTTCCATGCCTGATATAATTATCATTTACCTTCGCATTTCAATCATAATCAATTAATAACTAGTAATATCGTCACCATGCCTTACAAGCCTGTTCAAACAACAATCTCTCAAATAGATAATTTTTAACTCATCATAAGTATTATTTTCAAATTAATCATACATGGCCATAATTTCATTATACATTAAGTTTCGTAGTTATGTTATCAAAGATTTGCAGATGAATAAGCACATGATTAGTACCATTTAAAATAAAGATTATAAATTATGAAATCTAAATAATTTATTATTAAGATATTAATTTAGAGTGAAATATATACTCATCTAATGATATCTAATCACTTTTAGATATTCTAGGATATCTATAATTATCTTTCATTCCTTTTTTTTACACCATTTATAATGATTAAGAGGATCACTTATCTTATTTTCAAACATTCAAATTCTAAGTTCAAAACATAATATAATAAATTATTCTAAGTTATCGACTTCTTACATTTCTCCAATATTAATTTTTAAAACTAAAATTTTTCTTTACATGGTAATTTGTTTGGAATCGAGCTTATATAAATAAAATATTAAAATGCAAAACTCTCAACAAAATTTATTTATATCACTCTAACATCTTATAATATCACTCTCTTATATCTTCAAAAAAGAATTATTGTAAAGAAATTGTAGACTTTCATAAACGAGGGCTTTTTGAGTTAATTATAAAATAATTTAAGAAGGTCCAAATTATATTATGTTATAAAACTAGACACTTAATTCTTAATAATTTCAACTCCATTTTAAAGAAATTAAATAACACATTTTAAGTATTTTCTTGAATCAATTTTTGAGTACTAAAAATATTAGATTTTTAAGATACTGATTTATTCTAAGAATACTAGTATATCATTCTAGAACATTCAATCCTTTTCTTATTAATTCTATATTGATTAAAAAGAATATGATAATAAAATAGAATTTTCTTCTTTTCTATATACAACATAAGGTAATTGAATTATTAGAACTTTATGTTTTAAAAATATTCTATTCACATCATTTTACGAAATTATACATTTAGTTTATAATTTTTTTTAACTTTGCCTTAATAAAGTCACCTGATTACATTTTTCATATTTGGCTTTAAGCCATTTTTATCATATTAGTACAATTTGTATACTAGTAGTATGAATTTAATCACATTATCATATATATACATATCACATAAAATTCATATCTCATAGTATCTTGATCTCAATTTAATCATAATATGAGATAATCAATTCATTATCATAATTATCCTCATTTATAATACCATAACTTTAAATACATTTACATTTGGGTACAAGCATACCCAATTGTTAAACAGTAGTTTCACATTATAAGCTAAGCACAATCACAATCGCAATCACAATCTCAATTAAAGTATATGTTCATCGTAATTAGGCAATAACCCATATGATGCCTTAATCACATCATTTACAAAGGGTTAATCAATAGTAATTAACAAGAAACTAACAATGCTTTGAAAGCACCATTACATACCACAATCTTTATCATAATAGAAAGTAACTAAAATCATAAGTTTTTTTATACTCATTCATATTAAGGTATATATTTATGCATATTTAGTCTCTTGATTTTACAACATATTATCCTAATATATAGAACAAATAAAGTGTAAGGAAATTAAGTAGAAAAGTCCCTAAAATAGATATTCACTCACTTAAAAATGGCTATTTACTCCAAGGATCCCTAACTATTCTACTTTCATCTTTTTTTCCTTTTTCCTACTTCATAATTTACAAGGATAATTTATAAATACTAATATTACTTATTTTGCGATCATTCTATTATGTACTTATTATATAAATATTATAAATTACTTATATTTGATGTTTAGAGATCAAACACCTCATGTTGGACCTTTATAAATCATGAAAATACAAAATAAGTTAGGTATGATTAATTATAGGATCACCATAGTTGTAACCTTTGAATAATTTTTAATGAATGACTAAAAAATCATGAATAGATTATTTGTAAAACTTATTTCATGTGAAAGTAGATTTAATTAGGTTTCCATAAACTACTCACTCATAAAAATTGGTTAAGATTTGAAAGTGTTATATCTTTTAGAAGATAAACATAAAAAGTTCATTTTTTGAAATTTTAAGTTTTTAACTTCTATCTACTATTTTGATGATGTCTTAAAATATACCCAAGATTTTGATTTGAAATGGATTTCATTTAAAAGTAGACTTAATTACTTTTAAAATGATAAGCAATTTGTTCAAAATGGATGTAAGATAAAGAAGTTATGCTTCTTTAAATTTTGGCATAATAATTTTGGGTGAGGAAATCGATTGACTAATCAATTTACCTACTCAGTTTTGCCTTTTAACCTTCATAATCAATTAGTCATTTGATTTTGAAGCCTATTTTTGCCTCTGAACCCTTAAAATTGATTGACCACTCAATTCACATATGAAAACCTTAGTTTTTTTATGAAAATTTTATTATTCATTCGATCCTAAATGCCTTCCAAACACATATTTACACACTAAATCTTGATACAATCATTTAGACACCTACCTATCACATTATATCACCTTTCCTCATCATTTATTACTTCCCACACATTAAAACAAACAAGATTCAAGTAAAATCACAAATTAATCCATATTTCATCAGTACTATCATATAATTATAAAATTCATAAATTTAACTAAATTATCCACGCACTTTATATGGAAGAAGATGTTAGAAAATTAGTTTAAAGATTTTTTAAATTTAATCACATTAAAATTCATGGATTCTAGAGTTAGGATTTAGAATTTAGAATTCCTAAAAAAATTAAATAACCTAAAATCTTTTTAGCAACTAAGACAAAATAGGGATAATTTTTTTTATGAAAGTGATGTTCTTATTTTGATTGGATCAAGAAATTAAGAAGAATGAAGATTCTCTTTACTTGATTGATGGAGTAGAGCAGAGATTGTTTAGAGAGAGTTAGGAAAAGTTGAGAAATGATGAAATAAGAGAAGGTTTAAGGCTTAGGGGTTGAAATGGAGAAAACAGGGCCCTAGGGGCATTTTTGAAATATTTTTCCTAAACCTCTTTTATACTCGCACACTCACTTATCTTAATACAAAGCTTTCTACTTCATAATTCTAATATATTTTTCTCATTAATTTTTCACTAAATTCATATTCATATAATCTTGATTTTATCAGCTTTATTTCATTCCATATTTCATACATTAAATTTCAAACTTAATCAAATTTATTGATTACCTCAAGTATTTTTTCTCACAAAATAATTTCTAATTTACTACAATTTGAGGAAGGTGTAACAAAAGCTTTCTTAAAGGGTAAATTTATGATTTTTCAAGCTAGATATGTTTAAGTCTAAAAAGTTACAAGAAAGAAACTTAAATGATGGTTAATTTTCCCCCTCTTCTAATAAGGTCCAAAAAGTGTGACTAGTAATACCAATGTAATAAGATTAGCTTGAAAGGCTAAAACGATCCAACAAAAAGCCTAAATCACATCTAAATCAATATGTCATTTAAAATTTTGCCTCAAAAGTTAATCCAACACATTTTAACATGTCTAAAAAAATGATAATGACATCATAAAACTTATATAATTCTTCACAAAGAGGCAAACAATTCGCCTAATCATGGCATAAAGTGCTTATAAATATTCTTCATTCATGATTAAAATGAAATTAACAATAGACTCTATTAATCAATAAAATAAGCATTTATTATTCTTTAAAAATCATATTCCTTTTTAATTAAGAATTTATTATTAGCTTATAATTATCTAATGAAGTAACAAAAAATAATATGAAACATATTTTTTCATTTTTTTAAATTTTAATGCAAGGATATATCAAAAACAACAAAATAATAAAAATAATAGGAAAATAACTACAAGAAAATAATAATAATGCAACTAGAATTGAATATTCCTCTCCTTTAAACTTAAACTAAACTTTATCCTCAATTTTATCATAATAGAGAAGAAGGAACTACCACATTTTTTAAGTTTTCTTGAAGTCCACTATAGTCTACTTGTCGTGTTGAAAAATTACAATCCTTATTCAAACAAATTCACTTACTATTAAAAAAAAAAACATAGTAGTAAAATGAAAGAAAACAAAATAGCTAAACTAGAAATAACTGACTAAAAAGTAAAAACTTACCAAAAACATGAAAAGTTTAGTTCTAATTTATAGTGTTTAACTTAACTTGTAACCTTTACTTGGATTAAGGTGGATCGAAAGGAAATTATTAGTAATTAACAACTCTATCCAAGTAATGCTTTAACCGTTGTCTAGTATCAAGCCATTGCTTAATCTTTGCCTTATATAGTTTGGCATTCTTAGAAGCATTCAATTAGAATTCATCCAATTTATTTATCATATTAATTGTAAAGCATGTATTATCCTCATTAAGGAGCTTTATTTCCTTAAACACATAGAACTTCACTACTTAATCTTGAACTTTCATAGTGAGCTCACCTTTTTATACATCAATCATAGTTTTGCTAGTAGCTAAAAATGGTTTACCCAATATGATAGGTATATCTTTGTTTTCTTCCTTGTCTAAGACTATGAAGTTTATAGGTAAAATCATGTTCTCAATTTTCACATTCAATCATACCTCTCAAATGTTTTAAATTGTAAAGTCATTATGGTTACATTGGCTTTTTTTAGGTTTTTTTAATACAAATAAAAGCATTAGATTGATGCTTACCCTTGAATCATAAAGAGCTTTACCAAAGTACTGATTCTTAATAGTGTATGGTATTATAAAACTCCTTGGATCTTTCAATTTAGGAAGAATTTTTTTTTTGTAAAATGGCACTGCACTCTTTAATAAATGTTACAATTTCATCATTCTTTAAACATCATTTTTTAAACAGGATTTCTTTCATGAATTTAACATAACTAGGTATTTGATTTAATGCATCAACAAAAATAATATTGACATGTAATTTTTTAAAAGCCTCTAAAAATTTAGAAAACTATTTATCTTTCTTGTGCTGTTGAAGTCTTTGTGGGAAAGGAGATGGTAAACTATTAGGATCTTATTCAATAGGCTTTGATAATAAAGGCTTTTCATGAATTATTGCTAGATTTGTATTAGAGTCATGAGCTGCACTTTTCTCCTTTTAAGTTTCTTTTCTAATAACCATGACTTTAAGTTTTTTTTTCCTTTTCATTTCTTAGTATTATAGCATCATGGTGCTCTATCCTTTCTTTATTAGGTTTTTTTTCAATGTTGCTTAGGAAAGAACCCATTTAGCAATTGTTCAGTGCACTGACTAATTATCTAACCTATACCTCCAAATTACAAATGGCAACCATTTAATTCTAAATGATAGTGTTAATTTTGGCCATATATTGAGCAAACATTTGTTTTAAGGATGGTTTCTTCTCTTGTGTAAGTAATGGTTTAGTAAATCCTACTGGCTAGATAAGGGGCTTTAATGATGATACAACTTCTTGATTATTATTCCCAGAAAAGTTTGGATGATTCTGCCATATTAGATTATAAAAATTTAAGTATGGATTATTTTGCTACTTATTATGATTAGTAGTAAATTGAACAGATTTAACATTGATTAGGCACTTTGTCGACATGATTTCCTCTAAAAATTTTATAAACTACCAAAGAACTTCGAATTGAATGGACCTACACTATATCAAGCTTCTTAGATAACATAATAACTTGAGTTGATAAGGATGAAATAACATCAAACTCATGATCTCCAGCTACTTTTTGTGGTGTTTGTCTCTTTAAAGGCCATTAAAAGTTATTTATAGCAATTTTATCTAACAAATCATATATCTCATCAACTGACTTCTATATAAGAACACCTCTTGTTGCCACATCAATTATTGCTCTTATTAACCCTATCGAGCCATTATAGAATGTCTAGACTTAAAACTATTTGGTAGCCCATAAAAGAATTAATATCATTCCTTATCTTTATAATTTTAGTTGGTAGAAAGAATTAGCGTAAATATTATTAAGCTAAATCATCCTAAGTAATGACTGATCTTGAAGGAAGAAAAGTCTACCAATTTTTTGCTTTATCTCGAAGTGAGAATAGAAATAGTCAAAGTCTAATAGCATCATCAAACATTCTATTATGTTTAAAAGTATCACATATCTTTAGAAAATTAGACACATGAGCATTAGGATCATTATTTGGTAGTCTCTTAAACTATATTGAAATTCTAATATTCAGTAAAGTTTTCCTAATCTCTTCATTTAATGGCATTAATTCTTGATTTTTAGATCTTGTTTGCATGCATAATAGAGATAATACCTAAAAAATAGAAGATTTAAAAATTAAAATAAAAATTTTAAATTTAAATTAAATTCAATTGGTATTAATATTGATAAAATTAGAAAACAAATCCTTGGCAATAGTTTAGAAAATAGTTATGAAATTTAACAATAAAAACAAATGTGTAAATATACATGGTCAACAAAGAATGCAATGAATAATTTCAAAGATCAAATTCCATAGGGACTTGTTCTAATTTTCTTAGGTACTAAATTTTTTCTTGAATTAATTTTATTTGAAAACAATTAAGATCAGGAATTCAACTGAATACAAAATAATTAAATAAAAATAAATAAAAAAACTTAAAATTTCTATAGAATTAAAAATTATAATTTAGAGAAATCAAGAAAGCATTTTTGGGTATATAATTTTACCTATTTTGAATGAATTAAATTTGTAATTTCCTATTGATCATCATCAAATTTTATTACTAATCAATACTTTAATATATAACTCACTCTCTTTCAATAAATGAATCTTATATTCCTTTAACTCAATAATACTATATTCCTACATGAATTGAAAATTAAAAAAATTCATTAAGTATAAGTATTATGAAGATTACACCTGTGGTGTAAATGTATTTCTATTCTACATTAAACAAGTATTGCCTATTCAAGAATCTATGATCTAAACTTTCTTTTCCAATATTTATTCAAATCAACTCACAAATTTTAAAGTTATTTGCTATAAAATTCAAAGAACATTTAAGATCACAATAAGTAAATAACAAGTAATGTGAATAATAATAGAAAGTTTAAAAAATTATTCCATCAAGAAATAAGATTTATTGTAGCCTTAAAATTAAAAGTATTTAGCCCATGATTATAAAATTAAATAGCATAAAAAATGAAAAAAAATAATAAAGACCTTTAATGTTGCATAACTCCTTATATTATGATGCCACTAAATCTCCTTTGATCCTAGTTTTATAAATGTCAACCTTTAAATGTTTTACTTTCAAGTTACTCTTCTATCTAAAACTTCACTCTAAAGTTTTCTTTTCTTTTTTTTTTCATAAACTTTTAGGATTTTATTTTCTACAAAATAAGCTTAAAAATTTAATGCAAAAATATAATTAGAAAATAAAAATATACTATTAAATTATTTAAAATAAATGCAAAAAAATTTAAAATAAAAATATACTTTTTAAAATTTTAATTACTACTTTATTAAAGTATGAATTTTATATTTTTATTAAATATAATTATTTATTTTTCAAATAATATTTTTAAAATTTTAATGTAAACATTTAAATGAATCGGCATGCACGAATTCATTTATAATTTTAATTTGACTTATTTATAATTTGTGTTAACTAAATCAATTCATTTTTAATCGTATAAATTTAATTTAAAGTTATATAAAAATTTCATATTTATATTAAATTATTATATTTTATCAATAATTGCCCACACTTTCTTATGCCACGCAGCGTTTAGGCATATTGAATTTGCAAGTTGAACTGGGCCTCAATGGCAAGTTAGTCTTAAAATTTTTGGATATAAGCCTAGTGATCATGGAATACATTAACCAATTATCACTAAATTTTTATTCATAAAAGGATAGTTCTATATTTAAAGTAAAAGTTAGGGTATAAATACTTTAAGTGATCAATTAATTAATACATGACATATGATATATATAAATAATTAAATAAATTAAATCATGGCACACAAATAAAAAATAATCAGTCAATAAATTTATTTATATTTTTAATTTTAACCCCAGTTATCAAGAAATTATATTTTTCTCCCTTCCTTAAATTTTTCATACTTCATCAATTAGCTTAAATAATTTTATTTTAATTCTATATACATCCAACCATGAAAATCCAATTTTAACTTCTATTATTTTTATTTAGTCTTAACGAAATTTAAATATTTAAGTAATAATAATATATCAGATAAATCTTTCAAATAATAAAATAAAATTTTAATTATTTAAAGATAAAGTAAATTAAGTACGTTGTTATGTAGATTAAATTAAAAAAATTGAAAAATATTTTTTTTAAATTAAGTATGTTATTTAGTAAAGATGAAAATAATATATTTCATTAAGTACATTGATTTCTTTTCTTACTATATGAGGGCGATATATAGGGGAGATACACTTAATTTTTCATAAAATTTACTATATATAAAAAATACTAAATTTAACTGTTTATAAAAATAATAATTTATCTCCTTAATATAATTTTAGTTAAAAGAATATAAAAATAAAATTTTATCACAATAAAAATAATGTATTTATTTATCACTAAAGGAAAAATGATTAAAAGAAGAGAAATCTAAATTCAGTAGATTTTCATTTCTTGATTTTCTTTGATTGATGAATCTCAATTGTATGATTGATTTTGTTGTTGTTAGCATGCTAAGAACAATATGGTGAATCATGTCCTTTTCCATTTATTTTTTTTAAATTTATTTATTTTAACAATAAGTGATTATTAATTAATTGTAATATATGTAAATTAATTTTATATTAAGTATAATTTTTAGTATATTAGGTTTTCTTAAGAAATTATTGGCATAAAAATATTTAATAATATAAAATTATAATTATATAATAAATTATTTTTTATAATTTATTTTTTAATTATAATTTTTTAATAATTTTTTTGCAATAATTAACTTTATAAGGAATTAGTGCTACTTTTTTTTTTAAATTTATTAAACTATAATGAATTTTTATAGTTTAATAAATTTTAAAAAAGTAGTACTGATTACTTACCTTGAATTATCGGGTTTGAAAGTGAATTTTAGAGAAAGTAAAATGAAACATGAAAATTTTAATTTTTTTAAATATAAGAAATTTATAAAATTAATATCTAATGATTATCTTATATTGTGTGATTTTTTGAATGATTTAAAAGATTAAATTTATTTTAATAATAATTTATAAATTTTTTATGATCTATGTATGAGTGAAAGGTAATTAAAAGAAAAAAATTAAAATGATACTTTTAAAATATAAGAAATTATATTTTTTTCCTTTTTTTATATTTTAAATAAATCACATA
Organism: Sindora glabra; assembly: GCA_020226215.1. Classification (NCBI taxonomy): domain Eukaryota; kingdom Viridiplantae; phylum Streptophyta; class Magnoliopsida; order Fabales; family Fabaceae; genus Sindora; species Sindora glabra. The sequence continues at coordinate 80,935,089 of CM035230.1, forward strand.
TTGTTTTAGTACTAACTTTTTTCATTAACTAATCAAAAGTATTTCAATTTTATACAAAATAATCTCAAATAATATGTACAATAAAAGTTAAATATAAAATGTTAATAGGATTAAAAGTTCATATTTACAAATGAATTGATTTTATAATATTATCATATATTTAATATATAATAATAGAGAAAATTAAATTCTTGCATATAATTTAATATAAATAATTTATTTAAATAATTAACTCTACATTAAATTTAGAATTGTATAAAAAATTAGGATTACAAATATAAATATCATATTATAAATAATTTACTTATTTGGTATGTTTTTTATCATTTTATCTTAATTATTCATTTTGATATCATCAAAATTATATGATTATTATATTACTATGAAGTTAAGGCATCAATACGTAAATTTTTACTTTAGGGATCATAGAATTGTCTTTCATAAAAATAAGAAGAGCATACTCATTTGTCATTTTGGCCGATAATCGATACATCATATAATATTTTTCTTTTTAAATTAATTTATTTAATGCATACAACAAAATACATGTAATATATTAGAAAAAATCTTATGTTTTAAAAAAGAAAGGCTTTGTTTGTTTTTAAAAATAATTTTTTATTTTTAAAAATAGAAAAATTTGTTTAACAACGTATTTTCAGAATTTATTTTTAAAATTTGTTCTTATAACTTAAAAATAAGAAAATAGAAATAACTTTTAGTTATTTTTTAAATTTATTAATTTTTTTAAATATCAGTTTTATAATTAAATAAAATATTTTTTTATTTATAATATTAATTACCCATTAATTGTAATTTTTTTAATTCAAAAATAATTTTTAAAAATATAAAAATAAAAATATATTTAAACACATTCAAAATTTTTTCCGTTAAACCGTGTAATAAATGTTTTAGAATTGAAAAACAAGACCACGAGTTGGGCATTTAAAAGCTAGAAAGATCTACGACATACAGTTGGCTGGGCTCTGCCCTCTTGCTTTTATAATTTTCAAATATTTTTTATTTTTGTCGACTGTAGGAGGTCTTGTCAACCACCCCTAACGCTCAGCCATTGCCGGTTTCGACTCCGCCACCATTCCTCTCTCTTTCCCTCTCCTGTTCTTCACTTTTGTAGACCGCGTCATCCGAATACTCAATATTATCACCTATTAATTTCTACCATTCCCCATACTCTGCCGTTGCCAAGTGCAATCACCCAAGCTTTCCTCTTCCTTCAATATTTTCGAACCGCGCTAGCTGCCTCGTCCACACTTGTTCCTCTTTCTCTTCCAAATCCTCACTTCTGCTGATCACAGACTCATAACATAACTGTCATTTCCTACTTCTAGGGTTTTAAGTTCTTAACTTCTCCATATATATACAACGTAGGGTTTTCCCAACTTTCCTTTTCTAGTTAACGGGGTCTTGTTCAGCCTGTTTAACTGAGACAGTTGAATCGATTTGATTAATGGAGGAATATAACAATCACATGAGCGAAAACACCGGTCCAAGGGCTAATTTCTTGTACTCTTCTCCGTCTGTTTGCTATGGAAGAACGAGCAGCGGCGGTTCAGGCGCTGGAAATGATCATCCGCTGCCAATCAACACCTTTCAGCTCCAATCGGGAGGATCCGATTTCTTTCAATCCGATCAAGCACACCCGATTGTGAAAACTGAAGCTAATAATACGTCCCAGCCAGCTCAGATTTTCCAATACCCTTTGATAAGAGGAAATCTTCACCAAACCATGCACCAGCAAGGAGGCAGCCAAAGCTCTGGCGAAGTTGAAGCAATCAAAGCTAAAATAATTGCTCATCCTCAGTACTCCAATCTTCTAGAAGCTTTCATGGATTGCCAAAAGGTTCGAAATTTCTAAGTGGAACAATTGGGAATTGCAAAGGACAACCGACCAGCTCTTCCATTTTCCGTTTTTCTAAATAACAAACTATGTATCTGTAGGTAGGAGCTCCGCCGGAAGTGGCGGCGCGTCTGACTGCAGCACGGCAGGAGTTTGAAGCACGGCAGCGATCCTCGGTGAGCTCGAGGGAAAGTTCCAAGGACCCCGAACTTGACCAATTTATGGTAAGTATAGTTTCCACATTTTCGTTTTTTTTTTTTCTCTGAAAAATTGGGGCTTTGCTTGTTTGGAAAGTATTATAGTAAATTAAATTGAATTGAATGATGATGATGGGAATAATTAATCAGGAAGCTTACTATGACATGCTTGTGAAGTACCGGGAGGAATTAACAAGGCCTATACAAGAAGCAATGGATTTCATGCGAAGGATCGAAACCCAGCTAAATATGCTTTGCGATGGACCCATCCGGCTCTTCTCTGGTACTCAATCGATTTTATTTTCTCTCTCTTAGCTCTTTCCCATTCTTCTCACTTCCAAATTCTATTCTCAGAATCATTATGTCCTCCCATCACTGAAAACTAACAAATTTTAGCTGGACTGGACAAAACATCCGTAGGATATGATCATATGGGTAAATATATACATGACCGTGCACCAAATTATGGTCTAGGTTGTCTGGGATTTTTGAGATTCGTAAACTTGAATGTTCTGAATTCTGGCAACGCTTTGACCAAAATTTTACACTGGAAATGAGAGCAGGACCCAGAAATAGAGAAGATGATACTGATGAAGCACAGAACCCTAACCACGAGCCTTCATTTTATTTGTTTCGAGAATTGACATCTATTTTCTTATTATTATCTCTTTATTACATATTAATATTGGGTAAAATCTGAAGTCACACGGTCATTTTTGTTAGCTTAGCCCGTTTTTGCCAATACCCAAACTTAATCGCGCGGTTCTTTATTCAGGGGCATTTCTTTCATAAGCTTAAGAGTTGACAGATTCACTCTTCTAGGGTTTCTTGCCAAAGGAATAATATATTCTGTTTTCGCTAGCATATGCTTTTCGCCAAATCACTGGGTTTTGTGGAATTGATATTCTCTTGCGCTTTAAAGCACACATCCTCATCATTGTAGCGGTCTGTGGTCAGTTCTTCCTCTTGAGAACTACTATATCTTTGGCGAGAAATATTTTTACAATGCATTTATTATATATGTTTCATTTTCACTTAAGAAAGTTATTTATCAATTTTATTATTTATACATTAGTTTTATGAAATCTGAGGCTTCTTTATCTTGGCCTTGTAAAAGATGCTAGTTTGTGACAACTCTGATCTTAGCCTTGTAAAACATGCTGGTTAAAATTACATTTGTTTGGTGTTTAGTGCAATGTATTGGAATTATAATAATAATATTATTATAGTAATAACAAATAGGATGCTGTTCCAATCGCCACTAGCAGCCGAAAGGACACTGTACGGTTTTTTTTTGGTCAGTCGTTTTATAAAATATGAATTCATTCTCAGTTTCTGTGATCTTCTTTCTCTGCTTCAAGCTCCCTAATCAATGCCAGTAACATGAATTTGCGAACCAAAATCCTCTAGGTTATCCGTGCTTATATATTTTATACCAATTAAATTTTCTTGCGGCCTTTAGTGATATTGGTGCTTTGTCACAACGAGGCATGAACTCTATGCTCAAGCCGCACGAGACATTCCTAGTTGCTCCTGGAGTTAAGAAAAACAACTTTAAAGAGACCACAAATATAAAAAAATGTGAGACCTAACAAATTCAGTCAATTTTTTTTTTTTGGTCTGTCTCTCTAAATAAATTCATGAAGCACTCGAGAAATTCAAAGCCGCACCAGTAAAAATCCGGTGTGATCCTCATCTTTTTGTGTGCTAAGCATTTGATTTGTATACCTAGTTATATATGATCTTTCTTGTTCTTAAGGGGGATCTTAGGCTGCTCTATTTTTTAAAATCCAAGGGCTTAAGCCCAAGAAAAAAGAAGAAGCAAATTAAAACTACGAAAAAGAAAAATGAAAACTCAATAAAGAAATTAATCTGGTTCTCACAACAAAGAAGCTTCAATTCTGCAGGAGGTTCTGGATTAGGCTGCTTATTAATCTCGCAAGAATTTGCAGCCATAATTTTAGGCGGGCACTAACTTTCTAGCTGCCGCAGAGAATCTTACTCGTGCGCTTTATCCAACAAAACAAGCTGCATGCATGATTGGAAGTACTTAATATGCATGTAAGATTGCATTTTCTAAAATTTTAGGTGCTTGATGCATGCCAGATATTTTCAACAACTCTATGAAAGAGAGTATAATTTGACGATTTATTTACTAAATTCAATATTATAGTGAAACAGTTACTGGGGATAGCCAAAAAAAAAAAAGAAAAAGGAAAAAAGAAGGGATTAACCTCGCAGAAGGTATAAACAATAACAACAAAGCTTTATTGCACTAAATCTCGCAGAAGGTACAAATAAAGAAAACCATGGTAACATTTTTCCTTTGCTACAGAGAAGAATATATTCCTTGAAATACGTATCCCTTTGTATATCCTGCCTTTTCCGAGATTGCTCCTTAGCTAGGTACCTAGTTCAATTCAAAATCACTTTAATATGCATTTTAAAACATCATCACTGTCACGAAAGCTCTTCAGAACGGACTGTTATAGTGCTGGCAATAAATTCTTTGTATTGTTTTGCCTTTACGAGGATAGGTGGAGCTAACTTAGATGCGATTAAGGCTCCATTTATTTTATGGAAAGATGTTTTTTTGTGAAAGAAATTTCATTCGTTTGTATATATATATAGAGGAGCGACATGTTATCTTTGTATGCCTTGATTAACAATTAAAATACCCAGTACCATGTTAGTGAGAAAAAAACAAATTTTTCTTTAGAATAGAATATGTTATTTTTTTATCATTCTTTACATTTAACATTGAAAATTTAAAATAATATCTATCATTTTTATATTTCATAATTATATTCTTATAAAAGATATTTTCTGTCAAAATAAATTAACTCTAAAGAAAATAAGGTATTCTCGTATGTACCAAATATTTGTTTTAAGTTCAATTTTCTTCAGATTTTTGAAGGTGCATATTCACTTATATGTGGGGCAAACGTGCAGATGATAAGTGTGAAGGTGGTGGTTCATCTGAAGAGGATCAGGACAACAGTGGTGGGGAAACAGAAGTGCCGGAGATTGATCCCAGAGCGGAAGACCGTGAACTTAAAAATCACTTGTTGAAGAAGTACAGCGGTTACTTAAGTAGCCTTAAGCAAGAACTTTCTAAGAAAAAGAAGAAAGGGAAGCTTCCCAAAGATGCGAGGCAAAAGCTACTTAGCTGGTGGGAATTACATTACAAATGGCCATATCCTTCGGTATGTGTCTCCTACGCTTATTTTTTTCTCATAACTGTTGCATATTTGAAAAATTATAATTTAAATTGTTTTGAACACTTATTCACTATAGTATTCAAATTGAGCTAAGTGAACATCAGTGTACTCAAGTGTGTGTGTCATTTTTCACTTCTATTACCTTAATTAGATGAATTTCAATTTTGGTTGGGATAATAAATAGGAATCAGAGAAAGTGGCGTTGGCAGAAGCAACTGGGCTGGACCAGAAGCAAATAAATAACTGGTTCATAAATCAAAGGAAGCGACACTGGAAACCATCTGAAGACATGCAGTTTATGGTGATGGATGGCCTTCATCCCCAGAATGCAACTCTCTATATGGATGGCCACTACTTGCCCGATGGTCACTACCGTCTAGGGCCATGACCATCAGCTTTAAACTAGCTCTCTAGTTTTGCATCAGGTGTAGCTTCAAAAACCTTTTTGATTGTTTATTCTGAGAGTTGGCAAGTCCGCTTTATTTTTTTGTCTTTGCTGTGTTTTTTTCTCCCCTTTTTATGATTTCGTTGTTTGTCATGTACGGCCTGAATCTTTAGTGTGTGTAGCTTTGTTGTATGATATATATATATATATATGCACGGAATTTCTGTACCCCATGAACTTAGTAATTAAGACGGAGCTAGCTTTTTAAAGTGTATATAAGCAGGACAGTTTCATTATGATGCTATGAATCTTCTCTCTATATTCCATCTGTTTTCATATTTTCTTATTCATGTTTGACGCAATGGGTTGATTTAGAATCGCATATCTTTTAAACTACTTATATATGCATGATTGATGTGAAACTTGAAAAAATGTGTGATATATAACTATGAATTTCTTGTTAGAATCTTTATGCACTAGCATTAATCGTAAAAGTTTTGGTTTTGGTAAAACTATTTGGAGAATAATTCAAGAAGTATTTTTTTTTTCCAAAGTCTTATTTTTAAATTTATTATAAAGAAATCATTAAGAATTAATTTGAAAAATGGTATGTTTTGTTATGATATTCTTATGATGCTATTTTTTTCTGCACTTCCATATTAATAACTCGTGTAAGTAAGTAATTGAAAATATATGTAATCATACAAGGTCTTGTATTAATAATAATGCTAAAAATATCATGATTTAATATTGTTGATTAGTTAAGTGTGAGTTATATTTTAGACATTATTTCTTGGATGATATGTTTTCGAAATTATAATCATGTATTCTAAATCTTTTATTCAACTTGAAAATCATTTTTATATAAAATTTTTACAATTTATATTGTTTAAATGGAAAAATGTTAGAATTTTTATAGGCTATTCTTAATTGTAAATGTTTTGATTTTGATAATATTGGTTGAATAATAATTCAAGAAATTTATTTTCTAAAGCCTAATCTTGAAGGTGATTTATTATACTTATTATGAGTTTATGAATACTTAATTAGGTTAATATATTTGATGGTTAATGTGTAAGCATGTACTTTGTTAGGCTATAAAGGAAGGGTTTGCTTGAATTTTATTTATATTAATTAGGTTCTTTCTTACCTTCCAATCTAAATTGTAATCCTTAGTTTATTTTATTGAAAGTTGTATATTCTAAAAGAAGGAAAGGAAAATTTATACTTATCTTTATATTATATATTAGTTGTGGTATTTTTTACCTTTTATTATAATAAGTGTCATTCTCATAATTTAACATTTATCAATTTATCATTTTTTTAATGAAAAGTCAATTGATCATTTTTTCACTTGAAAGATAAATTATGAAATAAAAAATAATTTTCTTATATTTATTAGTCACAAAAAATAAGTAATAAATATAAAGTTATTAGTTTCTCATTTATTTATCCTTCCAATATTAAATCCATTTTGAATAAAAATTTGAATTTATCATTAGAATTCACAACTACTTATTTATTTCATTCTTATAATTTTTTTTAAATTACATTTATATTTACTTCTTTTCTTTCTTCACTTTTAATTATTTCAAAATTATCATTTTATCAAAGACGAGAGTTTTGATCTTCACATTCAAAGTTCACAATTACGTAATTATTTCATTCTCATAAAAAATATTTTATCATAAAAAATTCTCCAAATTATATTTACATTTTGTTTCTTTTCTCTCTTCACTTTTAATCACTTCAAAGTTATGATCTTCTTTAAAATAAAAGTTTTTTTTTGCATCTCTAATATATGTAAGTATTCTTTGTTATTATTTTTAACCTTTTGTAATTGCTCAATTTAAAGTTTCTATTATATAAATTCTTCTTTATAATATGTTTTGCTTCTTTTTTGTACTATTATTATTACAATTTGTTTATTTTTTTTTGTTATAAGTGCTTTATTTTATTAGATTTTTGCTTTTAAAAAAATTTATAACTTAATTATTTCTTATTAACTTAATAGATTCTTGATGTATAAAACTATAAAAGTATATATTTTTGATATATTTTATATAGGTTATTTCATTAAATAATTTTTTGAATTATTTCATACTATTTAACAGGAAAAACATAATTTTGAAAAAAATTATGAAAGGAGGGAAATTGCCATGTACATATATGGATTATTAATTATAAAATTTACAAACTTACTACTGATAATATATATAAATAGGTTATTTTTTATGACCTTAGATTTGTATGAAAATATTGAGATTAACAAATGCAGCATCTTCTATTTTAAAATTTGAAATTCATTTTATTTCTATATTCATATGATTTTATTTGAAAATTTTTAACTTTTTTTATCTTCATTTGATTTAATTATAAATTTTTTTATCCTTATCTTTATTTCATTTTATCTAATTTAAAATTTGAAAACTTTCACTTATAATGTACTTTCTCTTCATTTTTATTTGATAAAATCACTCTTTACTTCTATAAATAAATAAATAATTTCATCTGCACCTAGTAGAGAAAGCTTGAATTTAGTATTAAACGATATCTATTACTAAATATCTTAACATATCATCTTCCATTTGATAGATTCTTATTATAATAATTGTAAATTTATTTTTTATATTATGTTCTTAAATAATTATATTATTTCTCTCACCTTTTTTTTCTTTGTATCTTTAACATATTTTTTTATATTTTGACTAAAGCTTAAATCAATTCTTCTTTTAAAGATTTGTTACCTACTAAATGCTTTTTATATGAATTAAAAAATATGAAATATTTGATATTAAAATATTAAAATTTATTCAATATATATATCATAATTTATAAATTTTAACGAGTTACCTATAATATAAAAATATTACTTTTAAAAGTTTATTTTATGTTCTAACATGATAAATAAAAAATATATTATTACAAAAATATTTATTCTTATCGTAAATTATATTATCAAATATTAATATTAATGATAATAATTATCTTGAAAAATAATATCCAATTAATGTAGTATTTGAATTCAAAATCAATTTTTTTGATAAAATAAATTTAAAATTAATTACCTATTTGAATATTGAGTAAAATGAGTGGAGAAGTGGCCTTTTTTGCTCTCTTAAATTTTTAATTTTTATCTTATTAAATACTTTCTCTTTCAAATAACTTGAAATTAAAGAGATGACATTTTTTTCTTAGATCTATTAGCTATATATTTATCAAATTTTCATTTAATCCTCTCTATAAATAATTAATATATAATTATAATATTATATTATTAAAATAAATATTCATCTATAATATAAAATTACTACTTTCAAAAATTTATTTTATGTTATAACTTGATAAAGAAAAAATATATTATCATTACAAAAAAGTTTATTCTTATCATAAATTATGTTATTAATTATTAATATTAATGATAATAATTGTGTAAAAAAGATATCTAATTAATATGATGTTTGAATTCACAATTAATTATTCACTTAAATGTTAAGCAAAATTAGTGGAGAGATGATTTTTTTAATATATATTAATTAAATTTTTATTTAATATTCTTTATAAATAATTAATATATAATTTTAATATTATACTATTAAAATAAATATCTGTGTAATGTACGGGTAATTAACCAGTGGTATTCATTTGAGTACTACTATATCCAGAAGAATTCAATAAAAAATAAAGGCATACTTTCATATTATGGTATTATAAATTTCATTCGAATTGTAATGTTAGTTTTTCTTACATTTCCGGTACCAGTTAAAAACTTGTATAGTTTTGACTGTATTTAAAATATGTAATTTATTTTATGTATGTTTCGGTTATACCTGATGGGTTCCATGTTAAAAATATCTACGAGTCCATTACATGGGGCATGCATAATGTGAAACCGTAAAAATCTAGGTATAAAAGTTTAGGTGGAATAGTGTTTTTTCCTTAATATATATTATCATTGGCATAAGAAACGTGAAGAAACTTTCACTTGCATGTGAACAATATCTTGCAAATTGCAGACATGTTATATAATTAATTAAAAATGTTGATATTACGTACAAACATGGAGAAGATCTTGAGTTTTGAAACCGTCTTAATTAATTTATGTTTAGGTGTCGCCATAACGATCACAAAAATTCCAGAAACCTTGCATGTTGGTATTATATATGAATACTATGTCAACATATCAAGGTGCTTCGATATGGGCTGAAAATGGATAACCTCGTCGAAAATTCATGATGTCAGGCTTGACATTGTGTACTGATTGGGCCATGACTTGGCGCTTTTATACCAAGTCTGCAGATCCTACGTTAACAAACACCTTCCACTGCATCAAGCCCGTGATTTAGGTCGGGTGCTTATCGTCTTTGCGAAGAAAAATTATGAATTCTGTGCTGAGAATATTATTTGCATAAAAAATATATTTAAAATTAAATCTTAAATAAAAATTAAGGATTATAATATAAATAAAATAAAATAAAATTTGTAAAATTTAATTTAATAAAAATAAAAAATTCAAAATTCATTTTCCAAGTCAATACTTCTAATACTTATAATATTATCCTTTTATGTATATCAGCGTAACGTAATCGATGATGTTTTGCATTTGGCTTCATTTATATTTTTTCTATATGTTTTCTGTTTTCTGGTAGATATATAGTTTAGATATTTAAAAATCATCACATTTAAAGATGATTTACTGCGAAACTATTGGTGTCTAAATTATTTGGTTCTAGAACATCAATCAGTTAGGGTCTTCAATAGAAAAACAAGTTGCTATTAAACACGACTTTTTTATTCTTTGAATTGAAGATAGAGAGACTATATGTTGCGAATAAATAAGATGCGTGGACCACCCAGCTATGCTATCCATCATATGATTCTTAGATGTGGGCATCATGCATGTATATCCAATTATCCTTGTACCGGATAAAATTTAAATTACTTATAGAAGCTTACATAACTAGGGCAATGCTGACTTAGACTATCCCTTAATAAAGTAGGGTGTTAATTCGTATTTTTCGTTCAACTCATTTGTTAAATCTATTAAAATAAATCATTCATCCAATTTATTTAATAAATTTAATTAATAAAATTTATATTATAAAATCATTTATTAAATTTAATTATTTATTATTTTTTATAAAAATATTCTTATCATTAATAAAATATTATTTTAAAATTTTATTATCATTTTATTAAAATTAAAATTTTATGTTTTTATTATATTTATTTATAATTTAATTATTAATTATTTTTAAAAATCTAATATAAATTCTTAAATGAATTAGTATATTAATCAAAACTTATATAAATATGTATTTGTATGGAATTATCATATTATATCAGAAATTATCAATTCTACTTAAAAATATAAAATTATGAAATACATATATACGATGCAGCAAGTCCTGTCTCTTCCCTGGATTGATGAATCCACTTATTACACATAGGACTCAATCTAATTTAAAGGGATTATAATTATTTTCTGACTTTATCTATTTAAACTATAACCTAAATGAATTTACGTATGTGCATGATTTGTTAATTAAAATAAACAAAAACCTTGCATGTTTATCTATCTCATTTTAAATATCCCACAAAAAGGCATTTGATTACATATCCATCTATGTTGACAATTCCTATTATTCTTCCATATAATCCTAAGGTTCAATATATGATCTGAGGAGAAGATGATTATGTTTTATTTTCAAGTTTAAATTACTTTGTTATTCCCAATAGTTTCACTTAATTTCTAATTAAGTCTTTGTAATTTGAAGATTTTAAATTGAATTATTATACTTATATTTAATTTTAATAGGATACTTCCCTTTTCTTTTGGTTAAATTCGTTAATAATTGGCAAATATGGACAACACTCATTTCATGTAATTAAATAATTATTAATGTAAAACTTTCATTTAATTTGTAATTGTATTTAAGTAAGGAATAGCTTAGAATTAAACAAGATATTTTATAATATTATTCTATTTTTATACAAAAAGTATGGGTCATTTGTCTCTCATTGCATAAACCGTTGATAGATTACTGTCCATGTGTTGGGATAAATTTTACTAATGGCTACGTTGATGCGGAAGCATATTCCCAAGATCAAAAAATGAATAAAATCACCAATTATAAATAATTTAATATGATTTAACTTTTAATTTACTTTATATGTGAAGATAATAAATAAAATTTACTAAAGAGCAATTACAATTAGCTCTTATTCTTTTTATAAAAATATATATTGAGTGAATAGTGTGTATTGTTTGAGAGAATATGTACTATCAATTAGAAGAAAACTGTAAGTTATTTTTTATGTATTTGAGACATGGATTTGAAAGTGAATAAATACTTTGTAAATTTCTGTCTTTGATTCCTCTTTAATGAATTCTGCTTATTATTTTCAACAAATAAATAGGTAAAAGTCACATCACATTAAATTATATATGTTTTTGTGATTTTATTACTTCTATGATCTTGATTTATGACAACACACTTCTACATCATTGCAATCATCTATGAAAATTTTCTCAAGAAGTGGTATCAAAATCCAATCTTGCTAGATGTGGGTCTTGTTCATTCAAATGGTCTTGATTGATTCTATCATTGCATTTAAATTAATTAAGGAATTTTTTTGACACAAATTTACTTTGAAATTTATCAATTCCAAATTTTGTTTAAGCAACAATCCTTTTATACATTTCTAGTAATTTTGTTTGAAAAATTCTTTATGGAGAAAACAAAGGAAATTTGATGAATATATAAAGTGATATTGCTCCATTGAAAGTAGAAAAAACATTTGTGGTCTTTAAAGAAGATGATTCAAGATTTAAGGTTTAAAAACTTTTGATAATGAAATTTGTATCAAGTTGAAAATTGTCAGAATTTTATTTAAATTTTAATAATTACTAATTTATAATTATTTGTTATTTTAAATCATTATTTGATTTCAATTAGGATTGTTATCAATTTAAAGTTATTTTCTATTTTGAATTATTCTCCTATTTAAATTAAGATTCCTTTTTTTAGTTTGTTCCCTTATAAATAAGTTGTATTAAGTATGACAATTTGTCAGAAACAATGAAACAAGAAAATTTGTATTTGTAACTTTTATGAGGGGTTATTTGTAATCTCATAATTAGTTCCTATTCTTTTAATGAAAATATTTGTATTGAGTATAAAGTACATATACTATTCATGAAAATATGCATAACTAATTAAAGAAAAATTATGAGGCATTTTGAATTTATTTGGGATGTGAATTTAAGAATAATCAAATAATTTGTAATCAGAAGTAACCTTCCATAAGAGTCCAAATACAAACTTTCTCATCTCAAACTCTTCAGCATATTGTTCATATTCAATAAAAACGTATTTATTGGACAAAAAATTAAACAGTGGAATCTTGATTTAAATAGAAGAATAAATACTTTTAAATTAATAATAATTTTAATTTAAATAGATATTCAAATTCAAGATAAAAAATAAGTATAAATTAATAATTATTAAAATTTGGATCAAATTTTAATATTATGTAAGTCAATTGAGAACAAAATCCAACAAAAAGATGATAATAACTAATAAGTATTTAATTAAAAATAACAACAATAACAATTCAATTCAAAAGTTCTTAAATTATAAGAATTTGATTAAAAATCCAATGATATTACTGGATAAAAAAATAACTCAACCTACTTTCAATGACGCGTGCTGACTACGCCACGATCACAACTGAATCGGGGACCAGTGTGTATGGAACTCTGGGTCGGGAAAATTCAAGGGGTTAAGTGGGGAATATGGTAAGTAAGTTCGGTCGCAGAGACGAAAGCAGAAAATTCTATGCGCACCCACCCAATGTATACTTTTCATTAGTCCAATTAAAGCAATCATCAAAATTGTCGTAATATTATGCAACCAGTCCCATCTATAATTATTTTCAATATATACTTAATTCTCTCTCTATATAATTCATTTTTGTTACAAATTACAAGTATATATCTACCTCTGACTTTTATCTTCTTCTCCCCCCCCCCCCAGTACTTTTGGCCTCAAATAATTAATGATGCGTGTGGGCTACGTGGAAAGGTTACCTAATTCCTGTTGTCATGGAGCATGCAATTTAATCCAGTAAAAAGGACCAACTAGTTCCTCTGCAACCAATGGAAGCAATGCGTAAATAATTATTTCTAATTAATTAATCAATTAATTATGATTGTCAAAGTCATTATTTTTACATATTAAAAGTGCCAACGAATACAAACAAGTGGAGCTAATGGCAGATTCAATAATGATCGTCTACTTGATAATGACAACGATATATTTACTTAATGTTGGATGATACAACCTTCAGTTACATTAATCAATCATGGATAATTAAGCTCACCTGTAACACGCCAACCAGAAACTAATACCGATGCTAATGCTAATTCTCAATGTTATTTATAATCGTCTTTTTTTCTCCTTTAATTTGCTTTTTTTTTTTCTTTTTTCCCTTCAATCTTTCAATCATCATTAGACAACATATTTGAACCCAACAATTATATGATTAATAAGCTAAGGCATGTTCCGCCAAGCAGTGTACCAATGGTTATGCTGTATTTTATTAATTATTAACACTTCTAAACCAATATAAGGAATATACCATGCACTTTATGAAGTACATGACAATTATTAACAAAATCCGCACCAATGCCTGGAGCTGCCCACTTAAACACAAGCAAGGTGACAATAACGGAATAAAAAAATTTTATTGGAGGGATCGAAAATTAAATTTTTTTATAAAATATATATAATCATTAAATTGAGTTTAAAGTTAATTTATTATTAATGCAAAATATTTACATTATCAGTGAATAAGTATAAAATATATCATTAAAATAACTAGTAGTTTAATCATAATAAAAATAATTTAATAATTTTTCATTGATATGATGATAAAAGAATGGATGGATGACAATATAAAGTTAATTTAGATTAGGTCAAATTTGAATTCTTTTAAATCTTTGAAAAATTAATTTAAAATTATTATATATAAGTAAATAAAAATAAATAATTTTTTTTGGAGGATCGATGGCCTTACTTGCACTCTTTCACTCCACCCGGATACTCTGGATGTTATGAGGAAAGATTAGATAAACCCCAAACCTTGGGCTCCAGTAGACTTTCATCGTTTCCATTTATCTCGTAATATTTAATTAAGCTATAGCTATTCCTCTCCCATAAATCGCAAATTAACCACCCACTTTATAGTTAGATATAATTAGAATTAGAATTTAAACATTTCTGCACGTTTTTATTATTTCCCTAATATGTTGATTATTTTTCTCATCTATTTTGCAGAAATACCTAGAGATCAAGCTGGTCTGGACACTCACCGAACGTAATCTTAGCAATATGGTTGAGGCAGAGACGTCCCTCTGTTGCCATTGCTTTAGCCATATTTTTTTTTAATCTCTTAATCAATTACTTTGCAAGGTGAGTAAATATTATTATTTTCTTCGTGACTGCCGGTATTGGAACCGGATTTGGAATCCCCTGAAATGAGGCCAGTTATCGTTCTAATTGATTGAGGGAACTATTCTTTCTTACTTTTCTTTTACTTAAATACCTATTTTTTAGTTATTAAATCTCTGTTTAATTAATTAACGTATGATATTCAAAATCTTCATTATTAATAAAATTAAAATGATCTCTGGAAGATCCTTTCAATTAGTTAGAATCTGTTACCCGGATGAAACTAGATCTTGTAAAATCATATTTAATATTTCACATTACATTCTACAATTTATTAAATAAAATTAATTCTTGTTTAGCAATCATATATTGTCTAACCAAATCTAATTCTTTCTTAATATGTTCAACAAAAATTCCAATTATAACAGATTCTTCTCCTAACCCCAATTAATGAAGAGATTTTAGCAGAATCACCATATATGAAATTGAGCATAATTTTATAAAGAAATAACACACTTATATCACAATTTATTTTTTCACTAAGTTAGTTTATATTGAACATTCAACTTGATTGTAGTATTAGTACAACAAATCAACACTTGTGCCATACTTAAAATCATGGTACAATATCAAAATTTTCGTGATTGTATTATTTAGTCATAGAAATATAACTTGAATGGTCCCGTGGTACAAGTAAGCGTCACAAGGAAATTGCATAAAAAAAAAAGGTCTTATGATATAAGTAATTTTTTAACTTGTGACTAATAGATCATTCTAACCACGAGTATAAACATAGTAAGAAAGGTATAGCTGTGACTAGTAACTGATATTGTCATGAATAAAATTATGACAAAAAATAAAATAAAATAATTATAAAAATTAATGTAATTAGTTAAAATAATTTTTATATATATTAAATTAAATTAATTATTTAGCTAATTTAATCAGGTGATATCATATTATTTTATTTGTATAACTGCTGAAATTTGTTAATACTTTTGACCCATATCAAGTTAGAATAAATCGTTGAAATCCTATTTGTCTAGAAATTATAAATTACAAATTGCATTTATGAAAAATCGAACTTGAATCTCCAAGTTAAGAAATATCATGCTTTACCATTGCACTAACTTGCTTCTTTCATATTATAATACAATATACTTTGTATAAAGTTTTATTTGATCGATTGACTTAAAAAATAAAACTATATTAATGTGATACTAATTATATAATAATAAAATATTACATAAATATATATAATAAAAATATACTAATACTAAAATATTTTATGATTTTATTTTAAAAATTACTTTTTAGAAACTAAATTCTCATTTGTATCATTACTAATTTTGCTTGTATCAAATTTATCTTTTACAAATATCTTATATTAATTTTATCTCTCATAATTAATTAATTAATTAACTTTATCCTTTTATTGATATTTTTTATATTTATTTCATCTCACATATGTTATTTATATTTAATTTTTATCTTTCTATTTATCAAGTCATTAACCTATCAATAAAATTATAAATGAATAGATTAAATTAATTAAATTATTATTTAAAAGGAAAGAAATTAATACAAAATATCTATAAGAAATGAACCAATAAAATTGGAATTAATAAGAGATGAAAATAAAAATTTAGACTATTTTATATAATCACTCCCTTAAATATAATTTACTTAAAATTTTTAATATAATAATTTAATTATTATTAAATTATACATAATTTTACATAATTATTATTTTTAATTTTTTAATGAAAGTTTTGTTAATATTATAGTGATGAATGTAAAATTTATTATTACATATTTCTATAATAAAACTTGTTGTAACTTATCTCACAAATTTACTATTTATATATAATATAATGATTTTAGTATTTTCATAATATATATATCTTCTTTGTTAACACATTTTTTAAGAATAATGTGATGTAATAAAAAATAAATTTTTATAATATTTTATACCTTGAATGATTTTTTTATTTAACCAGTATTTTAAAAATTGGACTAAATAATGAATTAAAAAAATATTTGTATATGAATGTATTATATATATATATATATATATATATATATATATATATATATATATATATATATATGTATATGTTAATCCTATTAATTTTTAATTTTATTGTGTATAGAATTTAAATTCATTGAATAATTATATAATAATATCCTTAATATAATATAATATTTATTTTGTTGATGTATATTAATTTTATTATATAAATTTAATTGATGAAAAGTTAAATAATTATTTATTAATTATGAAAAACTGTTACAATCTAATGGATATTAAATTTGGTATACATATAAATAAAAATGCTTATAACTTAATAATTAAACTTTTTCTTATTTATTTTAAGGTTTAGGGTTCAATTTCTATCTCAATTATTTTAAGAAAAATAATAAAAGCGTATAACTATATAATTTAAGAGTAGTTCTATCTTTCTACATATATTTTATGAATAAGCTAATTATAAATATTATATTCTATATCTTTTTTATTTTGATTGATTGGGGCTAATCAGTTGATCAGTTGATGAATTAATTATTTGTTATACCCATAATATATAAATATTTATATTTTTTTATTGTCTATCATATTGTAACATTTGCACTTATTATAAATAATCTTTTTTTATATATATAGTTACCAAAAATGATATATTTGACTATAATTTTATTCATAAAATTAATTTGTGGCATAAGTAATATATTATTATAGATAAATTTTTCTGACTTATATGATAGAATAAGTGATACTTTATTATAAAAAATGCATATTTGTAACTTAATTTATGACATAAGTGATATTTTGCTATAGAGAATATATTCTCATAATTTAGTTTATGGCACAAGTGATATTTTATCACAGATAAAATTTTTTTGTAGCATAAGTGATATTTTACCATGGAGATTGTGTTTCCATAACTTAGTTCGTGGCATAAGTGATATTTTGTTATAGGTAAAATTTTCTTATGACATAATTTTTTTAGTTTTTTGGACCTCTTTTGAATTTTTTTACTCCTATGATAAGAGGTAAAATTGCCATAATTTTTGAATTTTTATGGCATAATTCGTGGCATAAGTATTAATTTGTTATAGTTAAGTCTCCATTTATTTTACTAATCCAAATAAAATTTTCAGTTAGTTTACCAATTGAATATTTCATAAAATTGCTAATGTAACAATCAATTTACTAATATGATAATATATATTTCAATGCCAATTTAATTTGGTCATGTGTTTCTCACCCAAAACTTTAATAAATCGATTACCACATTATTAAAAGTTTCTTGGAAAAATGTTCTCATCTAAACAATTAAGTATTTGACATTTAAATTAATTAAAGTAGCAAAATAATATGAACAATTTAATGTGGAAAAACTTTAAATTCTAAGGGGAATAATCATAGATAAAAAGAGATCTAATATATCATCAAATATTACATAATGTATGTGAGAATTCTTAATTATAATTCTACAACTTCCTAACCACTATCATTACATATCTTACAAATCTTTATTAAAGTTCTCACATAATCTCTATAACCACTCATATCATGATAAGAAATAATCACAAATTGATAATAATTTAAATTTAGGTCAAATTCAATAATCAGTGTCTTGATACAAATTCCATTATATTCATCAATCTTCATATTCCACCTATTGCCAAATGAGACTAATTATGAGGTTTTAATCATAAAAGCCCTTCAAAATTTCAATTTCTTTAGACTACAACAACCATTTTCCTATTAACTAACTCCATCTTAATCAAGCGTTTCAAATTTCATTGAAATCTATTTTTAACCCTCTTCATCTACAAGCATCTCACATCTACAATATATACAAAATCTTACAAACACTTTTATGAATTAGGATAAACTTTTCAAATTTTCATCATTGTCATCAATGGTAAATTTATTATTTTTGCTTGAGCCAAAACCATCTACCTTCATTTTATCAATCAACCATTCTTTTGAATTCATGCATGATTGAATTACCTATCACTATAACACAGGTCATCATTCATCACCATCATCATTATACCATCACCATATAACTATTATCACCACCACTAACACTATCATCATATAATATCAATGAAGTTTTACTATCTTAAATTACTACTCTCTCGTGGGACCAAACCGGCTCTTGAAATTGGACCACATTATCATTCATCCTTAATTCTCACATATAATCAAACAAGTTACCTCCACATCATCACTATATTTATCATGCAACATTGAACTAGGTTCTTGCTATCTCCAATTACCACTTTCATGTAGGATTGAATCACACTTTAGTACTAGTTGTTGATAAAAATATTATCTCCAAACAATCAAGTATTATGTAATTAAATCAATCAAAATTACGCAATAAGACATGAACAATTTAATGTGAAAAAATCATGGATTAAAAAAGATCCATTATATTATAAAAAATTATATGATAATGTATGTAAAGGTTTTTAAATATAACACCATAATTTCATAGTCACTATCTCTATATTCTCAAAAACCTCTATGAAAGTTCATATATAACTTTTATAAGTATTTACATGATATTTTTCTTATTTCAAGCTCTTGATCAATACAAATATTTATAAATCAAGAATATTTATTTGATAAAGAATTTCAATTCTACTTTAATACAAAAACTTAATTTGAGTAAAAAGATAAATCACAATACACTAGTGAACTGTGCTAAAAAAGATCAAAATACACTAGTGGAGAAAAGTCAGGAGAACCCCCCCCCCCCATACACGCACAGCCACACGTGTGTGCTAAAAAGGATCAAAATACTCTAATGGGGAAAAGTCAAGAGAACCACCCCCCCATACACACGCAGCCCCACGTGTGTGCGCGCGTGTGTGAATTAATGCTAAAAAATTTTCAAGGACATAATTTGGTATAACAAAATAATTGAAGAATTATATATACTGATATTAATAATTATTAAAGAATTAATTTTATACAAATTAAATTAAGGAAGAATGAAAATATGTGTTTTGATTGTGCGAGGGAACTACTTGTGAAATAACCAAGTAGTCAACGTTTAATTATTTTTTTTCCCAACTATCGTATCTCCCAATCAATGACTCAATGGGCCAAAAAGAGTTCTCTTGGAAATTTATTTGAAAATTGATTTATAATTTCGGTTTAAGAGAAAATCGTATATGCATCTGATGCGAAAAATGTCTCCAGGTCTGAATGCGTCGTAAGCAATAACCGAGGAATCAACATATACGGATCCGACTTTTGCCGAAAGTTCACGCACGCATGATTGAAGTTGTTTTATCATAAAGAGTTCTCAGCATCATCATGTTGAGAAAATGGAAAGGCAGAGATTATATGATACCTTTCTTTAATTTGTTGTTCATAACTCAAAAATATCTTAATTACATTCACATACGAATTATAGATTAAAAGAAAGAAATTCCTCTTAATTCATACACTTTTCTTTGAAGTATCTACAATAATGACGTGTGAAGGACTTTTCTACATGTTTCTTACCTAATTACTGCTATAGTTGGCGCTAAACACAAAATCCCCGACCAAAGATAACTGCGGCCCGGAAAATTTGGGTGTAGCTAGCCTGCCTAAGCTGCTGGCTAATTGACTAGTAAGCTGCGCCTGCGGATGAGTGCGTGAAGGAATAGTTGCTTTTATACAAGTGGTGGTCCTTCGATGAACCAATAAAGAACGGCGTCGCTGCAGATGCGCCGCCGTTGCTGCTCCCGCCGCCCCCGCATATTCTCTCACAAGAAGGACATATGATGAGCGTGGCTGCCGGAAGCTGCACATAAAATGCTGCCGCCGCGGCTGTTTTCATTGATTTGAGCTCCTGAAGCTCCTTTTGCAGTCTCTTGTTTTCTTCCGTGAGGGTTTCACAGCACTTTTTCAGTAACTCACAATCTACTTCTGTTTGCTTCAGCTTCGTCCTGTATATACACGAATAATCCAGAACACAATATCAATATAATATGAAAGTGGTGCAAATAAAGGTTTTATTAAGAGAGCGTGATTTATATTTCATACATCATTTCAGAGATATCAATGTAAAGTGAGTTAATAATAATAACCTGGCTCTCCTGTTTTGAAACCACACTTCTACTTGTCTGGCCCGTAGATTCAGTTTCCTAGCCAATTCTTGCTTTTGCTTCTGAGAAAAAAGACCCAACAACAAGAGGGAAAAGCAATATAAATCAGCTTTCTCAAAACCCAAGAATGATTTGAAGGTCTACATATAGAATTAATTGACTTATAAAAAATCATATCGATTTAAGTATATATGGAGATGAGAAGATAGAGTACGTACTGGGTTGAGAGTAGAATGGTCTCTGAAGCTGTCCTCTAAAACTGCGGATTGTTGTTTGGTGAGCCTGAGTTTCTTTCTGCAGTGATTGTTGCCATCTTCATCTACAATATCAGCTTGACCTACCGTTGATGAAGGACGAATTATGAGCTTTTCTACCTCTTGAGCAACCGACTGATCTCTCTCCCTCTTGATGATGCTATTAGATGAATTGGAAAATGAATTAGACACTGCACTCGGAGTTGCTGCTGCTTGCAGTTGCAAATTATGATCAGCTGCAGACTGATCACTCTTTTTTTGATGCGCCTCATCGGGTGGTCCTAACGTAAGAGATGGGCAGAACTTGTCGTATTTGTACGATTCTTCCTCCTTGTTCTTCTGGCTCTGTGATCTGAATTCGGACATCTGATCGTCTTGAGGTCCAAGACCGAGACCGAGATCAAGATGAAGTCCTGCGTTGCAGATATTATCCGCAAAATCCATATTCTGAAGGCTTGAAGACTGAAAGCAGCTGACCGGCAATCTTTTGAATACAGAGACAAGAAATGTTAATGGATCGGAAAAAGGGGTGTGAAGATGGTTTTAATTTGAGGGAGGAGAGGCTTTCTGACTTTGTGACGACTGATTTATTAAATAATTATTGAGGGAGAGAAAATGAAAGAATACAGTAGAGAAAATGGATTATGGAATAATTATGAAATTCTCTCCTCTCCTTTTGGTTCATAGGTTGACCAGGAAAAAAGAAAGAAATTTTCATATCTTTCAACTATATTATATAAATTTAATTATAATTAAAAAATAAAAATATTTATTAATTTTAAAAATTTATATATATTAAAAATATAATTTTTATTTTTAAAATATTAAAAATATAATTTTACAACTTTATATGTATTAAAAATATAATTTTTTATTTTTAAAATATTAAAAATTATAAAAATTAATAAATATTATTTATTTATTAATTATAATTAATTTTGCGTGACATAATGGTAGGATATAAGAATTTCTCGAAAAGTGAAATGCAACGTATGGATGATGAGTATTATGTGCATTATGATGTGTGGAATCATGTGGAAAGGGGGCACCATAATGTACATCGCATAATAGAAAAATTCAGTCCTTTTTAACCCTTTTTCTTTTCCACTTTCCCTTGTGATTTTGTTTTTCTTTTTTTATTTATCTGCTTTACTGTAGTTTCACGGGTTAAAAAATCTAAGATGTTGTTTTCTTGTTTACTCGTGGAAAAAATGCATAGGAATCGTCGTTAACAAAAAAAATAAAGATATGAAGTTTCCCATTTTGTAAGAAAAACAAATGAAGTACTAAAATTAAATTCTAATGTAGTACGTACGTACGGTGGTAGTTAAGGGATCGTGTATTCATCACTCCATTGTAGCGCGAATAATAATTAAAAATTAAATTTAGTCCAGCCGGCAATTAAATAAAAATATGATATATATAGTAATATTAGTGAGGCCGACAAGACAACACTCCGAAGGATGGGGTGTTGACTGATGTGTAGGACGCATGCTCCAACTGATTGACCACCAAATGTTTTTCCCACTAAATTGACTTAAAACTTTATTAAGAAAAAAATTAGGAAAAAAAAGAAGAAGAAGAAGGAACAATGCCTCATTTTGCTTAGCCCATAAGATATTCAATCTTCAAAAGCTTGTGTACGCGAGGATGCCGAGTGAGCATGCAGCTAGAAAATCTTTACATTTATGATGCCATTGCCAAGATTGCCTGTAAGGGAGAATGGCAATAAAAATGTTATAAAAAAATGAGATCTGATGTTAAGTTATCATTTTTTCATATTCGTTGTACTAAATTGTATAAAGTTATTTTATTGCTTGATATTTCATAATAATTTTTTATTTACATTCAAAATTTAAGAATTTCATTTTATGTATATAGTATTGTAGACAAACGAAACGCAAGAAAGCAACAACACTCAGAAACATGCTTTTCAAGCATTCTAAAGTTTCAAATCACATACATTCTATCTTGTGTTTTTCCTACTCTTTCTTTCTGTATAGATCTAACACTCAAGTTCGTCCATTTTTCGGGTAAAATACCAAAATAATATTTTTTACAAAACTTATTATCGATTTACTATTTTTTCGAAACATATTATCGAAATACGCACGGTGGCGGGAGGCGCCATCCACGATGGCGCCTTTGGGGAGCTCCGAGGGCGCCATTCAAGGTGGCGCCCTCGGTCAAATTTTTTCATTTTTTTCCTTTTGAAATTAATTAATGTTGATATCATTTGAAAATAAAAATTATAAAAATAAATAATATATGATTGTAACTGAAAATAAATTTTTGAAAATAAATTACTTATTTTATAATTATATTTGATGTCATATAAAAATATGTTAACTCCACTTTGATATCTAATACATAAATTTATTATAGGAATTAAATAAGAAAGTAGTTAATGATAATAATATAATGAATAAAAATAATAAATATTTAGTAAATAATTAAATATTATTTAAAAAATATAGGATCAATAAAGAATAATTACATAATTTACATTAATGTCTCTCAAAATTTTATGTAATGACAGTTAATTTTTATAAATTTTTGAAATTATAAACTTCTAATGCTTGGAATTATATTATTACAAGTCATTATTTAATATGTTATTACACATAAGTAAATTTATTGAGTATACTAAAATATTCTTTATATACAAAGTTGAAGATAGCTAAAAATGAAAAGAAATATAATGTAATAAATATATTTTTCTTATTTTATATTTATTCCAATAATATGCTTGTCCATTTGTATTTATTTGAATAAAATTTTGTTTATTTTGTGACAGAATGAATGCAAATTGGCGAGGTTGAAGATAGCTAAAAATTTAAAAAAATCTGATTATTTCATTTCAATAATCTTTTCATTTTGTAATGAAATCGGAATTATAACATGAATTAGATATTTTTTATTTCATCAGAATGATAAAATATTTTGGCAATGAGAGTGAAAAGTACCGATTAATTATTTTTTAAGAAATTATTATTCGTTTCATCGTTCGCTCGAAACATTTTATCGAAATAAGCACAGAAGATACGAACAGTGATGGAGAGACGCCAAATGACGAGTAGAGGTATGCTAGACGAAATGACATCGTTCGCGCTGAAGGGAAGGAACGACAGGCGATATGGCACTTTTGGCCTATGGCACCCTTGCTCCTCATTTCTAAATTAATTAGGCGGTGACTGTGTTGACTGTGCACCCTAGAGACATGAATTTTTGTGAAAGTATGATAATTAATATTATTTATTTACTTTCACACGATAAATAAAAAAGAATAGATAGGTTAAAATAGGCTAATACGTTTATTTCATAAATTATTTTACGCTTCACCGCAGTTTCGAAACTATTTACCAAATTACGCAGGGCGCTGTTGAAGGCGCCTTTCAATATGGCGCATTCGCTACAGCGAATTTCACTGCGCGGGCTGGGAGGCGCTATTTCACCTAGCGCCTACCCAACAAACTTAAGTTTATAACTTATGGGGCTGGGAGGCGCCAAGTGACATGGCGCTTCCACAGCCCCATTTTATAAATTATTTAAGTTTTATAAATTTATATATTTATTTATATAATTTTAATTTTATCATTATTTATAACGAAATTATAATTTTTAAAATTTAATTAATTATATTTTATGATATTATTTATCTATATTAGTCGTAAAAATTAAGATATAATTATAATAAAATTAAAATTATATAAATAAATATATAATTTTATTAAACTTAATTAATTTATAAAATGGGACTGTGGAGGCGCCATTTCACTTGGCGCCTCCCAGCCCCATAAGTTCTAAACCTAAGTTTGTTGGGTAGGCGCCAGGTGAAATGACGCCTCCCCAGTGAAATTTGCTACAGCGAAGGTGCCATGTTAGAAGGCGCCTTCAGCTGGCGCCCTGCGTATTTTGGTAAATAGTTTCAAAATTGCGGTAAAACAGAAAATAGTTTATGAAGTAAACGTATTTTGGTATTTTAACCAAGTAGATATTTATAACAGTTGTGAAAGTATGATAATTAATAATATTAGTTATTATATGTGGAAGATGTCCTTATCATCATTTTTTAAATAAAATTAAATATTGCAATGATTTTCGTGATTTATTGTTATTTGTAATTATTCCTGCGCAAGCAATTAAAAAAGTGGTAGTAATTAGAAGCATCCCAAATGTTGACGTTTGGCAATAAAGTAGTAAAGTCATCCTAAATGTTGATGTCTGGCACTAAAGTAGTAAAGTCATCCTAATTGTTGATGTTTGGCAATAAAGTAGTAAGATAAATGTACACAAATATACAAATATACAAAAAACATAGAAAGAAAGTTAATGTCTACGCAAGTGATGTCCAATCCCACATCCAGGATCGGTAATGTGGCGGCCGTATCTACTAACCCTCTGCGCAGGCTCGGGAGTCACATCCCCAGTGTCTGTGTCTGCTCTACCTCCAGCTCCTACTCTGCCTTTACCCCTGGCTCCCGCTCTGCCTCCACCTCTACCTCTATCTACAAGCTCTGAGTCATCTGTCATCATGCCACCATGCGCTAATCCCTGATCCTGAGTATGCCAATCAAATACAGGACGATATGGCTGCGCTGGACCAGCATCATCAGAAGGAAAGACATAGAATGCAGATGAAACTCCTGGTGCATGTGGAAATGCCTGGAATGAGGATGGAACACCAGGAGGGGGCTGGTACATCTGGGATGACGACGGCCCAAATAGTACGGCTGGGAACGTGGTGGAGGATGAAGGATCATCAGGTGTAGTAGGGTGCAAATGAGATGGAGCAGTAAGATCAGGCATCATCGTCATGGTATCTTGAGCAGTCGAAGGTGGAATCTGCTGCACTGTCGAAGTGGGCGGAACATCAGCCTGCGACATATGCTGTGGAGCAGTGCGACGTCGTCGGCGAGAGCGAAGCTGATCATGGTCACCCTCCGGAGGGTCTGGGATGTGATGGGCCTGGGAAGCTGGCTCCACATGTGAGTCAATAATGACATGATCAACCTGCTGAATCGCATGAAGGATGGATTCCGTCGCTGACCTAAGCGCATCGAAGGTGAACATAGCCTGCCCCTCAGGGGTCGTGAAGTCCTGTAGTGAAGAAACCTCATCTACCTGTGCAAATTTTTGACATTAAAGTTAGTTATAATACTAATGCATTTAAAGAAAATCAGATACAAAAAACTAGTACGCAAAATTACCACAAGGTCAAGCGCTCCCCCGACAGGTGTAATACACCGTCTGGTAACCCGTCTGTACCATGTCATGTAATCGGAACGTGGTCCCAGAACTAGGCGTGTCGTCGGCTCGGCGGTAACGCATAAGTCTCGCCGAATATCCCATAGTGCAATATACGGCTGATGGCGGATGTGCCACTCCTCGTCATGCCGACCGGACAAGTGAAGACAGTGGACCTCCGCCACCTGCTTCGGTGGCTCTGGAATAGCCTGGCGTAGTCCAAACTGCCGCAAAACCCTATTAGGCTGGTGCCACTCGACAATCTGGAAGTGAATGAGCAGCACCACTGCTGTCCAGGTGTCGCTCCCGTCAAAGCAGTACTGAGGCAGTGATGCGATGACCTCCTCAGTGTATGGGATCCAGACGATCTGGAGTTACAAATGTATCACGTGATTTAAATACGATTGTGGATTGGACAAAGCCTTGAAATTAGTGATTGTAAAAACCCCCTGCGTACCTGGTCAAGTCGAAGCCGGTCCAGCACGTATCTGTAATGGGGTAGGCTGTGTGCCGGACTATCCTGGAACGTCTTCTGATAGTGCCATCTGCCAGGTTCAATAACAAAGTTAGGCAACTTCGTAGCAAACTTAATTATAAGTGAAAGTTGAAATATTTTCTAACTTGCGCGCTAAGGGGCCAATCCCTGCATCCCCCTCTGGTATGTCTAAAATAGCTATCGCGGGGGCGATAGTGGGAAATCTATCCCAGGCCCAGAGCTGCAGTAGTAGGCAACAACCTCCTATCTCGCATCCCAATCAATGTCAGAGAAGACAGCAGCTTGGGGGACACCATATGATGTTTGTGCAGCATTACCACTCCTCACACACCGCGTTGGTACACTGTCTGCATGTGTAGCCGCACGTTCTTCGTCATCTGTGTCACGATCGTCACCGCTACTGCAGGACACCTCATCGTCTTCAAAACCAGACTCTAGGTGGGCATCCATTAATACGGGATCGATAGTTTCTTCTTGTACGACCGGCAAGGCACTTGATGAACCTACCAAGGTTTGTGGTGCATTTACCGGGAAAACACTTGCAACAGATGAGTCCAACGCAGGAGTATGACTATCAGAAATGTGGAACTCAAATCCACCTGTGTAAGGAGACCCATCCCGCACCATCGAACAACCAGTGTTAACATAAACCGCTGGATCCACGGGTGTTGCAGTTCTTGGAACTCTTACATCAAAACTAAGGTTGCCAGCGCGCAATTCAGATATGATCACGTCCACGTACAATTCCATAGCTGTCATCGCCGGATGTTGTTCGTAACTTGCTATCGCGCATGCTAAGTCTTCATCGTCGTCCAATTCGTATGCCATGTACTGAGCCTCTGTTTGATGCTGTGGAAACCTGTAAACAATCTTCCCCACAGCTTGATCTTCGTGAAGCTTCAGTCGGCCATGAATTCTCTCCCGCAAAACATCCATGCTGCTGCATCCTCTTAATTTCAATGCCTTTGGGGGAGGTCCATCGTACATTATCCCCTCTGATCCCTCGACAATTGTACCATTTGAATATATAAATGCAATTAAACTTTTCTTCATCTTCTTACTTTTAGCTGCACAATACTCGCTGCACCCCCACATGGAGAAGTAGTCTCATACACAAATTTTGTTCTCATAAATGAGTATACTAGTATTTAATACTATAATTAAAAATGAACGCGATGTATTACTACTTTGCAAGGTATTCTGTTAATTCTACAAAATAATAGGATTATTTTCTTCGATCAATCTAAAGTTATTTCTTTTCCAAAATTAATATAAAATTTGACTATATAATTTTACCTATGGTGTTGTTTATCTCTTTCAACTATAGTATTTTTCTTAGTGATTTTGTACAAATTATACTAATTAAATTAGTTAGCCAATCAAATACACTATCTTTCTTATTTTTATGACTTTTTTCCTCCGTTCACACCTACTACCAAATAGCAACTAAAAGTATGTACACATTATTATTGTTAATACCTCCATATATATCTTAATTCTTCCTAAATAAACCAAGGATACCTATATTTTTTTCAGGTACGTTAACTACTCTTCCATCTACAATATCTACTATTTAAATGCAAAAAAGTTCAAATTTGTAATAACAGTATCCTACTTTTTCAAGGCTTTTGGTTACATTCACATTTCCCAGGATCCTTTTTAGTACCTCTCTTATGATACATTAAGATCTCACATGATCCAGTTCTCTAAATATGGCTTTCACCTAGGTCGTTACACCTATATTAGGACATCCTTTTTTTATCTCGTTTGTTATTATTTTAATAGCACAACCTATCACATTACATATAAAGTCATACGACATTTTCATAAATCATAACTTCACATCTTAAATCATAATTTCACTTCACACATCATAACAATCAATATAAAATAAAGAATTCTATATTATTAATATCATAATATTCTAAATAAATTTCTCTACCGATATAAAAAATATTTTCACTATGACTTTATACAAATTATAGTATAAGCATAAAATTCCTAAAAATACTAACCGGTAAGTATTCGGAGAAGCAAACAACAAAAAGCCTTTGCATGAAAAAAAATTTGTTAGATAATTTAATAATTTCAATCTTTAAGTAAAAGTTATTAGATATTATTGTATCAATTGTAAAATTATGCAACAATCACGCTAAATTAAATTTATTTTGTAAGATAATATATTAAATGAATAAAAAAAATAATATATATAAAATTTTATTCATGTATATTCAATTTAAAATATATTGTTCGATTTTTTATATCAAGAAAATATTAATGAATTTTAAAAAATAATTAATTTTTATTCCTAAATCATCTCATTAAAACTAAAATATATAGTTAGTTATTTCAATCAGCATTTTTCATAACATGAATTTTTCAAAAAGAACATATTTGATCATTAAAAAATAACTTGACGCATAAAAAAATTATATTATATCAAATTAATATTATTCAATATATTCTATTTCAACTTTTAATACAATAATTGAAGAAATAAAAAAGAAAATCATCTGCAAGGTACATGAAATGAGAAACAAATTATTTACGAACTGTAAACCCTCCAAGACCTTTCAGTTGATGTATTTTAAATTTAAAATATACTATTTAAAAAATATCATTAACAAAAACTTAAAATATTGTCATAAATTATAAAATATAATTACTGATTGTAAAAAAAATATTGTCAATAACTTGTTAGTTTTCTAACAAATATAATATATTAAAGTTTCAATTTTTTCTAAATCCTAGATCATCACTTCACATTATAAGCCATAATAATCAAAATAAATTAAAAATTTTAATAAAAATGTAAAAAATCTACAAACACTAACCAATAAAAATCACAAACTATCACAAATCACATATATTTATAAATTTTTTTTCTAAATCCTAGATCATCATTTCCCATCATAAATAATAATAATCAACATGAAATATAAATTATAATATCCATACAGAAATTATAAAAATACTATCCAGTGAAAAACATAAACTATCACATATCATATAAATTTGTATAAATCTTTTCTAAATCCTAGATCACCACTTCACAATTTAAATCATAATATTAACATAAAATAAATATTATAATATAAATATAAAAAATATCAAAATTTAAGCAAATAAAATTTATAAATTATAACAGAAATTATCACAGATCACATATATTTATATGAAAATAACAAATTATCACAGATCACATATATTTATATGATTTTTTTCCTAAATCGTAAATCATCATTTCCCATCGTAAATCATAATAATCAACATGAAATATAAATTATAATATACATACAGAAATTATATAAAAATACTAATCAGTAAAAAATATAAACTATCACATATCATATAAATTTGTATAAATCTTTTCTAAATCCAAGATCATCATTTCATATCATAAATCATAATATTAACATAAAATAAATATTATAATATAAATAGAAAAAATATTAAAACTTAAATAAATAAAATTTATAAATTCTAATAGAAATTTTTCTAACTCTTTAATCATCACTTCATATCATAAATCATAATCATTAATTTAAAAAAATATAACATAATAATAAAAATTACAAATATACTAACCAAACAAGAGTTGACTGGGATCAGATTTGCTTCAACGCAAAAAATGCTTCCGAATGCAATGTACAAAAATAAGAACGGATGATGATTGATGAACGAACTGTGACTACAAGTTTTGCGAATAAAAAAGAGAAGCAGAACTGGGAAATGACTTTTGAGTGAGAGGGTTTGAGAGAGGAGACGGCTGCGCAAGTGTGAGTAAGGGTTTGAGGGAGGAGGGACGGGTATAAATAGGGGGGAGGCGCCTGATGAAATGGCACCTCCCAGTTTAAAATTCAAATTTCGAATTTAAATTTGAAAACGGGCGCCTTTCGGTATGGCGCCTTCCATACGGAGGGCGTCAGTCAAAATGGCGCCTCCCGCATGGAGGGCGCCACTTGAAATGGCGCCTCCAAGGGGGAGGGCGCCAGTTTGAATGGCGCCTCCAACTCCCAGGGGCGCCAACTTGAATGGCGCCCTGCGTATTTTGGTAAAATGTTTCCAAACTGCCGTAAAACGGTAAATTGTTTACGAAATTTGCGTAATTCGGTATTTAAGCCTCCATTTTTCTCCCGAGCGTCCCTACTTTGCTGTTTCATGGGAAATGAATATGGATATCTTAATTTCTTTAAGATATTGGGACTATAAATACCAAAAAAAAGATGGGTGCACAAAAATCTTTATTTTTTTGTTGAAATATTAAATTTCAATAAAGAAAGAACTGAAAAACCTCATATAGAGAATTGGTTTTTCATCTTCTAGGTAAGTTAGAAGTAAATTGACAATATAAAAAATTTTCATCAAAAACACATACTAAAATTTACTATTATTATCTTGAAAGGATAAGTTATTTGCGCACATGCTCAACCGTAAATAAGAGAGCTGTTTGACTTATCTTATGACGTGCTGAGTACATATATATAAGAAACATAACGTGAATATACACTTCAAATAATTCTTGCATGCACATCTTGCTCTTGATTAATTCCCTTTGCTGTTCTAAATGCAACTACATAAAATTTACGATGCTATTTCAAATTTAAGCAATTAGCCCTCCAGAAAGAATTTTAAAGTCAAAGAAAGATGGGGCTGTGGAATACTACCGATATATGCAGTGCCCATCTAAGAATGCCCTTGGAAGCGGAGATGAAATTCACAAGAGTATATATATCTAGTAAGTTTATTCACCGAATATTTTGGTTCCGAGAGCCATAAGATCTTTTCTTTCTGTACCTTGACAATGAGATTGGAAGTTAAAACTTTCAACGTACTATTTAATTTTCTTACTGCTAAATCATTATCTAGTAACTTTATGAGTTAATAATAATTTTACTAGGTAATTATAGCTGTGTAACAAATTCAAAATTAATAAATATATGTACTTTTAACCAAAAAATCTCAAATTTTTCTATAAATGACTTTTGTTTAACGTGAAACATTTTCAAAAGCTAGGATTTGTTCCCATCGAATGTTTCCAATCGAATTTTACTAAATTGGGTACTGACAATGCTCCTCTGACAAGGTCAAGGGTTTCAGTTATATCTAATTGATTAAGAATGCAAATTGAAGAGTTTAATTCGTAATGGCGGCAGAGTTAAGAACATATAATAATAGTATAATGTCGTCATTCTGTGTATTACTTCCTTTTTTATTGCGATTATCTCTTAAACCTGGCACTAGTAACTTAATTTTTAACAATTAACCACAATAAAAAATAAAAAAATTTAAGCTACTTGAGTCCTGGTGGCGGCGCATGTAATTAAATCATTTTAGGCTAACTTTTCCACCGAAGAATCATCGATGAAAAATCATGATTGATATGAACCACCGACGGATCAACTAATCCAATGCATCATTATTCAGAATTTGAAATTGATGTGACAAACAACAATCAACTATATTTATATATATAAAATAAAGTTTTCCCCCTCCAATATACAGAAATAAAGTAAAAAACTGCAATATATTAAACAGACTTGAGAGACATTAGGTCATAATAATTAAGTAATTAAGGAATTCTGTTTTGTTAAAACCATTCATCATGTCACGAAAAAGATACAAATTAATGTAGATATTTTTAAGAGAAAAATAAGTTGACTTCTCTTAAATTTTATTAAAATTATACAGGCTTCCCCTTTAGTTTGAAAACCAATACAAATATTTTTTAAAATATAAAATAACGTTACACTTAAATTTAAATTAATCTTTTTAATAAAATGATAAGAAAAAATAATTATAGATTCAAATTAAACAATATAAAATAGTTTGATGTCATCAAAGATATGTACTTTAGTCAAATTCAAATAGCTAAAAACTTATAACATTTATATTATAATTTTTATTTTTTTTTCATCAATTAAATTTTAACTATTTAAACTTAATTAATCTATATATTTTATTATAAAATATTTAGAATATCTTATATTGATATATATTGTGTGATTTGAATTTATAATCATTTCTCATCATTTTATGAAAAAAAGTTCAAATTTGTGTTGAAATATAGCTTTATTTTATATTTCAAAGAAAATATGTGTAGATTTTGAAATCAAAGAAAAGATTCATATAATTTTACTAATACTCAAAGAAAGTCAATATATTTTTCTCTATTCTTAAATCTTAAAAAACAATAAGAGGTTGAAGAGCACCATTATATAGGCGTTGAATCTATATCTGTAACAATATAATAGTGTTTAATATTGTTTTTAAAACTTTTTTCCCCTCCCAAATTATGCGTTTGACCCCCAAAATTTTATGTGTATATGTGTTAAAGGAATTTGTTACTCCAATTGTTAAAAAAAGATATGCATTGATTTCAACACAGTAGATAAAAACAATAAAAGCAATATTTAATCCAAGGGAAGATCGGGAATAATTGAGATTAGACTAGAAATTAATTAGTCTCTTACACCAAATGAAGTACTAGATTAGACAACTACGAGCATTAGAAAGACAAGTAAATAAACAGGAAGAAAAGCTTGTAGTTGAAGGGGATGACCTATATATATGAATGGTATTTGATGCTGATTCTCCAATCAGTTATGATCTTTCTCATCATCTTGTACCGAACTTCCTATCAAGTTGGTGACAAAAGTAAACGCCATGTACACATTATTTTCCATTTTATTGAGTTTCGGTTTCCACGTGTTATCGGAAGAGCGATGCCACGTCGTAAAGTGGCTAGTAACAGGGTAGGTGGACCAATCAATAATTTGGAATGATTGGGAATTTGATTCTAAAAAGGATATATATGATGATGATTATAGAGCGTAGAAGTTGGCAATGATTCAGAGAAGACCAGGACAAGGGTGTTGGAGATAAGGTTTCAGATGTGTTCCGGGCTTTAAGGCCAGCCGACCAGTGCGAATTTTGGATTGTGCTCCTTGTTTGGCTTTTCCCACACCCCAGCCCCTCCTTTTCTTTTCTTTTCCTCCGCACCAACCGTCCATGCCAACAAAGCCACCACTTTTGTCTGCATTTAGAATATTACAGGCATCTGGATTTTTCATCTTAATCATTTTGGTATCCCTTTTCAGCGCTGTTTATTGTCACAGAGCCAGCATCCAGTTCTTTCTCCACAGATATATATGCCATATATTGCTACTAACAATAGTAGCAGAAAACGTCCAACTCAATTTTCTGCAACCTCGTGATCCAAAAAGAAGAAAAAAATGAAAAGTGCTAATAAATATTATGCGTGAAGCAGATTATGATAGAAAAAGTTTGCCTCCCTTCATCAATTGTCATAACCGGGCTTCTACAAAATATCCCACTAGATTCTGGAGATAATGGGCTGCTGTATATGGACGTGGTCCTTGACTATAAGAGTTTCCCAAAGATGTTGGGTGTTTCTGTATTTGGGGAATAATAGAATCGATCCCAATTGAAAATAATGGCAAGTTAGGTTAATTATTGATTAGTTCGAGAAATGGGAATAAGTTTGGGGGTGGGGCAAAAAAAGAGGTTTTGCAATAAGAAAAGATGATGATTATGATACACTAATTTAATATATTACTTATTTAAATTATTAAATTTTAATAAAATTTAATAATTAAATTCAGCAATACTTCGATACAAACGACACACGAATCCTCTCCCGTAAAAGAAACAAAGGGTTTCGTCGGATATACTTTCATTTTTAGAAAATTGTCTTCAAGTAAAAGAAAACGAAGAGAAAAATGGTCGAGACAAATATGAGAAGGTTTCATTTTAATGAACGATTTGCTGTCGTGGTTGAAATTCTTTGGGCCGCGTAAGAATGTGCCAAATGGCCGGCCTAAGAACTAATCAGAGAATCAAGCTACTTAGGGGAAAAAAACAGGCCCGCACTATTTGTTATAATTTATTACAGTGAGGTACTCTAAGTACACTTTCTTTCATTTAAGTACAGCCACAAGTAGCAATTCATCACAATGCTCAGAAGATAAAACAACATACTCGTAATACGTCCTAGGAAGAACAAAAGCGATGAAATAGAAACCAATGAATTGCATTCCATCAAAGCACAATACCAATAAAGAAACTCAACAAATCGAATGAAAATATTATAGAAATTGCTAGAAAATTGCACTAGATAAACTCAAGCGACATTGTACAATCGAAAATTAACATTTCCAGTCTTTGAAAACTTTATACCAGTTACAAACAGTAACTTCTCACAAATTAGACATGTTAGGATAGGTTGTCAATATATAAACCTACATCCTCTTAAATAGTTTGAGTATAGGGATTATCTTGACATTAACTTGACAAAAATATTACTGTTTTTATGTGTGTGTGTGTGTGTGTGTGTGTGTGTGTGTGTGTGTATTTATATATATACATAGTATGTATGTTGAATTGAAATCCTAGAAATTAGAACGATGAACATGCATCTCACTATTTTATTGCATGTTATTGTCATTAATCCCATATAATAATTGCTTACACAACTAATCGAGATGTTATTATCGCTAATCTTCATATTGCTATTTGTATAGCAAATAGAAACATGACAGTGTACGTGTTCTTTTATTTTTTGGCATGTTGTTCACATGGAAGCAAATAGAAACACCTTACTTCTCCGATACCAAACAAAAACATGCGATCCAACATATTTTTTATCGATAACGAACTTCAATTTTTTATCTTCATCATTCCAATTCAGTGCAAACATCATAATGAAATTCATAATAATATGTTATTTTAGTCATGTTACTATTTGTATAACGAAGAGAAATATGGAAGCATTGCATGTTAAAAATGTGCATATTTTGTATTATTTAACATCGTGTTACAGTTTGCACATCAAATAATAACATGTAAGAAATTGTGCAATACTGATGTTTCATTGACTAATATATTATTTTTAGTCGATGTTACTATTTGGTGTAAAAATAGTAATATATTTTTTTATCGGTTTGTTATTAATCATGCTTAATTTATCAATTTATTCTCATCTTTTGTTCGATGTTATTATTTTTAAACAAAACAGTAATATATTCTTTGATGTTACTATTTTGTGTGCAAATAATAACACATTTTTTTCCCTACTTTCATTGTAAATCATACTTCATTTGTCTATTTATTTTATTTTTAGTTGATGTTACTATTTTTAGACCAAAGAGAAACATGTCATTACAAAAAAATAACATGTTACTATTTTGCTTGAAAGCAGTAACATATTTTTTTATTGGGCTGTTATTAATCATACTTGATTTATCAATTTATTTCTAATTTTTGTTTGATGTTACTGTTATCAAACAAAATAGCAACATCTTCTTTGATGTTACTGTTTTGTTTGCAAATAGTAACACATTTTTTCTCCTAGTTTCATTATGAATCATACTTCATTTATTTATTTATTATATTTTTTGGTTGATATTGCTGTTTCCAAATCAAACAAAAATATGTCACTATAAGAAAATAACATGTTACCGTTTAGTTTGAAAATAGTAACATGCTATTATTTTATCGATTTTATTACTAATGATGCTTGATTTGTCAATATGTTTCCAATTTTATTAGTTTTGTTCTTAATCATGCTTAATTTGTCAATTTATGTGAATAGAAAGGCAGTAAAACATTTAAATAAGCAAAAGAACCTAAAGAAGTAGCTGCAAGATTCCAGCAATATAGATCAAATATTTGCATGTATAAGACACATTAACGATCTTCAATTTAACGAGAGCCACAAAAGGGTGCTACAACAAAACCGTTTCTGGCTTCTTATCAATGCCATAATCTTTATCAGAATATATGCCAGAAAAGTGATCAAGAAATATAGGCAGTAGTTGTCATCTTCTTAATAAAGTGCAACAAATTTATAATTGGGGATGAACGTCTAAGCATCACACCTATGTCAGTAAAGCTCATTTTCGCAATAAGAGAAAGAGATCGCCCTATTGACACAACACTTGACAAGAGGCCATAATCGAACTTAGACATTAGATGATTCTGTGGCTAAGAATGCCTTACAAAACCCATAATATTTAATACACTCCAATAGGCAATGGGAGAAATATCAAAATCGATATTTAGGATGTCTCATGCTTTGTGACATTGATACTACTGGTGACCCTATTTATATCAAATAGGACTCAGACATTGGCTTGATTCTACCTTAAATTCGTTGAGGACATTGATGAGATAGTATAATGTTGGTGATTTGAACATATATATAAGCAACTAATGAGTTTTATTACAAATGATAGCTTACCAAATGTCATCAGTTATGTCATGTTATTGCTAGTAAGTTACCGTTATTAAACTTGTATTACTTTATATCATTTTCTTTGATATTAACTTCATTTATTCCTATTCATTTTCTTGTATATTTTTGGCAGTTTTTAGTTGATATTACTATTTGAAGATTAAACAGTAATATGTAACTATTTGGTGTCTAAACATTAACTCTACATTTTTTGGCAGTTTAGTTGTTAGTGTCACTTAATTTGTTAATTTATTTTGAGTTTTTGGAATAGCAATATGTTACTGTTTAGTTTACAAATAATAATGTATTATTTTTTAGTAGTTTTGTTGATAACTAGTATATATTTATCTTATTATTTTAGATTTTTATTATTAGTGACACTTGATTCATGTACTTACTTTGAGTTTTTAGTTCATATTACTATCTGCATACCAAATAATAACATGTTATTATTTTTTCTGTAAACAGTAACATTTTTTTTGGTAATTTTGTTATTAATGACATTTAATTCATCTATTTACTTTAAGTTTTTTATTCATGTTATTATCTACATACCAAATAAAAATATATTATTATTTGTTCTATAAATAGTAATATGTTATTTATTTTTTTAGCAATTTTGTTATTAGTGATACTTGATTCGTTTATTTACTTTGAGTTTTTAGTTCATATTATTATTTGTATACCAAATAACATTTTACTCTATCTTTAAATAAAACTTGTATTGAAGATGATATGCACACTGTATTATCGACAGTATTGGCTATGTGAGACAATTGACATACTTAAGGGACATCAAATTCAAAAAGTACTAAGGTACCTCAAATGGGACCTGAAGCTCCTCACACACCAAATGAAGAATAAAGTAGTTAGTAAGCTTCAGGTAACCTTTGAAAAACATCATTGCCTTTACCCATGTTGCTCTTATATTGCTACTTATTATTTCGTTTCATGTTACTGTTTCTTATGAAAATAGAAACATGTCAACTGATTATGCTAACGAGCAACCACTCTTACATTTCAGGTTGTAAATGAAGAAATACAACTAACAAAAGAAGAAGTAAATGTGCTTTACAATCATCACACACAAACAATATATGAACTACAACTAATCCAATACCATGAATAAACAAAAACACAAATCACACCCTCTTAACAAGAGGAATCCAGAATTGATGATGATACAAGAATGAGATAGTACATAATGCAACCTAGAAAAATAACACTGGACTAGTTTGTAGATATTGCACTATCCCAAAAAGAACATCAATAATAAGATAATAAGAAAGTACAATAGCTGAAGGATCAGCTTCTCAGTCTAAACAATAAAATAAATAAATTGATCGATGAATTGAAGTCTATAACAAATAGAATTCAGAGGTCAAAGCAACAATTATAACAAAACAAACAAACAATCACAAAACTCATATAGGAAAACACACAGTTCTAATCGTAACTATCCAACACAACAAAGCAGATAGAAAATCTCAAAATGGTCATCAAGACCTTAGAGAATCAAAATACCAATCTTGATAACAAAATAAAAACAATTGATTGCATGACTAACAAAAATGATTGTATAAGTGGTTGGATAGTAAAAAGTAAACATCATAGAAGATGAAGAACAAAATCAGATTAAGCAGATTCAAGGTCGATGATCAGAGACATTAAAGCAAAAATAAGAAAAATAAAATGTGATGCGGACTATGCTTACTTAGGGTAACATAAAAAAACTTATTAAGAAAATAACTGACAAGGGCAAAGAGGCTCTTGTATTAATCTTAGAGGAAATAATAGCAGAAATGGCTAAATAGAAAGAGAGCAAAAAGCTAACCAAAAGTATAAATTGGCCGGTCATAAAATACCTCACCCAAGATCTTAGGAATAAACTAGTCCAAATAAAAAACATAGGAGACATAATGTAAGTTATGTCCTATTTTCTTATTGATTCCTTTGATTAGCTTAATATTATTACTTGGTGCCTCAACTAATTTCTGTACCACATCATTATTTGCAGAACTATTGTCTGAGCATGTCCTTAGCCATACATGTACATAATATTAGACGAGTTATTGGATGTGCTCACAGAAAAGATAATAACAAACAATGTATATATGCTCTTTTAGAATTTTACAACATTACTATTTTGTTTTGTTCCTCTTATAGTATTTTGAGTCAAAATAGTAACATGATAGCATTGAACATTTTCAAACTCAAAAATATGATGTTACTATTTGTAATACAAATAATAACATGCAACTACTCATGTTGTTATTTATTATCATGTTACTGATGTTTTTATCTTCTTCTTCTCATTCTTATTAACTCATTTCCTGAGTTTGACTTCTTCTTAATCAATTTATTTGACAAAAACTACTCCTTCAATTTCAGATCATAGATAGCCATGCATCTATGCTTAACATGATTGGTGCATCTAGCAATAATAATATTTTTGTATTCGACATCCATTCCCCAAATGTGACATACAAAAAATAGTTTGATACTGACTTGTGTTCAAATTATTTTAATAATTTTATATGGTGAGCCTATTTTCATTATACTAGGAAATGAGGACATATAGATTCAATCAAAAGGTAAAGCAAGCAATGACTGCAGAAATTATTTTATTCCTAATAAACTCAATGGGCATCAAGGACTGCGCCAACCCCAATCACTACACATTGCTAGTGCTAAATAATGCAAAATGCAAGTGGACTTATTACAACTCGATGAGGCCAAGAAGAAAAAGGGCTGCAGATCCATACCTTAATGATGCTAAAATGATAGTGAGTAATATTTATATTATGATCAAATACCAATTATTATTTTTGGTTAATGTTATTGTTTAGTCTGCAAAATAGTAACACATTATTTTCTTGCAGTTTCATTATTAATCATGCTTGATTTGTCTACTTATTTTATTTTTAATTGATGTTACTATTTCTAGACCAAATAGTAACATCTAAAACTAACAAAAATAACATGTTACTTTTTGGTATGTAGATAGTAACACGTTGTTTACTACAAGAAAACATATCAAGTATAATGTTACTGTCTGATATGAAATTTTTAGTTGATGTTACTGTCGCTTGTGAAAATAGTAACATATTGTTCTGCCGATGTTTCATTATTAGTCATACTTTATTTTTATATTTATTTTGATTTTTTCATTAATATTACTTTTTCCAAACCAAATAGTAACATATCAAGAAAATAATATGCTACTATTTGTTCTGAAAATAATAATATGTTATCTTTCTATCGATTTTATTGTTAATGATGCTTGATTTCTAAATTTATTTTTAGTTTTTGTTTGATATTACTATTTTCAAACCAAATAATAACATATTCTTTTTTTTACTTGATATTTTACATAACTTGTTAATTTAACAATAGATGGATTATTATGAGCAAAAGAAGAATAAAATCCTTCATAAGGATGAGATGGATATAGGAGTAGGAGCAGTAACTGTAGAGCTAACTTTTGATCTCAAGTCATACGAAAGGTCACTACAACAAGAATTTGGATCACAAGTAACACATTCTTTACTAGTTCAAAAGTAACATAATTATGCAGTACTAAACTAACTCATTCCATAAATTTACAATTTTAGACAAGATTGTAAATTTTTTATGTGCAAACAAGTAGAAGATATATACAATAGTAAAGAATTTAAAGAATAATTTTTGCTAGAGTCTGTGAGGAAATATAGGACAAAATTAGTGAATAAATTCCTCAGGGATTTTAATCTTTTCAACTGAAGATGATTTTTTGTATATATGTAATATTTTCCTTGTAGATCAAATTCAATTGTATATAACATTCAATTACATGTAACATCTTACATTTGATTATATATAACATTCAATTATATGTAACATTTAATCATAAATATTAATAAAAATTTAGTAAATTCTTCTTTCTAGTTTCTTTAAACATTCGAAACTCATTTACCTTAGGTTTACAACTTCTACCTTGATATTATTGTTTTAAATTATGACAGTAACATACAAGTAATTATATAGTTTTTTTTGTTGATGTTACTACTAAAATTAATAAAAAATTAGCATATTCTTATTTCCAGTTTCTTTTAACATTCAGAACTCATTTACTTTATGTTTATAACTTCTACCTTGATGTTATTATTTTAAATCAAAACAATAATATGCAAGTAATTATGTAATTTTTTCGTTGATGTTACTACTAAAACTAATAAAAATTCAGCATATTCTTCTTTTAGTTTCTTTGAACATTCATAATTCATTTACCCTATGTTTACAACTTCTACCTTGATGTTACTGTCTTGAATTAAAATAGTAACATGCAAGTAACTATGTAATTTTTTAGTTGATGTTACTACTAAAACTAACTAAATAGAAACATGTCAACAACCAATGCTAACTAATAACTAGTTGCGTTATTGTATTATAATGACGTTACTATTTCTTTTTAAATGAAAAAAGAATCATAAGGAATATAATTGTGCCACAAAAAAAAATGCATTCAAGTTAGCTCTTTGCAACTTTTCTTAGTATAATATCCTAGTTTGCTATATTTTCTACACCTAATTTTCTTAACACATACACCTTTTGACCTAATTCTCATCTTTTTAGGTTTGCTTGCTTGTATTTTTGAAATTAGAAGTAAGATAACTGCTTCATCACCTATATCAACCTTCTACTTCAATATTAAAGGAATAGGGTGTATGACTTTTTTATGAATCTTCGTATATGTATTCATATGGAAATAATTCTTAACAACCTCATTCAAAGAAATCCTATATCTGCTTATAACAGTAATTGCATGAACATAAGAAAAGTTGTCTAATTGCCATTGGTGATAAGTGCAACTACGCTGAGAAATATCCACTCACATAGTTGGATCTCTTAACACCTTAAAAACAATTTTTGATGACTTCTTAAGAACCTAACCTTTGCACTTCCTTGAGTGTAATTCTAATCTTGACAACCAGACTGGATAAATAACACTATTCTAACATAGTGATTTTGACTTCTGTTTAGCAAACCACTCTATCAATTTTGAATAAAAATTATCAACTATATTTGTGATCAACAACTTCCTTGCATCATGAATCTAAGAATTGTAAGATTCAGTTGCATTTAATATCATCTCACCATAACGACAACTATGGTTGAAAGCATTCAACCAACATTCAAGTGCAAGCCTCATGAGAAAATTTTAAGCAATCTAACTTCCTTCGCATTTGAAAACTTCTAAGTTCTCATTGAATGCACTTATTATTGGGGAATATGCACACATTACAAATAAGTGAACTATATGCTCTTTGAAAGAATTTAAAAATGCAACACTATTGAATCTGTCTCT
The DNA here is from genome assembly GCA_020226215.1 of Sindora glabra. Taxonomy (NCBI): domain Eukaryota; kingdom Viridiplantae; phylum Streptophyta; class Magnoliopsida; order Fabales; family Fabaceae; genus Sindora; species Sindora glabra. The sequence goes on from CM035230.1 coordinate 80,977,921, forward strand.
TAAATTTTATTTTAAATGATGCATACAAAAGAAGTAAGGTGCTATTGGAAAAACTTTTAACATTGTTTCGAGCAATCCTAAATTATGATAAAAAATAAAAGTTACACATCAATTTGTATCAAGTACAATGGTTAATTGTGAAAGGAACCAAAGCCAATTTTTTTTATTTTTAGAATCAACCATAGCAAAAGTTAGAGGAAACAATCCTAAATGGAACAGTCACACCAAACAAAAATAAAAGCCATTAAAACAGAAACATGATACCCATCATAACCTATGTTATTGTTTGTATGGAAACAATAACATCAACCAAAGAAAACATAATAAATACACAAATAAATTCTTATCAATAGAAAAATTCACAAAAAACAATGACATTACTTCCATGTTACTGTTTCATCTCTTGACAACAACATCAATTCAATAGCCAAATGAGTACATCTAATTATCAATCCAATTGAGACAAACTACGAATAAATAGCTAAAATAACTCTCATTAATAACAAAACTACGATAAAACAATGATAATGCTTAGATGTCATAGTTTGCTTTTTAAATAGTAACATCGATAAAACTCAGAATAAAACATCTAAATAAGGGGACATTCTAGATGAAAATACCAATAAAAGAAAAGGGAAAACAAGGTCTTTGATGTTACTATTTTCAGGCCAAATAGTAATAAGGAATGTTATGTTACTATTTAAAAGCCAAATAGTAACACCAGTCAAATGGGTTAACAACCCCTTCTATATTACTACTTTTATATTACTATTTGTCTTCTAATAGTAATATTAATCTAGCAGTTAAATGAGTACATCTAACTATCAATCCAACCGATAAAAATTAAGAATAAACAACTAACTTAACTCTCATTAATAACAAAAATACCAAAAAATAACATGAATGCTTCCATGTTACTACTTGGTCTTTAAATAATAACTTTGATAAAACTTCGTAATAAGGGGACATTCTAAATGAAGATGCCAATAAAAGAAAAAGAAAAATACAAGACTTTTCATGTTACTATTTTGAGACCGAACAGTAACAAGGGACGTCATGTTACTGTTTGGCCTCCAAACAATAACACCAATCAAAAGGCCCAAATATAATTATTCCTGATTAAAAAACATTTACCTTAATTGTCATCCTTGCAATTAGCTAATAGGATAACCCTTTTAAACTTGGACTTAAAAAAAGTTCCATCAATAAATAAAAGAGGTTTACAAAACATAAATCCTTCAATGCAAGCATAAAATGCAATAAACATCCTTTTGAATCTCCTGTTACTGTTATTCACGTCTATCACAATGTAGCTACTAGGATTCATTTCCTTCGTAGCAATTACATACTAACTGATTTGTTTGAAAGATTTATTAAAATCACTAAATACCATACCCCTTATTTTCTCCATTGCACGCCATACCTTGTAATAAGGATTTGCTAATCCATAATTATTTTAAAAATGATTTACAACTTTACTAGCTTTCAATTATCTGGATCCCCTAACTAAATCCCTTAAGTCCTATCAATAAATAAAAGAGATCTGCAAAACATGAATCCTTCAATGCAAGTATAAAATGTAACAAACATCCTTTTGAATCTCTTATTACTGTCATTCACGTCTACCATAATGCAACTATTAGGATTCACTTCCTTTATAGCAGTTACATACTAACTGATTTGTTTGACGAAATACCATATCCCTTGTTTTCTACATTGCATGCCATGCCTTACAATAAGGAATTGCTAATCCATAATTGTTTTGAAAATGATTTACAACTTCACTGATTGTCAATGATGGGAATCCTCTAACTAAATCCACAACTAATTCAAAAATCAATTTGGAACCCATCCTTCTTGAAATTGAACTATTTAACATGAGACCACAAGTGTGATGATTTACTAACTTCTTAATATAGAAAAAATCATTTGCCTTAGACAATGAAGTAGTAATAGCCCATTCACATCTTCCTTATGCTTCTTTAAGCATACAATTGTCACCTTCATTTTTGTATTCCTAATATAATTGAATGAAAAATCTATCTCAATTGAATACTTGCACAATGCATTTCTAAGCTCAACAACACTATCAAAGAACCTCTAATCAACGTGGTTAATTGCACTTGACCATGAATTAGATAATAAAACACTCTCACTGTTTGAAGAACATAAACTTGGAACTAAAGTAGTATCACACTTCGTAACATTAGAAATAATAACCTGTCTCTCTGAACCAGAAACACCATTAGAGACTAAATGTGATGCAAAACTTGAATCAATATTAACACTCGTATTCAAATATTTCAAGTCTAAAACTTTAACCAAGTAAATTATATTTTCTAATTTTGACTTATTCCTTAACAACTAAACAGGATGACTGAGAAGAGAATATAACAAGAAAAAATTATTAGCAAATAGATTCTTAAAATTTGCACATATCATCTGAACTAAATTACCATAGTTTATACCAGTATTAATTCTCAATACTATAATTTCAACCCTATACTTATATACGAGCAATATGCAACAAATAAATCACAATTACTTGATAATAATACAATTGAAAAAAAAGAGAGATGATAAACACAAGCAATGGCAATCGAAAAACAGAGGAGATCAATCAAAGGTATGCACCAAAGATAGGTTGAGATCCAAAATAACATACAAAGGTTTAATATTAGATGTGAAAACAAAAATAAAAATTCTCGCATAAAAGGGAGAAGATTGATGCCTAATTAAAATGGAATATTTTGATAATATAATATTGATAATTCATAAAACAAACACCTTTTTGAAATAAAGATCAGGGTCAGCACCTTTTTGAAATGAAGTTTATGAAGTGATACCACAATATAATTTATAATTTTTTATTTCCCTTTATCAATTGTAATTAATTATTTTTATATATATGAAGAAAATAATTTAATTTATTTATTTTTAATAAAGTTTTAAAAATTATTCCTTATATATAAAATTTAAAATAATTAAAAATAAAAATATGGTAAAATAAATATAAATATATTAAACATATAAATTAATAAAAATATTTATTAATAGAACAGATAAAAATAAAAAATATTTAATATTTTATTAAAATTTAAAAATAAAAAATAAAAAATATTTTTAAAAAATGTAACAAATAAAAAAGAATGAAAGAAATAATTGCAAATTAAATTACCGGATCACATCAGTCAGGCCGTTAAACCTCGAATCATAAGTCGTCGAGAAACGTTGAGTTCGCGGCTCAATAGAATTACCGTGGCATCGTTAAGATCAAGATTATATGCCATATTTACCCTTCTCCGTGATTATTTATGTATAACGTCGAGCATAATTTCAAAAATCAGATATTAGTTGGACCGGTAAACCTGTAAAATTATGTACCAAAAATATCGAAACAGTATTTTGATTATAAAATTATCATTTAATATAAAAATAATTGAAAAATATTTAAAAATTATTTTTTGATTGCATATTTAAAATTATAATTTTTAAAATTTGATTATAAAAATAGCTATTAAATAAACATTTTAAAAACATATTAATCAAAATTAAAGTTGCTTTAAAATAGCGAACAATAGGTTTAAGCTTAATAAGTTAAGTTGATCCATCCTTGAACCCAAGAATTAAGATTAAATTGAATAAATTGATTCTAAAGTTGATAAGTTACTTCATAACCGAATACATAATCAATAAATGATCTAATAATTGATAAGTTAAATAATAATTAATAAATTAATTGATAATTGATAATTTATAATGATAATTGATAAGTAAATTGATTGATTAATTATTGAAAACAAGATGATATAAAAGGATATATTAATAAAAATAGATATATAATTAAAATAATTTATATTTATTTAAACATTAAAATATATTAACATAATTAATATGTCTAAAAATAAAAAATATAATATTTAATATTTAGTTAATTATATTTTATAACTTTATATATTTATTTACTTATATAATTTTAATTTATTATTTACAATAAAATTATAATTAATTAATTATATTTTATAAAAAATATTTAAATTTATATTATGAAGAGTATATGTTATAAATTAATAAAAAAATAAGAATAGATTTAAAAAAATTGAAGAAGTAATAATTTTTAAATTATTCAAAGTAACTTATCAAATTAAAACTTTTATTTAATAAGTTAGTATGTAAAATATCTTTAAGAATTAATTTATAACTTATTAATAATATTAATAAATTATAAATTTACTTATTTATAATAAATTCAATCATGAGTTGAAAAAATTAAAGCGAGTTCAGCTTAACAAAGTTCGGACCACCTCAATTCATTGCATTTTCTAATAGTGAGGAAGTCAAGACCAAAGATCAGTGGCATATTAAAATAAATGAAATAAAATTTTAAAATATAAAAAAATTATAATAGTATTATGTAATATGTAACTTTAAATTATAATATCCCAACGAACTAGTGAACAATTCCACACTATGCAACAAATCATAATAATTTGCTTATACTGTTACTAACTTTTTAATTCAAAATAAGTCCCTCTATATTGCGTACAAACAAAAAAAATCAAATTATTTTAAACTAACAAATATAAAAATATTTTTTAAAAATAAAATAGAAAACGAATTTCGCTCGGGCAGTGAATTGACAATGAATCAGGCCGATCCGCAAATAACTCATAACTTGGTTAAAATTTTGAGTTTAATAAATTAAACTCATAAAATGAACTATATACAAATAAAATTATTTAAATTCATGTTTATCATGAGCTACCATATGTTTATTTGCATTATGAGCTGTTGCAACATAAAAATATATAAATAAACGTATATATATAAGAAGTAAGAATATTATTTTTATTTGAAACTAATAAAAGTAAATTATAATTATCAAATTTTATATTATCAAAATTATAATATAACTAAATATTATATAATTATTTAAAAATATAGTTTTATATTTTAGTTTTAATCATCAATATAAGATTTAATGATCATTACTTAATCCACTCCTTTACATAATATCCTTATAGACATATATTATAATATGTATTATATTTTTAAGTAAAATACTTCATGGTAAAATATTATACTACTTCAATTTTTAAGTGGAATTATGATCATGATATAACTTTATATTTAAATATAAATTTATCATCTATATTATATTAAGTATTTATATAATATGGATAATAATATTACAGTTATATCTTCTGTTATTCATTTTTTTTCCATATATTCTGTATCGATACTTTGTTAAATGTATTTGTTTTTGTAAGTTCTTTTTAAGCTATGGGAATAAAAAACACCTTCCTTATGTTTCATTTAAGCCTAATAAATTTAGTACTCGTGAATTTAATTTGAGGTAAGGTTACCTGAATCAGCTTTATTCGACTCATGAATAAAAAACGAAATTTAAAGAAAATCGAATCTAAATTTCGACCACCTCGTTTCATTACTTTCTCAAGCGGTGACGCAGTCAAGACCAAAGTATCGTAGGATATCGAAGTAAAATAAAATAAAATATTAAAATATAAAAATTTAATTACAATAATAGGTATCATATAACTTTAAATTATAATATTGTGAAAATTTATTGACTTCAAAAATACATCCATTGAGGTTTGGGAAAAAAAAACCTCACATAAATAATTAATTTTTTATTCTATTAAAGAAAAACTACACTTTATTCAAATGTAAATTTAATAATTTTTACTTACCTCTTACTTGCTTGTATAGAAAATGGATAGAAAGAAAAAAAATGAAAAATAATAATTTTCCTTTCTCAATTGTAAATTAAAAAATTGGATGAAGGAAAAAAATGAATAGAAAAAGAAGGATGAAATTCATAAAAAAATTTTCTTGCTACATATAGATAGAAAGTAAATGAAATATTACATTTATTATAATTATAATTTAATTTTATTTATTTTGAAAACACCCACTTTTTACTCTCTCTCTCTCACTCAAACAAACTTTCAGCTGTACAAGATTTTCTTTATAGTCTTGGAAATAGACATTGCATTGTAGTAAAATGTATATTTAATGTAATAAAGAAATTAATATATAATTTATTAATTTTTTAATAAATTATAAATTAATTTTTAGAAATGTTGATGCACCAAGTTTTACTAATGACTTATAGCTATAAGCTATAAGATTAATGCATGCCTACTAATTTAATATTAATGCACCCTTCCATAATTTTTTAAGAATTTATTTGCAGAATTTATGATTCATAAATTGAATATAATCATATAATTTGTTTAATTTTAAAATATATAATAATTTAATTTGATAAAAAATAATTTATTAATTTCTTACTGATTTGACAAATGTTAGATAAAAAAGAACTTATTATGGTGAAAAGTAGAAAAAAATGAAAAGAAAAAATTTATTATTAATAAGATATTTACATAGTTAAAATTTGTTAGCAACATCTTTTATGAATACTTAATTAACAATATTTTCATATTTTTATTTATTAAAAATATATTTACAAAAGGGACTTATACATTAATATGGTGAATTATACTTAGAGCTATTATTGATCATAAACAAAATATTAGATAAATACATTAAGCTGAAAGATTAAATTGCCATTTAATTTAATTTTCTATTTTCTTATTTTTTTTACCAAAACAAGTATGGCAAAGATTAATTTTTTGTCATTCTTTCTTCTCATTTTTTATACATCTAAATAAAAAAAAGAAAATTCCTTTTTCATTATCTTATTTTGTCTCATTTTATTCCTTTTCTTTTTTTCTTTGCACCCATCTCCATATACTTTCTAATATTAATACTTTAGTCACTTAATTTTTTATCTAATTTTTAATGAAATATCTTATAATAAGTGTATTAAATGAATTCAAAGAAAAATACATGGAAGTAAATTATAATTTTTTTCATATTTATATGATTTGATATTCAAAAATTTCAATTGGGAGTAAAAAAATTATACATTGGCCATATTTCATTCATTTAAATGTAAAAAATATATGTTATTGTTATATGTTTTATAAAATTATTAGTTATAGATTACAAAAATTTTATTATCTATAAATATCAAAAAATTTTATTTTTTTAACCTATATCATGTATTGTAAAATATTTTTTTTCTAGTTTAAGATGTGTTACTAAAATAAGAAGATAAGATTAATATATTTTAATCTTAATAGAAAACTTTTCACATCAATTCAAGTAAATATTAAAAATAATATTTTATCTCATATGATATCATCTGACTTCACTTAAATCATGTCTTATAAAATTTTATATTATAAATTGGATGAAAATTTAAATAAATATTATTTATAAAAAATAGACATGAGAAAATTGTAATACTTAAAAATATAAATAAATATTGAGTGAGTACCTTCCATTAATTTTGAAAGAAGTTATATTATTTTAGTAAATATTTCAAAGACTATGATTGCGGCAATAAGACTTATGAATTAAAAAAATCATCAAACTTATTCAAAAGAAATTATCAAACTTAAAAACATAATAAATTTTTGTGATTATTTTTTAGTTTTTATATAATAAGTTAATAGTTAAGTAGGTAATCAATCAATGTATTCTAATATTTTATTTTAGTAGATATAAAACTCAAAAATTAGTGAGATGTTTTAAAATAAATTTTTAAGAAAATCATTAAACCACACGTTCACTGAAAACATGTATAATTCCATCAAGTATCAATGTACTCAAGAGATTTAGTTCCTAAAAACACCTTAAAAGGTAAAAATAAATCAGGTAAATAAATTTAATAAATAATAAATTATTAAAAATTAATTCTAATATTATTGTTCTTTGTTACTTTAATTTTATCATTAATCATTAATCCATTTTATTCTATGTTGAAAATATATCTTATACGGCAAAAGGATTTAGGGCGCTGTCTATAGTATCTTTTAGCAATCCAGGGTTTCAAAACGCCAGGCAGCCGGCTGAAGTGAATTGGTCCACTTGACAAGACAGTCTGCTGCGTTAATATTTAATATGTATGTTAAAACTTTTTAAAATTGTAAAAGTTCCCCTTTCTCAACTTATCCACAAAATCCGTAAACTCCAAAATTTGAAAACTTCAAGTTTGACGGAGCAGTGAAATTTGTGTGTTCAAGAGTTTTTGAGGACTATATATACAATTTTTATTAACCTTAAATAAAAATTATTTTATAAATAAATATTTTGTAAATCAAATGATAACATTTTCATAAATATCTCAATTGGAATTATGATTAATTAGTAAAAATCATTTAAATTATTGCTATAATTAAAGTACAGTCATACAATATTTTAGTTACTATTAAGAAATTTTAAATGTTATATTTTAATATATCAATTGAAACTATAATCAAATACCAAATTTAAATTCAATCATAACATTAAAACTTTTATGTTAAGTGAGATTCGATATTTTTTAAAGATTTTATATCTTTTGCCACAGGATTGATTCTTGATTTTTATGTATATGTATCTAATAATTTCATTACTTTTATAATTATAAAAAGATAATAAATGAAAAAAATTATAATCAAAATCAGAATAAAAAATAAAACAATTAAGTTTTATGAGATAAACGATTTTCTATGCTATTTTCTAATTGAATGTTTTTGGTGAATTTGAAATTTAAAATACTTAATCAAATATAAGTAGTAAATATGGGCAAAAAAATTTGTTCAAGTAATTTCAGGAAGTTACATGAGAAGAGAAAAATATTATGGCAAAATAAAAAAAAAATTCTAAAACTAATGGATTGCAATAATTATGAACGATCATGTAATAATTATGAATATTCGTATTTTGTGGGATTAAGAGGAGTCAAATTAAATAAAATATTTCTGTGGTTAGAAAGAAAAAATTGAATAAGAATTTAATGTAATTTGAAAGAAAATTTTATTTTGATAATATATTTAGGATATGTTTAGCATAATAAATGAGTTAATTTATGACTTATTAACACGTAAGCTATAAGCTAAATTTTAAAAATGTTTAACATATTAACTTACTAAAAAATTAATCTTTAAATTAATAAGTTACTTTAAATAGCTTATAGTTTATATATTTTTCTTTTGAAGTTATGCTTTTTTTTAATTAATTGATAATAATATGCTCTAAATTCAATATAAATTATTAAATAAAAATAAGTAAATAAATACATAAATAAATATGTATGTCATAAATTATAATTAATTAAATGTAGTTAATTATTTTTTATTTTGAATAATGAATAAGTAAAACTAAGTAAGCAAGTAAGTAAATATATAAATTATATAATATAATTAATTTAATTTTAAGGAATTACAAAGAAAATTTGAAGGAATGGGACCCAAGAGTTCAACCCTTTAGAAAAATTAGGAGTAAAAATACAATTCCTCATTTTTGGCACATAAATAGTGAAAGTGAGGAAAAATGTGAAGAAAGTAGAAGTTAAAGATTAAAAAAGCATATGTACAGGTGTACGTGTGTCTATATGTCCATGTAAATATAAGAACAAAGAAAGAAATAAGAACAACTAGTTATGTGAGAAAATATGTAATAAAATTTATGAAGGAAAATAAGAACAACAATGCAAGCAATCCATACAAAAAAAATTGTATTTAAGGGGGAAAGATAGAAGGTGAAAAATGAAATTTTGATTAATAATAATTAAATGAAGATTATATGCGTTTCATATCCATGTTTTGGTTAAAATATTATTTCTCTACGTTTAAACTTCTTACGATTAATATATAATTGTTAGTTAGAGTAGATTGTTTTATACCATTAAAATATAAAATTTAATTTATATAATTTAAAAAATTAGTCAATCTTTATCTTATTAATAGAAATATAATTTACTAACATTTTAAATCTTGCTATTTAGTCGATGCTTGTAGTGAATTAAAATCTTATTTATAATTGAAATATGATTAATGAAGTGCAATTCTTTAAATTAATAAAATATATAATTTAATTTGTCTCATTAAATGAATTGATTAATTTCAATTTTAGTAGACATATGTATCAATGAAAGTGGAATTTATTGGTGTGATTTATCTATAATTGTGTTGTTATAATAATTACTAGTTAAAGACCTGTGCATTTGCACGGATATATATTATTTCACTATAATTAATATACAAAAAATATATATAATAAAAAATGATTTGAAATGCGTTGAAATCAAACTTATTATATATATATATATATATATATATATATTCTTATGATATATGCAATGATTCAAAGATATGAGGAATAATTTAAAGTATATAATTTTTTATAAAATGCGTAACTAAGCTTCAAAATGTGAAACTTATGCTTTCAAGAACTTGTGGAATTTACTGCTGTTTTTTAGAAGTAAAATATAGACTTTAAGACATAAATTTGAACTAAATATAACCAATAATTAAAGCATGAAATTTTCAAATATTAAAAAGGGAGGTGATATTTTTAGAATTCGTAATGTTGTTTTAAACCTTGTACTCATAATTTGTTATTAAAAACAAAGGTTGTCGGCCTAAAGAAAAAGGAATATGTATTAGGAGAAAGGAAATCAAAACCTATACATATAACATCATTAGCTTTAAGTAGTTTCAACTGACAAACACATCAATTGACATTCCACACTTGTACAAACAATTTATATACCCCATATTGTAGACTATCCTGCTAAGGTAAAAGAGACTCTATTGCATTTTTTTTTATTACGATCTTGAAATTCAATATTTTATTCTTAAATTTTACATTAAAAGTTTTATTCAATAATAATGAAGAAAATGGTTAAAGATGAAAATTAATACAAATAATTATGGCAACTGACAAATCCCGTATTCTTTTATAGTTCTCCACAATACCTATTCAATGAAGTGCCGTCAGTCGATTGTATGGATTACTATTAACAACTTTAGCACTTATATCCTAGAAACATAATTAATAGATGAAGTATCAATCAAAGTTAACCACTAAAATGCATTGATAACAAACAAATAAAGGAATATGCAAGGCAAGTACCTTAACTTTGGAAAGTCTAGCAGGTGTAGACGCAAAGACTACTAAAATGCTCAAGATGAGCTTGAAGCTTCAAAATAGAAGACACAAATCAAAGTAATGGTGAAGTGAGCATGTATAGGAAAATGAAAAATTGTGCATGGACATATGTTAATTTACTTTAAATAATATATATAAAAACATAAATATAATATAAAATTAAAATACTTCTAATGCCATTAAAATAAAAGTTTGAATATTTATTTTGAGATGTACAATTTCAAAAATAATAATCTTGGAAATTAAAAGTTTGAAATTTTATAATAAAAACTCCAAGTATAGGCACTTCCAACAAATGCAACTTGAAATGAAAGTTCTATATCAATATTTATTCTAATGTACAATTTCAAAAATAATAATCTTATAAATTAAAAGTTTAGGATTTTATAATAAAAAATCCAAGTATAAGCACTTCTAATAAATGCAACTTGAAATGAAAGTTCTATATTGATAGCTATCCTCACCACCCAAAATTTGTACTGCATTTACATAACTAACAAAGTTTAATAATATTTCCTCAGATTATCTATTTGGATAGCAAAAGGATAATTGAGTAATTGTAAGACTTACATGATAATGAGTTCACATCGGTAGTTGATAATGCATCTCCTAAATCAAAATAGCTTAATGATGTTAATAAGGTGAAAAGGTGAGTACTTGTTTTTCTTTAACTTGATAGTACAATTAGTAAAAAAATAACTTCAAGCATAGATACTTATATTTGAATAATGCAAGATGATGTATGATTATTTTCATCTTTCTTTCATCACTACAATATTTCTTACCCATGATATTCTTTTTACACTTGGAATATAAGCATGGAACTCCAAATCATGTAATAAAATGATATGCTTTCTAACATAGCATAGCAGTAAGGATCATTTTGCATTATAAACCTTAGTAAATGAATGATAAATTTTCATGCATCATATTTTTATATGTAGTTGCTTCTAGCATTAATTTAAACTATGCTATTGAATCATTATTCTCAGCCATTGTTTCCTAATTTTCTCTTAATAGCCAAGTACATGGCATTCATCTTTTTTATTTGTACCACTATTTTAATGAAATGTTGATAATGAAGCAGCATTTTAGGGCCTTAACTTCATGTTTGATGGTGACAGGGTCTTTCTAACTTAATAACCTTTTTATTTCATGTTGTGTTGATTCTTATAACAACTTAAATGTAGCAAAATAGTTGTCCTAATCTAGTATAGAAATATGAACAAAGATAGGAATGAACCTTCATTACATAATCTAGTTACTTAAATTAGAAGAGTAGGTACACTTATATTAACATTTGAAAAAGATCTATCATTGACATCTTTCATCTTTTTGCAATACCAATGTATAGTAAGTAAAATCTAACTACTTAAAATTAATAACACGCTCTTGTTTAGGAAATAAAAATAAGGTATCATTTAAGTAGAATTTTTATAGTCCACAACATCATGAAGTGTAAAGGCATGATTAAAATGTGTGCTTTAAAATATTAGCAGATGTAAAGCTTCTTCAAATTTGTGTGGTCATTAGCTATACAACGCAAGGCTTTATCTCTAATACTTGTGCAATCTACCAAGTGAAATTTCTATAAGAACTTGCATCCTTGTCCAATCTTCACAAGAGGATTATTAGCAATGCTCTGGCTATAAAGCATTGCAAACTTAGATGTTTGTACAAATTGAAAGTTGAAATTAATATCATAGCATAATATTAATGAAAATTATCCAACAATTTCAGTACATGTGTATCATCCAAAATAATAGGCATAAATATGTTAACTAAACTTTATTAAAGCCTTTAAAATTTATAAATGACATCTAACATGTGTGGATCTGATGATAAGATACACTAAGCAAAGATCACATGAATTCGTTAACCAAAAGAACAAAAATTTCTATTTTAGCATAAAACTTAGAACAAACTAATCAAATGCTTAAATCTTAACCAATACATAGCACAAGTCCCTCAATAATACATTATCACTCATTTGTTATTGAACATACTTGCATGATAGGAACAGTTGAAATTTTGCAAAAGCATTTCAACATTTCATAAAGAATTGTATAGGATTACCAAGGTTCGTTACTTTATATACTAAAAAATGAACATTCTAGAAAGCTTACTATTAAGAATTCTAAACTAAAGTAACTGCCTTTTACTTACTATTTAGTCCATAATACACCTAAACACATGCACACAACAGTAGATTTCATGCAAATATGCTACTTTCATAATAAGTCCACAGATTTTAAAAGTATTGCATTTTAATTATAATAAGATCATGCATGAATTAATAAAGAGAAATATTTTCAACTAATAAATAAGAATTAAATATAGTAACCAAAGCAATAAAACACATATAAATTCAACGCAATACCTAATTTAAGTTTTGGAACACTTTATAAATAATATAGGTTATTTGACTCAAATGTTAATTTTATTTGTCATGGATTAGAATTTTCAATCTATTCTTGCTTGTTACCCTTGAAACAACAACATATAATTGCCCATAACTAAAAACTGGATTACACAAGTATAAACCAACATATGAGAGAGATTGTCCTTGACTTTTGTTAATAGTCATAGCATATGGCACAATTATAGGGTATTGTCTTCTCTGTTATTTGAATGGCCATTTTGATTTTGATGGGGAAAAATTCATCCTAGGGATGAAAACCTTCTCACCAAAATGAGTTCTAGTTAAAATTTTTTCTTTAATAATATGATTATCTAATTTAGTCACAATTAATCTTGTTCCATTGCATAATTCTGTGGATTGATCAATATTCTAGAGCAATATTATTGGAATTCTAACTTTTAAAATGATCTTGTGGTAACACAAACCTAAAAAATTCAAAGTATTTAAAATTTTAGGGTATACACATTTTCTTAAACATCTATATCAAAACATGCTTTGCAAACTGAGTTAAAACCTAAATAAGTTTTTTCTTCTCCAAGAATTTTTGACATCATAAATTCATTTAGTTTATACACAATGTCAAATGTTAGTGCTAATGTGGCTTTCTCCTTTAAGAATTAAGGATCCTTGTAATTTTGTTCAAGTGATGGATAAGTGGTGTTCATAATTACTTTAAAAGGCTCTTCAAATTCAATTACCAAAAGATATTTAGGAATAATGATTTCAACTTTTCCATCATTTGGCTTTGCAAGCTTTCCATTCCTAACCTTTACAATCCACTCAGTAAAGTCTCTTAATTTATCTTTAACTAATGATAATGGATTTGATTGCAATCCTATATTTTTTGTCAATGCTAACACCTTATAATGCTTCTATAAATAATATAAGTTAATGGTTGCATGCACTATGTTTAATATATGACCACTTGAAACTATTGATAATATTTATTTGAAGTCTCCACCAAACACAATAGATTTTCCACCAAATGGTAACTTAAAACTTTATGGAACATTTAACCGCATAATATCTCTTAAAGTTCTATCAAGAATTTCAAAGAAAAGCTTATGAACCATTGATGTTTCATCCTATATAATGAGTTTACATTTTCGTAATAATTTTACAACTTCAGTTCCTTGTTTGATATTATAAGTGGAATCTTCAGTTATGTTCAATGGAATACAAAAAATGAGAATATGCTGTCTAACCACCAAGAAGAAGTAATGATGCAATTCCATTTAAAGTAACTATTAAAACATTTATGGAATGCTATTCTTTATTCTTGAGTTAGCATGTCGAGTAACCTTGTAAACTCCACTTTCAATTCAACTCGATCCAATTGTAACTTTTTAACAATCAATCTATTTTGTTGATCAAGAAATCTTATGTCATTTAGAATTGGCATTGGAAGCTAATCTTTCAATGATTTGCCATTAATTCTTAGAAATTTTTAAATTTCATGGAATGCGTGCTTTTTTAAACTCTTCCTTAGGTAGGACTAAGTCTGAAAAGAAGTTAACAAATTCCCATTAGCAAGATGCAATAACCAAACATTGCTATTACTAATGAAATTAGCAATACACGAAATTTTAACTTTTTCCAAACATATATGGTATATTAATTTTTTGCTTAATTTTAATAAAAATATAGCAATCAATAAATAAAAAATATTCATATTTATAAATAATGAAGATTAATATTTGGTATTATCATATTAAAGCAAGCAAGCCAATATAAGGAATACTTCAAGAAATATAAAGAAACCTTCATTTTGTATTCTTCTTCATAGCAGATATTGAATGTCTTTAGAAATAATTTTTCAAGTTTCTTACTAGACATATTTAGAATAGTGCTACTTGATAAGAGCATTCTAATGAATAATTTCCTTTGGCATTCTCTAACATCCTAAATAGATACCTTTTTTTTATTACTTATACAAATTCTCCATCATCTTTAAAAAGTCTCAAGGAGTAGCATGCTTCTCGGAAGGTTTTATAGATAACACCATTTATTGTAAATATATCTTTTATATGAAGTTGGACCCCTAACTTTAGTGAGCAATATCCTTAAATAATATTTTTAACTACTACACAATGGCATAAAATGCAATCTACCAATTACAAATCTCTGTTTTCACGAGTACAACTTGTAATCTTTATGAATATACATAAATTTTAATGGGAATTCAGCATAAGTGAGTTTTCTTGCTTTAGGATATATTTTATTTGCCTCTATCCATGCAAGAAACATGCTTTGTGCAATTGAGACCCTTTTTTTATCATAACTTCTATATCAACACCATCTTTATAGTATACGTGTTATTACTTATTTGGAAGATGAAAGTGTAATATTTCAGTAGAAAACCACTTATAATGAATGTCATAACAAAAAATCACCAAGTAACTTCGCAAGCAGAGATGTAATGGCAACTAAGATAGGTTTTAATCTTATCCACTTGTTTATTATTATCACTATTCTTACTAACTTCGTAAATAGTTACAGTAGCTCGATCATGACCCTTGTTAATATATTTGAATAAATATTTGATAGATTTTGATTGATTGCATTTTTCAATATTAATATGTTCTTGATATTTTATTAGCAAATGAGCATTATAAGGAACCATAAACCAATTATTAAGAGAAATCCCATTCTTTATGATTGTTCTACCATTATCTTTTCTTTGATAATTTGGATACCTTTCTTCATTTATAGTAGTAAAAGGAATAAATTTTTTCGAGAAGAGTTTTATATACTTATAATCTTTTATGCATAGAGATTTCATATTAGCATGAGCACTTGGACCATACATTATGAAATTTATGATTGCATTATGCAAATGAGGTTCTTTTTCTTTATTAGGTATTTCTACACAAATAATTCTATCAACATCAGCAGGAGACATAAACTTATGTTTTAACTTCAAGAATACAGGTATGTGGATATGTGGTAACCTTCATTTTTTGAACTCAACTATCCGAATAACTACAACCATAAAATTTGGCAAAATTAGTATATTTTTTTGACAAAAATACAATTAAAAAAAGAAAGTGCATTCAGTCATTATAAAATTATAAATAAATAAATTGAAGAAGATTTTGTTTCAATTATACCTGCTTTGTATTCTCTAAAGAAAATTTCCTTTTTCAAATCTTTCATAAGATGCATGAGTGTGATGTTGAAAACTCTAGAAAGCATTTGAGGACAATTTTATGGTTGTACTCTATGCTTTTTAGTAAGTCTAGTAATCTCAAGCCACTTCAAATTGCATGTGAAAGTTATGAATGAATTAAAGAATCCTGCCTAATTATAAATTGTCATGGCATCTTAGTGTTGGTGTGTGTCCTAAAACCAATCATATAGATGATTGAAGTTATACACAATGTATTATGTTTTATTTTAGGTAATTTAATTATTATATTTTAGTTTTTATAATTTTATTATTATTATGCGTAATTTATAACTTAATATAATAATTATCCTTGGAATAGCTTCACTATTCCTAAAATATCCCTAGTCAAGTATTATTACGAAAAGGATAGTAATAATACATCGAGACTAGCATGTATAGTGACTGATGATTACGAATCATGGATATGTGATATTAAGTCAATACATGAGTATATTGCTAGTGAACAATGTACTGAACTGACCCACTATGAGAATATTGCATGGATAGACGTGTCATAAGTTATTCTCATATAATCATAAATACACATAAACCTTTGACCTGAAGTCACTACGGTTCCCTACATGAGGAATTACTCACTTTAATATTATCCTATGTCACTTTTAATCAGGATAACAAGTAGGGCATTGATTGGGTGTGTCATAAATCGTGCAGAGGGAAGTGAGTGATGTAGATGAAATTTTGTTACTCTTGTATAAAAGAGAAATATCCTTGGACCCTTTGATTGAGTGAGACTTAGAAATGCATGGCCATGCTCAATTGAATTAATATGTGATATTAATCATTTATTTTAAGTCTACTCAGTATCAAGAAATATAAATTGAACATTGACGAGGATGACACATTACATGCCTCGAGTTCAATTTGGATATTATTACAAAAAGGTTATGATGCAAAACGTTGATCATGTATTATGTGGATGTCGAATCACAGACATTCTTACTACTTGAGTGACAGTGATGTATTGCTAGATACCGTTTACTGTCTATGGCTCAATAAT
Source organism: Sindora glabra (assembly GCA_020226215.1). NCBI lineage: Eukaryota > Viridiplantae > Streptophyta > Magnoliopsida > Fabales > Fabaceae > Sindora > Sindora glabra. The sequence continues at coordinate 80,995,555 of CM035230.1, forward strand.
AAGTCATTGTCAACGTAGTAAGAACCTATAGGGTCACACAAAAGGAGTAGGAATAAGACAATAATTAATTGGACTTTAATTATATTAATATCCAATTAATTGGACTTATTTTCGTGCATATATATATTATTAAGAATAATAAATTCACGTAATATATATATTATGTGATATTATTTTATATTAAAATAAATATCAAATAATTATCTTATCAGATATTAGATAAATATATTATGAGATAATATTATTATCTAATATTAGATAATTAATAGATAAGTCTTATCTCTCCCCATTATCTTTAGGATAAGGATAAGATGAGTTGTTAAGTGTGATTAAGATTTTGGAAGTATTATCCTAGTTGGACTAGGATTATGGCTTGCCTAAGTTCTATAAAAAGAGACTTGAGGGCAGCACTTTAACAACACGCTCAAAGCTTCTATACAAACCCTAAATCACTCAGAAAACATCCAATCCTAATTCTTAGAGAGAAAAATGCATCCTAGCAGATTCGTGGAGGGTGAGAGGTCATTGTTCACTCCGTGTGGATACCGTAGAGACGCCGTACCTTCCGGCCGACGTTTGATTCATCCGCTCTCAAGTTTTGATCAGTAGAAACACGAGTGCCCAATAGGTAAAATCCTAATCATTGATTTATGTCTTTTGCATGGATTCTAGGTAGAATTCGGATCAAATTTTGAATTTTCGCTGCATATGATAATCCGAATTCATAACACTTAGTAGTTCTGCATCATATATCTTGGACCTCTTGTGAAGTTAAAAGGTAAGATTACATGCTTTTCACATGGATATCTCTCATGCTTACCTTTGAGTAATGCATATTTTAAACCACAATATAAATTAACTCTTGAGTCCTTTTAATTGTATGTTATAAAAGATAATTATTTAGATTCAATCATGGCATAGGCATGAACAATATACTGTTGCAATAAACACCTTCATAACAAAACAATGGAAGATTGATTGCACTTAAATTGTAACATGTATGTAAAGTATTATCTGATGGTGACTTTATGTTTTCTCTTTGTTTGGACTCTAAGAATTTAAATGTGATCAATTTTATAATGACATCTTGTCTTGTAACAAATAGTAGTGGATATTATAGTGGTAGATATAGAGGATGAAGTTCATCAATATGTAAAAGTCTACTTTTTTATTTCAACTATAATGTCCTTGTCCTTATTTAAATCTTTAATGTCACCAACAACTGACATTGCCACCTCTAATGAAGATGATAAATTATACATTTGTGAATTTGATTCTCTTTTTCTTACTAAACTTAACCTTAATTCTATAAGTTGTTCCTCTTCAAGGTGATCTCTACCTATCCTAATTTTTTTACCATGTGTGTTATAAGTATCTAACATTTCCTTCAATTTTTATACAATTTTAGGATTAACAAGCACATCATTATCATTAAACCTGAAATATAAGTCATAATCACAATTATTCAAAATATAATATAATTTACAAAGCATCATTACATAAAATGGATTCTAATTTATTAATAATGTGACAAAATATTTGACAGCATTCATCCTATTTTGAATTTTAGTATTTGTGTCATACACATAAAGTTGTGTAAATTTAGGTGATGCTCTATCCAAAGGTAGAAGGCTTCCAATCAAATGGTGATTTTTTCCATTTAATCAAAATATATCGAGTGAACCACCACAATTAATTAATTGATTAATTTTCCTTCTAATTGAAGTGAATGAAAATATCATGTTATACATACAAATGTTATCCCTAAACATTCTTCCTAATAAAGAATCATTAAATATCAATGATTTTAAATATGGAGGTGGTCCATCTAACTCTTCTAACTTGATTTTTCTTCTTGAGTAATACAAAGAGAAGCAATGATTTGAAGTGCTTGTAAATTTCTTAAGTCACTTATCAAACCACTTGACAGCACCATAATGCATGTAAATATATTCAGGATCATTAATATCTAAATAAGTTGAAAAAAATTTATATTAATTAATTAGATATTGCAAGTGGTTTGAACTATTTATGTTAAAATAAAGCATAATGATACCTTTAGTACTTGATGATGAAAGGAATTCATATTGGCTAATCTTTTCAATATCATCATCAAAGTCATTATTTGTATTTTGTGTTTTATAATGAGAGTTAGCAATTTTATTATTAGAAATAATCTGGCATCTTAGTTGTATAGTATTTATTGGAATATGAACTTGCATATTGGCAATATTCGCATCAAATATTCTTTGTGATGAATATGTTCCCTTTAAGAGATTACATTTATAGGTATTGGGTTTAATACTCACATTAACATTAATAGAGTTAAACTTTTTGCATAAATTTTGAGCCAAGTCTATTATGGAATAGTGCTTGTTGAACAAAATTACAATAGAATGAGAAGTAGAATTATGCAAGACGTTATTGCACAATAAAGTTTGGGGAGTTTGAATAGCATTGGTGACATGGTGTAATCATGTCATAAGAATATAACATTTGAGTAAGATATAAAAGTAATTATATGATAAAAAATAATCATTAGGTAAGTGGGAGGAAAACCTTTTGCAATCTCCAAATTCAAGCATGATGTGTCTTTTTGCACATTCTCATTACTATATTTTCTTTTTTTACCTCTTGAAATAGATATACTTGAAGAAAATTGTGTAGCACAAACTGCAAATTAGCACCATATAATATTGATAGTAAGAAAATTACATAGACTCTTTTCATACAAATAAAATAAAGCATTTATGATCTATAGGTAATAATATCTTTATTATGAGTTTGAGGGAATGATAGAGATGAATTTAAACTTGTGTTTGTTTGTTCTGAAAAAGGTGACCTTATAGATTGGATAAAGACCTTTTAAAAATAATGAGCTTTTGCTACATACAAATTTCTTTGCTCTTTTATAGAATCAATTGTTATTACAATGGCATGTTAAGTATGAAGTTCAAAGGGCAAGATAAATTAATATTATTAATTTTTTAGTTTGAGTTCAAATTATCCAATATAATAAAAGGGATTAGTTTAACCTATGTGCAATATATCTTAAAAAACTAACATTTATAATCTATAGTACTCTTATTAATCTTAAAATTTTTAACTTGTTATTGAAATAAGAAAGTTCACACCTTTCTAATTTCACGTCAAGTAGTACAATAATGATGACAGTTTAATGTTGATATATTTAAACTTTAGGTTGTCTTTTGGACTTGATGATAAAATTCCTCTCAATTCTTATCTCTTTGTATTTTTCTTTATAATTAGTGCTCATAATTTTTTTTCTCATTTTTACAATTCCAACACTTATAAGTTTAGGATAAAACCAAGAAAAATTAAATAATAAAATAAAAAAAAAGCTATCTTACATTTTTTAGTTCCAATTTATATCAAGGATAACATTCATTCAAGTTTCAATTGGATGATAAGTTATATCTATCATTCTCTTATTAACATAATATTTGAAGAATATTGTATTATTTATAGAATCTAAAATATGAATCAAATGCAATTGGTTTCATATGCATAACAATATCACTTAAGCATAACTATACTATCAATTTATCTAACGTGGCATATATATATATATATATATATATATATATATATATATATATATATATATATATATATATATATAAAGAGTAAATAATGAAGATACCACCGAATTGTGATGACATATATTACCATAAAAAAATAACATTAATTTATAACAAATTGTAAATTTGGTACAAAACTATAACATTAATTTATGCCAATGTTAGTTTCAAATTTATTTCTTTATTATGTCTTCAATTGAAGATTTAGATTTCATATTTACACTCAGATTAGTTTTGTAAACAATGGACACAAAAGTTGAGTAGAAGTTTTTATGCGATTGACCTTGCAATGTATTTTTGTAGATTGGTGTCCTTTTTTATTCTTCCATACTATTGACTTTTGTTTACTTTTATTGGTGTAAAACTATTCAACATTTTTCTAGTAATTAAGCTTAATCATCTTTCATTTGCAATACTATGCATTTTTATTAGAGCATCGTAGATTAAGATGTTTTACTTTCTTTAAGTTAACAATTTTGTACTTTGAAATTGCAAGCTATAAACTAATTGAATCCTAATTTTTTATAGTAGTTTTTCAAGTTGATGAATAGATTCTTTATGCCTTCATAAGATGATGAATTTGGTACTATTGTTTACATTATAAGTTAATTATAACTACCATTTTTTGAGAAAACTTTTTATGAAGGCATGATGTACAAGGCTTATGGCTTGCAATAGGGGCTCGATTATGTGATACATTTTTGTTTGTACTCAAATGAATATTGAACTTGTATAAACTTTTTCCCAACCTTGGGTGCCATATTTATGTGTACAAACTATTTTTTATATTGCTATATTAGGTATTTTGCCAGTTAATTTCTCCAACCTATATATACTTACATATATGTGTGCGTGTGTATTTGAATTACTTAATGTGTGCGTGTGTGTGTGTGTGTAAATTACTTATAAATAGGAAATGTTGAACATATGGTTAATACTTGATGAGTTCCTTATTTATTAGGAAATTTCATATAACATAAATTTATTATTAGATTCATGCATCAAATATAACTATGCTTAAGGCACTTTAACTTTAACTTATCATCAATTCATTTGGTAGAATCCAATGTTAGTTTTAAACCTTTTCCTTTGTTATGTCTTCAGCATGAAATTTTAGATTTCATATTTACACTCAGGTTGATTTTGTAAACAATGGCTATCTACAATCAAAGTTGATATTTGATGGAGCTTCTTAAATCAAATCAAATGGCATATATACCTTGACAAATGGCTCTACCGAAATATTTAAGCAAGATTTTTTTCATATCTTTTGCCATTTAAATCCAACTGGACTTTAATTCACTCAATAACTAATTTAACCACTCACAATGCTTCAAAAACTTCACTTATCCAGAGATAAAGACTATTCCAAGTGAAAATGAAAGTCAAGTAAAAACTTAGGATAAAGCTTTTGGATAGAATATACTAAGATGCATAACTATATGTTAGTAATATAATTACTTTAACATATAATTATAGATTTTTGGATGTGAGTAGTGAAGTTATTAGATTATATGGAATGGTTTCCCAAAGGTTACATGACAAACATTAAAATAGTTAAGGCATGCGCAACTATATCACTAAAGGTTTTTCTACATGGATTATTAATTATCTTAACTTAAACAATATGTTTGCTTAATATCATCGAGAACAAAATAATGAGCAACAAATAATTAACATCGTATAGCTCTTACCAATAGACATTTGCTTAATATCATACTGTCATGAAGAGATGCATTAACACATGAAATGGCAAATTCTTCTACTAAAAATGTTATTTACCTAGGCAAAAGTGGCAGTGGAGCTAATATTTACAAGAGGAAATTTATTATAATAGTATTAAATAATCACAGTTGCATTTTTTACTATAGCAAAAACATAAAGAAATTAATTAATCTTTAGAACCATAAATAGAAACCATAGCAAATTAGCCATCTTTAATGTAAACTAACAAATGAAGCAAAGTATAACTCTAGGTAAACCAAATGCTCATCAGGTGAAAAGAAAAAAATCATAAACTAAGTACACAATAGCATAATTCTAAGACTTCCAATACTAAGCAATATCTCAATCAAATATTCAAATCAAGTATTAAGAAGTTACATGTTTAGAATCTATAAAAGGGATTCAATGCCCTAAATGTTCTTTATTTTTCTACAATATGACCAAGAAATAGGATTCAAGTGTACATTTGCTTGAATCCTAATTTGTAGAACACTCATGTAAGAAGTTATATATGTTAAGAGTTCAGTAGTAAAGTTGCCATTTTTACCTTCAAATATTATAAATAACCAATCTCATATGCAATAGGAAGTTACAAAATTAAGAAATACCATTTTTGAACTTATAAGAACGAATTGATAAGCATTGGGTTTAAAGCTATGAGAAAAATTGAAATGTGATGAGAAGCATCAGTGAAGGTTATGATCTCTTACACTTAGATTAATTTTATAAACATGGATATCTACAATCAAACTTTAATCTTAATAGAGCTTGTTAAGTGAAACCAAATAGTATACATACGTTGACAAATAGTTCTGCTAAAATTCTTGGCCATGCTTTCTTTTTATCTCCTTTGCCATTCAAATTTAATTGGACTTTAATTCTATCAATAACTAATTCAACCTTTCACAATATTTCAATAACTTAACTTGGACAATACATTTATAATGTAATTTCAAGTGACTTTTGTAAAGTTAGTTTTAGAAAAGTAAAGGACCAAGGAGTAAGAGGAAAAGGAAATGTACTAAGTTATTGAAAGAAAGGGATTAAATAAATAGAATTTACTTCAATCAGGTTGAATCATGCTCCATAAAGCAATAATAGCATTACAAAAGACCTTGTCTTGAATGAGAGTTCTAGTTATATAAATGTAGCAAATGATGAAACATTATAGACATAATTAACTAGCTTACAATCACAATATTGAGGAGAAGAGACTCATACTAATTTCTGTAATAAATTATAAAGTGAAAGACAGAAGATGAATGTTTTCTTGCTTGGCATAATCCTTAAGATGAATAACAACTTATCTTTTGGCTAAGCAGAAATGTTATTAGTAGAAAAAGTAAACAATGATGGTTAAAGAAAGATAGTGAACAAATCACCAAGTTCCATTAATTAGTTTAACAGGTCATCACTCTCCACTGATTGCTATGTTATTTGTTAATAAACATTTTAATTGCACTTATAATTAGAATTCCCATTTTGTTTCATTATTTTACAATAGTAAAAAGCAAGAGATAGACTATTAATTAATGTTATATCATATATTACAAAGCCAATCAGCTAAACTTTGTTATTATATATAGTGATAAAGAAAAATTTTCTATGTATTACAGCTTAATAGTAATAGGTATGACATGAATTCTTAAGAAATCTTAGAAATTAGAGAGGCAATATACATCAGTGATAATCCATCAAATTAATAAAAGTCAGACTACCTTGCTATGTATTCAAGCATTATTATACCTTAAGGCTTATTAAAGATCTTTATTTTAAAAATTACCTATTTATCTTTTTTTACTTATTTTTTTATAATTACAATTTTGCTGCCATTTGCATTACTTGTTTCCATTATTTCCATTATGTCATAAAATGATGAAAATATGAAAATTTTATCAATTGTCACCATTTCTATTACTTGTACTTCTAATTGATTTTTGCTTGTTTAAATAATTGAAAATTCAGCTAATTATACCTTACTTAAATTGTATTTAACCAATTTTGAAGGAAATCAAAATACCAGTTACTAAATAATATATACTAAAAATATATTAAAATATATAAGAAATTTATTGAACAATATAATCTTATACACAAATCATGTAGCAACTAAACTTTAATTAGTATAATAATCTTTGAATTTTCAAATACTAAAAAGAATAGCTCTCTTATGTGCACTATAAATATTATCAATATTTAATACAAATTTATTTAGAAAATTATTTGTATCAGTATTTGCATTGCAATAATTTTTAATAAAAATTGTAAAATTTTATAAAAAATTTGAATGTAGTTCATTATTAGTGCAGAATATATATTTCTCTCTTTTTACTCACCATTTTGGTTATTGAAGCACATTCTATTTATGCATTTATGCATGTTCTATTTATGCATTTTATGATTCTATTATTCATTTAATTTACAAAACTTCATAGTTAGCAGCATTAAAAAAATTACTTGCCAATTAAACATTATAAACTACAACCTTTTCTGCCATTACCATTTAAGAGTCTTTGGAGACATTGAAAATTTTGAAACTAAACCATAAGAATTAACTGTTAAGTGAAAAAAAAAGCTAGGTTACGTTTGTATAATTTTTTGTAGCAAGTTGAATCATATCAAAGTTTTGTGTTAAAAAATAACTTTTATAGTATAATTAGTCTCTAGCACAATTTTACTCTGCATACTAAGCATCAAACATTTATGAAACTTTTTTGGATTTCTTGAAAAATACCAATTCATCTTCTTATGTATGCATTATATTTTTGTGAGATTTTTGAGAGTAAATTTTTTATAACTTGCATCTAAATGCACAACCATTCTTTATTTGATATAGACATAGCATTTCACTTATACTCACCATTCCATGTTATTATTAATTTTTAATATATATATAAACTTCTTACTAAATACCTATCATTTACATTGGATGCTATATATATGTACTTGCATTAGCTTCATGCATTTTTTACATTTTTGCAGACATATAACTAATATATTTTCATACATCATTAGTGTTAACATTTTAGACATGACCACTTAACTAACCAATAGAAGGCAATGTGACTTTCCCATTAATCTAGCATTTTTTTAGGGGCATGCTTAAATAATTCAGCCACTTACATAAGAATTATCATGTTTTTAATCCTTCCTCAAATAATTTAACCATTTCTAATATTTATAAGTTAATTTCAATTACAAAAAGCTAATGTATAGAGAATCTTACTTGTGTAATTTATATCAACGTTAATGGTTCATATCATTTTTGTTAGGTAAAAGCTTAATCTCGGAATGAGAATAACAAATAATAGGCTCCTTTTAATAAAAGCATTTCAAAAAAATTAAATTTAGAGTCAAAATAATACCTGTAAAAGAATAAAAGATTATGTGATTTTATTAATTATTAATAAATTATTAGGTATTTGATTTTAAATATTATAATTTATTTTCTTTTTCATTTTAAAAATTATACAAAGAACTTAATTATAAAATAATACTTAATTGTTACAAAAGGGAAATCCTCTATAGAATCATCCATATATTCAAATCAAACCTTACATAAAAACTATCACATTACTATCACTAAAAATATGAACAATAGAAACATTATTTTGAATAATAATAATAATAATAATAATAATAATAATAATAATAATAATAATAATAATAATAATAATAATAATAATAATAATGCATTAAATCACACTTTAATCCATTTATACATATTCCTTAAAATTTATAAATGGCATTATAAATTCCTTTATTTTACATTTGTTATCATTATTTGTCTTTCTCTTCACCCATATATTAATTATTAATTAACGATTATATCATAAATTATTTTTGAATATGGACGCATTGTACAAACTATGAGCAAATTAAATATCTCTATTTGCTATTGTTATGGAAATTCAATTTAATTGGTTGAAAAACTCACATGTATATCATAAAATTTTTTCATAATTGATGTTAATTTGAAATGTAACTTGATTTTAGTACAATATAAATTAAGACATCATAAAATAACTACCATAGAATCTAAATCTAACCTAAGCAAAAGTTCAATAGTGCTACAAGTTTCTAGGTAGAGTTATTTTTTCTTTCTTAGAGAAATTATAGAAAGTTAAGCCTAATGAAACACATAATATTATAATTGACATTAATATTAATATTACTTTCAATATTATCATACCACAATCATTAGTCACATTTACTTTTTAACTTGTAAGTGGTAGATTAGAGGAACATACATCAAGTAACTCTTAGTTACCGTAACAGTGATTCAAAAAAGAAAAGTAGTATCAATCATGCTTCATCACACTTGAATTACTCGTTTACCTTCAACATGGAGATCATAGCTCCCAAAAAACATAACTATTATTACTAATTCAACCACAATACTCTGTTTTGATCTTCTTTGAGGTTTTTATGCATGACATTTAAGGATTTAACATGTTACTTATTCCAATAGTTTCATCCTTCTTCTCTGGATCATCCTTTTTTGTTAGCATTAAATTACCAAAAGACATTTACACTTCACTCAATAAGTAGTTAAAGGATTATCTTGAAATTGTGAAAAATTATAATCAAAGTGATAAATCTTAAAATCTAAGTAAACAATATGAAAGGAATGAAATAATTACATTTTGACTTCTAGTTAGCAGCAAATTTTAAGAATCAAGAAAGAAGCTTAAAGATACTTCAACTGCTGAATCCTAAATTAAAACCAAATTATATGTAAGAATTATTCCACAAATCATTATTAATTTGCAATTTAGAACTATAATTTTTTAAATTATAATACATCTTATCTAACTAGCATTAACAAAGTTTAAACCACTTTACTTAACCTTAATTGTACTATTATTTATAAGAATAACTTTGTAAGGATTTTCTTCCAGCAGTGATTGAGTTTTTGATATTCCAATCAATTATTTCAACATTGAAAAGCAATTTTTTCCTTTTTAATAGGTTTAGCTCCTTTGGAAACCTAAATTCATCATCTTGCTATAATGATTTTCATTATCAAGTTAAAACACAAAGTATGAAAACAAGTAAAATTTCAACTATATATATAGGTAATTTACTTTAATCAAATCTTTCGTCAATTCACTTGCATATTTCTTAGTGAATTAAATGACCTTACACTCAAATAGAACAAATGAAGTTAATCCACTTTCATCTATAACCATTATTTGGACTATAAACCTTTAAATGAGAGAAAAGAATTCTTTTTTTTTAACAAACAAATAAGAAACAAAATGAAGAAGTCTCAAGTATCATATAATCTATTTTGTAAAATATTAATCACATAATTTATTATCTTGGAGTAATAGAAGTAGTCACCTTGTTACAAAAGTGGCAAAAAAGTTATCACCAACATGTTTCACTGCTTTCTTGTAAAAGTTATAGGCATCATAAAACTAACTATAATTACTCTATATGTTGTGGATTGTTGCCATAGTTGGACACTTGCAAGACTATAATAATAATATATATTTTTAAAAAACTAATCATTTAAATAGGTATCATATTTTGGCATTTCAATCTCTATATGCTCAAATGAAATGAAATAAAATCATTATAATGCCATCCTTACATTGTTATAATTTTTAATTTCAATGAGATTTTTCTCATTTCCAAATAAAATGGATTCACTAATAGATGAATTTGCTTAACCAAAAGTGGATTAGCTAAATTTTTATGAAAGGCTCAAATTAGTCAACCTAAACCTATAAAAAAGCATATTCTTTAGAGATAAACAATAAACAAATTATAACTTTCTTAATTAATATAAAGCTGTAACCAATTCTAATTTCAATTTATTTGATAGCCTATTTGACAACCTTTGTTTGAAGTGGTCAACTTCAGGAATGAGTGAGTTAAACATGACCTTAGTAACATTCAAAGAATTAGTAAAGATAACACCATCTAATTGAAAACCAAATAAAAAATAAAAAAAATATTAATAGTCACTAATAAAACAAAAATACTACAACCTATTATATTAGTAAGGTCATTAAAAAAAAAGGAGTTTTCACTTATCAATGATATTCCTCTAGTTTGACAAATGACAATAACTATGTCAGTGTCAATTATAGCAGTCAGCTCAGTTACAATTGTATTAGCCACGTCACCCCGTAAAGGATAATTTAATTACCTCCTATTGTCAAGTTAAAATATTAAAGCAATATACATTTATATATAGTGTTAACCTCACATATATACACACACCTATCATCCTATAAAAGTATTTACATTTTCCTTCCATCATTATTTTTTCCAACAATTTTTTAAACAGGCTAGAAGTTCACTACTTCACCAATAATGCTTGTGAGGCAAAGTGTCATTACATACTATTAATATATGTTAATAATGACTTGTATTAAAAAAACATATAAAAACAGAACATATATCAAACTTTAAACTTACCAAATAGATAGTAGCTTGGAATCTTCTCGAGGTAGATATCTTCAAATAGGATAAACTTAAAGCCAAAGAGATCAATTTAAGCTTCGTATGGTCTTACATCTATGCTCCAATTGAAATTAATTTTATATTGATGCTGAGTTACTCTTTATAGCCCATCATTTAATGCAACATGAAGATTTTGAATCATATAACATCATTCTTTAGCAAAAATGGACTTATATTGGTTGGCCAAACCTTTTCCAAACATAGAAGCTTTGATTTTTTTATTTTGCATATATCATTGTATTAATTTATTCATATGCAACCATATTCTAAAATTAACTTATATACACATCATTCAATATGATACTATAATAAATTATTATTAAGTACTATTTTTTAATTTATTCTACAAAGATAGCTAGGAATATATTTCATAAAAATTACACACATTAAACAAACTTCACTCTACAGCTATAAAATACAAAAATATATTAATGTTAATTAAAATTTATTTTAAAGTGAGTAATTAAACTTTATTTAATAGTGAGTAAACTTCCTCACACATAATTAAATTAAATCTTATATTTTACATTTATAAATTTATATTTATAATATTTATAATAAATCTTATTGGGTAAATTTAAAATTTAAAATTTCAATCAAACAGACACTATATCACTTACCTTATTCTTTTTTATGCATGCATTCTTATAGCTCTTTATTAGTCTCCACAAAAGAGGAATCTTCAATGCATCCTCCATCTTCACTAATACATTCTCATTGGATTGCAATCGACATTAGCATAAAATAGGCTCAATTGTCACCTTAAGGGACTTTATTTAGAATAAATAAAATAAAAGTATATCACCTGCTTAAACCTATTGCACAAAGAACAAAAGCAAAAAAGAACTTTCTAGGAATAAAATATACACTTAATTGAAATTTCAAGTTTGAAATTTCTATTAAACAAACATTATAGTACTTACTTTAATTTTTTCTTCATACATGTTGTAGCAGAGCTTTTTATTAATCTTCAATAGGAAGGAATCTTTAACACATCCTCCATCTTCATCGGCACTTTTTCACCATATTGCAATTGAAATAACCTACCCCAATTTTTGTTCATGCATGTTGTAGTAAAGTTTTTCACTAATCTCTATTAGGGAGGGATCTCCAGTACATCCCTCATTTTCATCGATACTCTTTCTCTAGACTATAATCAAAGCATCCTTCTAGAAGAAGATAGGCAAATTTTCTCTTTTGGTAAAAATTTTTGTTCCTATCAAAACCTATACCACTGAGAAGAGAAGAAAAAAAAGGGGAAGGAAAGTCATTCGTGAGAAGTAAAGTTCTCTACCATTATTATTTATTTGAATGTGGGACAAAATTTAACTGAATGAAAAAAAGATTTAAATGTATAGTAAATAAATATATTTTGATTGCTAAAACCTATACTATTGAGATTTGTCCTTAATAAAGTTTTTTATTGAAACCCATATTATTATTTGTTTGAATAGAAGTAAGAAGAAAAGTGAAATGTACAGTAAAATTAGAGAAAGAAAGAATAGGGAGATAAACGATGTATGATGCATTGAGATTTGAAAGAATTAAAGAAAGTAATAATAAAAGGAAGAAAGAAAAACTCTTAGAGATATTATTGAAAGAATTATTAAAAGAATTAAAGTAAAAGAAGACAAAATATTATGAGGTTCAGTGAAAATTTAAGTGGGAAAACTTACATTATTATGCTGACATGTGTTTGTTAGATTACAACATTTAAGTAAATAAATAGATAACTAATAAAAAAATATTTTTTTTCTCTAACATGTTATAATGACTTTAACAGATACTAAAAAAAGTTTAAAATAAGGATTCAATATGTAATTTTTAAAATTTTTAATATATAAAATAAAAATTTCTCTATTTATTTACTAATTTTATTTTAATAAATAATCATAATTTAATCAAATTAATCCAACAATTTGTCTCACCTTAGATTTGAAAATTTAAAGGCCACTATAGACAACATCAAGATTTCAGTCATCATAAGTATTCCGATTTAAGGTCTTGTGCGCATTGTGCAAAAAAGTGCAATGATGATTTCACATGTATAAGTTTATATGACAGCTTTGCTATGTCGAACTACCCTATTTTATCTTTTCATAACACTTGTAAAATAAAATAATTTGAATTGTCTCTCTTGCCACTCTTCTTTTTCTTTATCTCTTTTCCCTAACCTTTTATTTAGTTGCATAGAAAATAGGGAGCAAAGAAAAGTGTGAGGAGAAATTGGTAGAGAAAATGAGAATTTCTCTTGTTTGGTTATAAGAGAAAACCAAGGAGAAAAGAAAATGTAGCTTGTAATAGGGCATGGGTCCCACCTTATTTTATTTTTCTCCAATAGTGGGGAGAAAAGAAGAAAGAAGTCGCATAGTGCATTACTTTTTCTCTTGTAGCCATCGAAAGAACCCTAAAAACAATGCCTAGAAGCACAAAAGTATGAAGTGCAGGCTAACCAGAAGTTGACAATGATTGGGATTATAATTTGCACTAAGAAACCATGGATTTCAAGAGATTCCAAGATGAAGAAAGAAATACGCCATAAAAAAACACAAAAATACAACTCAATTTCATCTTTTGTTCATGATTCTTAATAGCAACATGTTTAAAAAGGAAAAAGGAGGTAGCTATTGCTGATACTATTGATCTACTTCTTGTTCAATATTTGCCATTTCACAAAACTTGAAAATTTTTAGGTTCTTTACTGAACATTTGGTTCTTTTACTCTATTGTGTCAGTGTTTCTCATGGTGGATAATGAAATTATAGATATTGTAAGATTCTGTTGCCACATGTATAAATCATAGCATAATTACTAGGGTTTGAATAGTTAAGATTTGAGCATACTTCCACAGGATTGGAAATTTTTAGGTTTTTATTTGAAAAACAATGAGAAAACCACATATGTTTTTAATAAAACTATTTCAAATAAGATGATGATGATTTTCTTAATATTTTAGATTTGAATTTGATACATTTCTTAAGAAATGTATTTTGTAAATTTTAGATAATTTTTTATTTGAGACTATAGGTTTTCATATAAAATAATAAATTTTAAAATAAAATTTATATATTTGTCTTTACAAAATTGATAAAAAATTTATGGTAAGAAATGGAGAGATGTAAATCCTACTTAAAACTTCTTATTCATTATAGGTTTTTACTATTCCATTTGGACGAATGAATGACCAGTTTGTAAAGCAAAAAAGAGCTTGGTTAAATTATGGAGGGAGACGAAACATTTCAAAAAAAAAAAGGGAAAAATGAAATATCATAGGATTATCTATTTTATTATGTTAAAAAAGTACAAACTTATTTTATTAAATGAGTTTGATGTATTAATAATATAATTATTTTTTATTTTATGTAATAAGAGTATTATGGTTATTTTACTATAATAAAATTTATTTCCTATTAATTTTATCTTCATCCAAATAAAATTAAATAACTTCTTTCTCATTTTCTCTTAAATTAAACATAACCTAAAAGAAAACAACTTCTCTTCTCTTCTCTTTTCTTTCTTCCCTTATTTCTTTATCTCTCATTTTCTTTCTCTCCTATTTTCTCCTATAGCTAAATAAAGCCTAACTCTTTGCTGCTTGTTTTTTTCTTTCTTCTTGTTTGCATGATTTGTTATTAGCTACCAAAGTAAAACAACATGACCTAGACATAACTAAGATAAAAAAATATAACATCACTTGTAGTTCACAAAGCAAGGCTTCATACAGAAGATATACGTTGCCAAAAATTCTCTATTGGCTTCTTAGAACTAAACTAACTGGTTGAAGACCTGCATTAAGTAGTAACCAATTAATGAGTTGAATTTTCCACCAAAGATGGTCATTTTCTGATGGAGCTCATCTAGGTTTTTATTTTCATTCAAATTGCATGTATTTTCTCTGCTGTTAAGTTCTAAAAATAATAATTTTACTCTTCACTTCTATACGATGTAGAAGATAATGTGTACCTAGAAGGCATAAAGCTAACTTTAGAATTTTTTTTGATGAAAAAAGACATAATAGAGATAGGTGCTTCAGTAACTTTATTGGTGTTTAACAATAAAGTTAAGTTTTTCCAAGATGAACATGGACTCCTTTTACGACACTGGCTAATCTACCAAAAAGGGAAAGAGCTATAAAGGTTTATTGGTAAAAAAGGTAAATAAGAAAATATTCATTTATGATGTTTTTAGCTTTTGATGCTACTCTTCATGTCTTTATATTTTGTCTAAGATTTTGAGGTGGTTGATAATTTAGTCAATAAATTTTGCCGATGATACGTATAAAAATATTCATCATGCTTATATCGTGTTTTGCAATTACTTAGTATTATTATTTTTTCCTATTTTTTAGAAATTTAATAAATTTGAACTAAGAAGTCATTGATTTCACTTCAATAGTAAGAGAATTTTTATTTTTCAGCAAATAGAAATGTAATAAGTTGTTTGATTGATCATTATCTAATAAATTGAGAGAAATAGGATTTTTCTAGAAGGTTTTACATCCTATAAAGTATGAAAAGTTATTTATCCATTTCCTTCCTATCTAAGTTCTACTTCTTATTATATTTCTTATAATATTTATTAACATAATGATAAATTTATTTTTATTAAATTTAATTAATGATAATTAAAATTTATTAATATATATTATAATAATATTGAAAATATATTAATTATTTTATTAATATTTCTTAAAATATTTAAAGTTAAACTAAATAAAATATAAAAATTAGAATGTATTTGGATATGTTTTTGTTTTTATGTTTTTAAAAAATATTTTTAAAAGTTATTTTCTTGTTTTCAAAAATTATTTTTAGATCAAAGAAAAATTAAGATTAGAGAGCGGTTAATATTGTAAATAAGAAAATATTTCATTAAATTACAAAACTGACATTCAAAATAAAAAAAATAAGTTCAGAAAATAATTAAAAGTTATTTCTTTTTTATTTTAAGTTACACATTGATAGAACAAATTTTAAAAATAGATTGGCATATAGGTTCTTTTGTTTTTAAAAATAAAAATAGAAAATTATTTTTAAAAATAGTAAATAAGCAGTTACTCTTTATGTATTAATTAAATAATTTTAAGTACTTCTTGAAATTGACATAGAAAGTTATTTCTTTAAAAGTTTAATTTTTTATGAGAAGTTACTTTGTATGTGAATATGACTCTTAATAAGGTATGGTTATCTTCATTTTGGAATTATATCCACTTACTCTCATCGCAATACATGCGATCATGTAAATATGAACATATGGAAGTGAGGAGGGAAATAAAAAAGGCATATACTAAAAGCCAAACTATTCGTGCCATACCTAAATATGAACATGCCCATGTTCCATTAAATTCTCTATCCATATAATATCATACACTATGTTGTAATCAATTTTAAATGCTTGTGTCATTTGTAGGGATTAGATTTGGAAATATTTTTTTTGTGAGCATTAAACCTTACTTATTTAGCAAAGATTATCAAATCAAGTTTGGTGAAACATTAGTTCTTGATTATAGTGTTGGATGCATAGTTCCAAAATAAGTTGATGAGTAGGCTATTGTCTCATATATTTAAAATATTTTTGAAGATGAAGAGAACTTACCCACAACTACCCTTGTTCTTCCTTTAAGGATGGAGAAGGTTAAAGGAGTGATGACAATTGTCAGAGCTGCACCCTAAAGTTCTTTTCTTCTTGAATAAAATAAAGAAGTTATCAGTCAATGTGAATCATACTAATCTTGATAGAGCTTATATTGTATCAATGATTTCTATTAGCAACGAGACTAATCATGTTTATCTTAAAAGGAAAAAAATGCAAATTCAAATGTACTTTATCTTTCTGTTATGAAAAATGAATAGAGGATTGAAGAGAGTTGTCAATATTTCATGTGGAGGTAGGCATTTCTAGTAAAGCCTGAGAATAGGGTTTGCACTAGAAAAGATGTTGATGAGTGGATTATTTCTCTTGCTTTTCCATTTGGAAGGAGACTTACTAAAGTAACATCTCGTATTGGTATCTTTGCATTCTTGACTAGTGCAATGGATGTAAATTTTCAATTTGTGATTCATGTTGATTTTATGCTTGCTTCATCACGGGAAACTATAATTTTACGCAATTAATGGAGCTTAGGGATTCTTATTTGTGTCTCTTTTTTTAAATTCCTTTTCTTCTCTTTTTACGTGAAAAAGGCTTTTGCATTTTCAATAATCCTTCATCCATTTAAGTTTTTGTCTATTCGAAATTCATTTATTATCGAATTAAACATAATTAGAAAGGTTATAGAAAATGATGAAAAATGATTTGTTATTGCCCTGTGAAACCTTTACTGGGAAGGTGTATTATTGCTAGCCTAATTGTGTTATGAAGATCCCACTTAAATTTCAAGAGCTTCTTTTTAAGGTTACAAAAGAGGAATTAGTGTGTGTGTCTTAGGAGCCAATCATAAGATGATTGAAATAATGCACAATGTATTATGTTTTATTTTAGGCAATGCAATTATTATATTTTATTTTATTTTTGTGCAATTTATAACTTAATGGAATGGTTTTACTATTTCTAAAATGTCCCTAGTTGAGTATTGTTACGAAAAGGATAGCAATAATATATCGAGACTAGTATTTATCATAATTGATAATTATGAATCATGGATATATGATATTAAGTCAATACATAAATATATTATTAGTGAACAGATATATTGGATTGACTTGCTATGAGAATACTACATGAATTAAATAGTGTCATTAGCTATTCTCATGTAACTACAGTATAATTAGTCCTTTGACCTGAGGTTGCTACGCTTTCTTACATGAGGAGTTACACACTTTGATGCCATTCTATGTCACCTTTAATCAGGATAATGTGTAGAGCATTGATTTAATATGTCACGAATCATGTAAAGGGATATGAGTAATGTAGATAGGATTTTATTCCTCTTATATAAAATGAGTAATATCCTTAGGTCCCTTAATTGTGTGAGACTAAGAAATACATGATCGTATTGAAATGGATCAATATGTAATATTGATTATTTATTTAAGTTAGTCTACTCGATATTAAGAAATATGGATTGAACATTAATGAGGATAACACACTCCTTACCTCTAGTTCAATTTGGGTATTATTACAAAAGGAACTATGTTATAAAGTATTCCTCGCACATTAGGTGGATGTCAAATCATAAACATTCTTATTACTTAGATGGTAGTGATGTGTTGCTAAATACCACTCACTATCTATGAGCCATTGATGAGTTATTATTAACGTAGTAAGAACTTATAAAGTCACACAAAAAAGAGTAAGAATGAGACAGCAATTAATTGAATTTTAGTTAGACTAAAATCCTATTAATTGGGCTTTTTATTTAGTGCATATATATATTATCAAAGTAATAACATATATATTCACGTAATATATGGTATATTATATAATATTTTTTTATATTAAAGTAATATCAGATAATTATATAATTTGATATTAGATAATTATATTATGAGATAATATTATTATCTAATAATATTTAATTATTAATGTTAAGGTAATATTAGATAATTAATGGATAAGCCCTATCTCTATCCTCACTCTCACCATGATAGGGGTAAAGTTTTAGTTTTTGAATTAAATTAAAAAGGGAGGCAGTTTCCTATTTGGACTAGGAAAGTGATGTGTATAAGTTCTATAAAAAGCATGAAGGTGTCACTTTGTAGGTAATAATAATAAGTTACCACCAAAATAACTTAAAATGCACAAAACTCTAATCTCTTGTGAGAGAAATGTCTCATAGCAGATTTGTAGGAGGTTGAGAAGTTATCACTCACTCTATGTGAATACCATAGAGACACAATCGCTTGACTGTGCTAGTGATTTGTGATTTTTACTCTAAGAAGTAATTCTTGTAATATTGATATATGTCCTTGTGCATTGATTTTAGAAAGGTTTCACATATATAATTTTGAAAAACTATTTTTCTGTTACATTGTATGATACATGTGAAACCCAACAAGAAGGGATTTCTTTAGATGGCTTATCTTCTTTGAAGAAACTTGTTTTACATGGATCACTTTGTATAAACAATATACTAAAAGTTTGGAATATATTGGTGTCTCATTTTTAAGTAGTGCCTCTGATTGTTTTAAGGATTTTTGTAAGTGTTGCACCTTTGTCTTGGCAGCATTTGAGGAGATCTATATTGAATTGCTCTATTTTGTTGTTGATAATGCCAATTATTGTGGTCTCAAGAAAATTCTTCTCATAAAATATATCAACAAGAATGGGAAGGTGAAACTATGTGCGTCAGCTTCCGAGGAGAGACAAGTTCTCTATGCTTCAGAAACTCAACTTCATGTGTGGCTTTCTGACTGTAATGAGGGGCTTGACTATCCTAATAATATATATATATTTTTTAATTTGATATAGGGAGCCCTTCAGAGGCACCCTAGGATGATCAATATGGCCAGCTTCTAGTGCAAACATGAGAGTTAGTTTTGCCATTTAGTATTTCAACAAAGTATACCCTCGTATGAATGATGCAAGACTTACAGAAAAAATTTCTCAGTTTCTCTATCATTCAAACTTGCGTAAGTTCATAACCGTGTCTCTTCTTTCTTATTATTGTCACAAAATGTCTGCTGTGGACGAATTTGGGCATTTATGGCAGCACCGAGCTGCTACATTTTTGTCAGCTTCGCACAGTAAATGATCAAAGACCTTTGGACGTGATAATCCATTTTTGTATCAAAAGCATGTTGATATAGGGGATGTATATGCTAGAAGTAGTCAATTTACGGGTTGCATTACTGCTGAGAAGAAACATCTTAAATTTCTTACGAAGCACCCTAGAGCTCTGGACTTACTAGAGTTAGCCATTCCAAACAAAGCATTGCCCTGTGTATTTTTTAATCTTGATTGGATTTGGTTCCAAAAGGCAAGGAGCTCAACTATTCCAGAAAGATTTTTGGAAAGTGTTTAACATGGAATATGGATTAAAACGTGCTCGTTTAATTATCCAAAGCGGTGTATCTTTTTGGATAAATCATATGATGTCAGCTTAGAGATTGTGAGGAATGCCCTTGAAGCCTTTTCTATTGTAGATGAGGAATTCTATGCCAATCAAATTTGTTCATATGCGAATGAACTCAGGTTACTTGGAGCGAGGATTGGATCTGATGGCGTGGAAACGCTTCTTCTTACTCATTTCAAGTCACTTGCATCTACTGAAATGAAGAAAGAACGTGCAATATCCTTGCTCATGTTCATCCGCATCTTAAAGGAGAGAGACAATCTCGATGACGAGTGGTTGGAAAGTGTAAAGGATATGGCTAAGGACTTTGCAGGGTTGTTTTGCTTCCAAAGGTAGTGTTCTCCTTGAATCCAAGGAGATGGAAGTGGAGGTTGCTTCAAAATTTGCAAATCTTTGTGTTATTGGTGAAAATTACAGTGAAGGCAGGATTTCTTCCTTTTTATCTGAACTTAAACTTCTGGGTGTAATGTTGGATCAAAAGGAGATTTATCAATCAATTGCTGAAAGTTCCATTTTCCCTTCTGAATCCTTGTCACTGGCTTCTGGCTGCAGTTTGTTGATACTCAAGTGCATCAGATACACAGGATCACTCTCAAATGGCCTTTTTGGAAACTAATATGGGCTTTAAGTGTCCTTAAGACTCTGTCCCGGCAGACTTAGACTGGGCTTCTTTGTTGTTGATCGTTGAGCTTCCTATCATTGACAGAGCCTTCTATGGAAAACCAACCAGGTCTTATACGTCTGAACTGAAGGCCATTGGGGTGGCTACTGATATTGATAGCACACCGAAGATGTTTACAATCAAATCAAGTTTCTTCTGTCGTCTAATAGCTTGAACTCTGTCAACGTGTTTTTATCGTTAAACCATATCAGCGAAAGTAGTAATTCTATTGCACAGGAACTCAAGATCCTTTTAGTATGAGAGAAATGGTTGAAAAATCGCTGTGGGTACAGAGCCCCGGTGCCCTCTTGTCGTTTGCAGATCTTCCTCTCATTGATGATTCATTTTATAGCATTAAAATCTATAAATACAAGGATGAATTGAAATTGATGGGTGTTATAATTGATTTCAATCAAGGAACTCTCTTTAGCTATTGGGTTGAAGCAACGTATTGAATAGATGTATACATGAGCTGAATGACCCGCCTAACTTGATAAGCTCAATTTGAAAAAAATATAAGATCTATGTTTTTTTTTTAGTTCGATAGACTCATTTTAATAATCTAATTAATAATCGGGTCAGGCTTGGCCAAACTTGATCTTATTATATTAATTTTGTAATACCCCAAAATAGAATAGGGAACACCAAAAAGAAAAAAAAATTTCTTAGGACACTTCGATCCAAAAATTTCGGTAGGAAGAAAAAAAATTACGAAAGGATTATAAGGATGATTAGGAAAGTAATATAAATTTTTTTAAAAAAATATTAAAATTACCCTAAATTGGTTTTAGGACTTGAAATTGATCATATAAGGTCAAGAATACAGTTCCAAAATTTTTAGAAAAACCAGGGGTGAAATTATAAAAAAAGTAAAATTTTGGGGCCAAATCGTAATAAATTATTTTTATCTTTTTGGTCAATTTAGCCCTTAATGTGTTGGGCTGGGTTAGCCCATGTTTTGAAGGCCCAAATATGAATTTCTTTAAGTTCAAAAAACGTGGCCCAAGATTGGCCCAAGCTTCCAAAAGAAACTAAGGACCAAAATGTAAAAAGTAGCAAAATTTGGGATCTTTTTGGAAATAACCTCATTTTGCTTTATGTGTGGCAAATTTTTATTAGTGGAAGGAGGCATCATGAGCTGATTCTTAGCCCATGTGTATGGCTAGAAAAGGGTTCCAAATGTCCCTGAATTAATTATCACAAAAATAAAAAAGAAAAGGTGGAAAAAGATGGAAAATTATAGAATTTTAATTATATTTTTATTTAAATAATTAAGGGACTTTTAGACCAACAAATTTCTGGTCCTTTCAACCCCAAACTAGCCCCAAAATGTGACCAACATACACAAGAGAAGAAAAGAAAATTGATTCAAATTAGGGTAACCAATCAAGAGAAAAATTCAAGATTTTGCAAGGTGACTACCAATTTCTTTCAATCTCCTTTAAACCTTGTAAACTTAGTTTCTCTAAACTCCTAAAATTTGAATTTGATTCTTGAAACTACTCCTCATCATCTTAAGGATCATCCAAAAAGAAAAAAAAGAGAGAGTAAAGGAGACAAGGTGAGTGATGATTTATTGAAGAAATTTTATATGAGTTATGTTGAAATTACTGTTTTGATGATGTTGTTATAAATGTATAACCTATGGGAATTTTTGTAATCTGATTTGGATTGAGGTTTCCCATGATATAATATTGTTGTAATAAGGATTGAAATGGTGTTAGTGTGGAGTAATTAGATATTGACCATGGTAAAGAGAAAAATTGATGGCTAGCAAAGAAAATGGTTGAAACAAAACTCCAAAATGCTATTAGGAAATTACTAAACATTACCCACGAAAATATTAGGTGTATGTTCCTCAAAAAAATTGATTCTTAATGTTTTATGACTTATCATAGGGTAGTGAGGAGCTCTAAAAAATTTGCTGAAATTTAGAAACCCCTAGGTATTTTTAGAATAACCTCCTATGGCAAGTGATTAAAGCTGCCTAGAACAGAACCCCTGTGCCATAGTCTCGGGTTTAAAATTTTTTGAAGCACCAAATGGCCTTGAAAAATTCTAATAAAATTCATGAGAGTCAATTCAGGTGTAATTGTAATTTTGTAAAATTTTTGTCAATAGAACTACTTTAGTCATCCAACAAAATTAGGAATCGAAACTGTCCAGAATGGTATCTAGAAATTACTAGTGTTGTTCAAGAAATTTTTAGGAGCATCAAACAGTCAAGAAAAATTCTAGAAAAATTTTTGGAAGTCATTTAAGATGTTAGAAAGTTTGGCACAAAATATCATGATTTTTAAAATTCATTTGGTCCTCTAAAGAAATTATCCCCCATTACTGCTCTAATAGGGTCCAGAACAAGGAAAACATATATTATAGTTGAAATTGTGTTATAAGTTCAATAATTACTTTGATTAGTATAAGATAACTTAGTGTACAATTAAAATATTATTTATATGCAAATACCATTAAAATAGAAAAAGAACATAAAACATTTATGGCAAAGTTGGTATTTGTATGGGCCCTGCTCGAGGATTTGCGAGAATGAATAATTGATTTGCCTTACTCGAGGATTTGCGGGAAGATGTGTTTTGAATTACTTTGCTTGAGGATTCGCGGGAACGTGATTGATGTAATAGCATCCTACTGTTATTCATTATGCATGCAAATCAATTGGTGGTGGAGGAATAAGGTTAAACCAAAGATATAAGGTGGAATTTGTACAACGATTGTTGCCATTTCAAAAAAAAAAAAATAGTTATATAGATAATAAAATTCTAATATTAGCTTGTTAATCTTAAATTACAAGGAATGCCTTTAGAGGATGAACTGGACATTTCAACAAATTTTCGCTCACTGAGTATATTTTGTACTCACCTGTTTATTTAACCGCAATTGCAGGTAGTGAGATGGATCCGAAACACCATACTAATACTTATTGTGGATATATCTTTACCCCCTTTGGCACCTGTGAAATTGTATTTTAGTTTAAAGTTTGGATCACTGCAACAGAAATAGGTTTCCGATACAGGGTGGATTTTGAACTCGTAAACTCGAAGCCTAATGCCTTTATAGTTTTTACACTACATAAAGTTATCCCTCCGGAGGAACACGGGAGCAATGGCTCCAATTCCAGTCTGATTCGAAAGAGGAAGAGGTGAATAGGTTGTTTTAGATTTTGATGTTATTATGGTATTTTGCTTAAGATGTATAATTACTATACTTTCTCATCCATGTACATAAATATATAACTCTATTTTAGTAAATATAAAGCTATTTGCATAATGTTATAACCTAACCCGTCATTTTCGAAAAGTGACACATACACACACTAAAGGCTTGTAAAGGTATCCATTCGAGTAGTTAATCCTAGTAGATATCTTTACGCTGGGCACGATAAGAGTATAGTGGGTTGTGTCAAATTTATTTTTAATAATATAAATATATATTTTTTAATATAAAAAATTAATTTGATATAATTAAATATTTTATATATTTAAATATCATATTATCGCTTTAAATATATATATATATTTATTTTAAAAATAAAAAATTATTTTATTAAGACTATCAAGTTGGGCCACTAGGCCATACATTAAAAAAAATGGGTCTGATTGGGCTAAAATTTTTAAAATAGTAAATAAGCGAAGTCGAGCTAGGCTTAGGCTATGAATTTCATGTAATTCAACCTAATAGCTCTAGCCTGAAACCTACCCGACCTGACCAATGTACACTTTAACAATATTGAACTAACACTTATAACCATCAAAGGCACAATTTCTATACTTGAGTGTGTTTGTAATTTGATGTTAGAATATCATGGGTAGCAAATACAAGTTGATTTTTTCAACAACTTGAAGAATAGTAAATGGCTAAAGACAAGGGTGGTTACAATGACCTTGGGAACTGTATTTTGTTTGATGTCACTTGGAAATCTATTCTAAAGAAGATAAATGCACCAATGATCCATGAATAGCTTCATGGAGCTTGAATATACACATACAATGATCAATTAAAAATTATTAGTGAAAGGGTTGATCCTCTAAATGTATGTGCACCTCTTTATAGGCTTCATCATTATACATTGAAACTGCTTTTATACAAAGGATATATAAGTTCCTTAATGAGTGTAAATTTTAACCAGAGTTCATAAATCAATCTAGCTCTAAGCTATGGATCCCAAGCAATGCAAATGAAAGGGAGTGGGTCAACTTTCAGCTTAATGTACTTTGTGATATGGAGTTTATTTACTTTCCACTTGCACGCACTTGAAAAATATTATGATAAGAAGTTATTGCCTATGTTTGTTTCAATCTATGATGTTTACAGTTTCCTTCACTCAACAATTACTTGTAATTTTGGGATTCTTGAGCTTTGAGAGAGAATCCCATTATGGAGGAGTAATTAAAATAGAATTTAATTAAATTACTTGTTCATACATGTATAGGTGATAAAGTTCATGTAATTAACAAACAAACATTTCTTGCCAAATGACTTATAGCTGGAGAAAATGATTATGAGTATGGAAACTTTTTCCATTATTTTTATGGTTCCCAAAATCATCTAACTCATCATCTATTTGTCTATGGAAGTTGTATATAGGTTTTTTTGGAGTTAGAAAGATTGAGTGCAATGTGGAAAGCATATATGCTTTAATTCAATTTAAGTGTTCTTCTCCAGGAAAAGGGTTGATCAATAAGGATTTTGTAAAATTTATCCTTGGCTTGCCCTTTGATTAAATGTTAATTAATGAAAGGCACAATTGTAAAATTACTTATTAATTTTATACTTTTTAAGAGTATTGAACCTAATAATATAAGTTTCAAGTTGATTTTATTAGACAATTCAATGCTAGAGGTTGAAGTTAAAATGAAGCTTGTTTAAGAGAAAAGTTTTTATATTTTATTCATTGTTAGATTAGGTAATGAAAATTTTGGTTCTTACTTTGTTGAAGAAATTGTAGCAAGTATTATAGCACAAGCAAGAAATAATATTATAAATAATTTCATTAAAATGATTCAAATAAGATTTAATTTGGATTTTGTTAAGAAAGATTAACTTTTAAAGTCATGCTTAACAATGAAGTAGACACATATATTTATAATAGAATATAGATTATGATAGGATTAAACTCATTGAGACCCATAATTCTATAACTTTTACTAATCATCTACTAACACTTTTCTTTAATTTGAAGTATAGATATCAAATATATCCAACTTATTTTAAATATCATTAGCATGTTTTCTTAGAAAGCTTTAATAAATAAATTAACTAATTATTCTCCAGTTCTAATATGTGTAAGACTAATAACTCCTTTTTAAAATTTCTATCTAGCAAAATGATAATCAACTTCTACATATTTTATACATTAATAAAAAACATCAAATTTGTAGCAATATGCATAGCCACCTGATTATCATACCACAACTGCATAATTTCATGAGACTTAATTCCAAGTTGATGAAGAAAGAAAGAAATTCACATAAGCTCTAATATAACATATGTTATGGCTCGATACTCAAACTTCATTCTTGAACGATACTACTACTTGTTTCTTACTTTTTTAAGATACAAAATTCCTACCAATAAACACACAATAGCCAGAAGTAGTCCTTCTATTTATAGGAATTCGGCCTAATTTGCATTAAAGAAACCTTCTATTCATAAATTGACTTACTAAACTTATAGGAAATGCAATATTAAATCTAATCATGATAAGATAATTCAATTTACTCACTAATCATTTATGCTATTTTGTATTTTCTAGTAACTACCCATCTTCCAAGCTAAGTTCAACATTTAGAACCATAGGAGCATTATAGAGTTTAGAGTTAAGCATCCTTATTTCTTTCAAAAGACCAAGAATATATTTCCTCTAAGATAAAAAAAATTCCTTTTTTCCCCTAAGTAACTTCAATCCTTTAGAAAATACTAGAGTGTTCCTAAATTTTGTTTTGAAATTTGGTTTGAAGAAAAAATTTCAATTTTAAAATACTCAATTTATTACTACTAATAATCACAATATTATCCACATAGATAATCAAAAGAATACAATCAGAATCTAATTGTTTATAAAATACTAAATGGTTATAATCACTTTTTTTTAATTCTAAATTCTATCACCACATCACTAAATCTCCTAAACCAAACTTGAGGAGACTATTTTAGGTCTCATAAAATTTTTTAAATTGATAAACATTTACCATCCTCTCCCTGAACAATAAAACTTGGTGGTTGTTCTATATACACTTTTTTAAATAAATCATTATACAAGAAGGCATTTTTAATGACAAGCGAATAAAAGGACTAGCCATAAGATGTAGCTGGAGATAAACAAGTGAATAAAAGTAAGTTTCACAATTAGAGAGAACATTTTTTAATAATTCATACTATAGGTTTATACATACCTTTTTGCCATTAAACAAGCCTTCAATTAAGCAATAGTACCATTTAGGTTAACTTTCACAATGACTATCCACTTGCATCTTATAGAATTTTTACCACTTGATAAGAACACAATATCCTATGCATATTTTACCTTAAAGGCTATTATTTTTTCCTCTATAACAACACACTACCTAGGATGAGGATAGGAATAGTAATAAAATCTAATAAGGCAATAAATAATTATAAGGAGACAAGCAATAAAGAATAGGACATATATGTAAAGATGGGATAAGAGTGATTAATGTAACCCTTTTGAATGCAATTACGAATACTTTTCTGGTAGGCAATAGGAATATGAAGATTAAAAGGTAAAAGAGAAGGATTTAGTGACAAAGCAATCGGTAAGAGAGACAAAGTTAATAGTAATTCAATAATTAGTGTTGTATTAGATGTCTTAATATTATCAGATGAAAATGCTACAAGTGGCACTTATACTTTGCAAGAATAAACATGCTTAAAGGAGGATAAACCTAATTTTTTTTTGGATGGGCTTAAGAATTCAGAGAAGTCGAATACATATGAAAATATTTGCTAAAGATGCCAGACTTAGATATATTGGTGGAAGGCTTATAAAAGCCAAAATATGATATGGATTCAAAGAATATGACATTAAAACATATAAAATAATGATTCAAATTAGGATAATAATACTAATACCCCTTTTTATGTTCGAGAATAACTAAGGAAGACACATTTTAAGGATTGTAGGTTGTGTTTGGAGACCTAAGGACAATGATCATAAGCATAACATGTACAACAAAAAATACATGGAGTGAGAGGAAATAAAGGCCTAAAAGGAAACAAAATGGAATAAGGTACGAGACCATCAAGAATTATGGATGGCATTCAATTGATTAGAAAATAAGCAGTTACTTTTGCCAAAAACACCTTAGGCATTTTTATTTGGAATAAAAGTGTACAAAAAACCTCTATTACATGTTAATTTTTTCTTTTGGCTACTCTATTTTACTATAAAGTAACCAAATAGTAAGATTGATGAATAATACCCTACATAGATAGATATGAAGAAAATAAAGTAAAAAAATATTTTTTTTGCATTATCACTTCATAATTTTTGTATATAAGTGTAGAATTGATTTACAATTTCAACATGAAAAGCACTAAAAATGATAAAAAAAAAACTCAAATTAATTTTTCATTAAATAAAGCTAAGAGACTCTTAAATTATCATTAATAAAGTTTAGCCACTATTGGACTTAGGCCCTAAACATCAGAGTGTACTAACTTAGAAAAAGATTTAACACATTTATTAACTCTAAGAACATAAAATGGATTATGTTATTTAGCAAACGAACATGATTCACAATCAAAATATGAGATAGAACTTACAATAGGAAGTAATTTCTTTAAAGATGTTAAGGAATGATGACCTAAATGACAATGTAATTAATATAAAGTAATGGTAGTAATAGAAATAACAAGCTAAGGAACTTTTTTATCAAGCACATGTAGGCCACCAAATTCATATCCTTTACTAAAAACCTTCATAAAAAAATCTTGAAAAATACAATAATCAAGAAAGAAGAAAACATAACAATTATAGATATATGTTATTTGACTAATAGAATGTGAGTTGAAAGAGAATTTACAAAGGCACAAAACATTAAATAAGGAAATATCAGAGCTAACATTTACTGTACCAATCCTAATAACTGAAGTATTAGACTCATTTGTTATCGTAACACAAGAAAAAGAAAAAAAATTTTGAAAAGAAGACAAGAAACCTTTGTGACCTGTTATATGATCAATGACCTCAGAACTAATTACTCATTTAAATTAGGAATTGGAAAGACACAAAGTGAGATTAGTATTTGAATTAAAGTTATAGTGGGTTGAGTAGGTAGCGATTGTTTAAAGACTTGAAATTGTAAGTATTTGATATATTCACATTTAGACATGCTTATAATAAATCATTGCCTTTTTATATTTGACTTCTAATCAATTATCTTTCTACTAACTAGAAGCAAATCCATAGCCATAAAAAAAGATTGTTGTCATCATTATATGTAGTTTTCACACTTAAATCAAAGGAATCCACCAATACAACAAAAAATATCTAAAAAATAGCACTAAAAAATGCCAAAAGTTTAAAAAATTGCAATTAAAGTGTCCAAATCACATATCCAATTGAAGAAATAAAAATTATAACTTTTTCTCTTTGTTATAAGAAGAATACAAAACTAACAAACTTTTAATAATAGTTAATGTGCACACATAGAAAAATAAGTTGTAGAATTGATTATTTCATTCATAAAGGCTAACGTTTAAATACAAGTAAATGCTCAACAAACTAGTTATTTTATAGCTATAATAACCTGAAGAGATAAGACTTCTAAAAATATGTAATGACTTGAATAACTAAATGAATAAAAACAAGATAAGATAAAAGTAATGGTTTGACTAATTCAAAATACTCTTTCATAAATAATCCTTTAAATTTCAAGTATTATCCTAACATTCCCCTTTAATGTTGAAATGCATAATACCTAATTTGCTCCATAAGTATGAAAATTTCTCCAATGGTAATGGCTTTATGAATATATGCTACTTGTTCTTCAATAATGTAGTACTTCACCTCAATGCTTTGTTTTGCAACTAGCTCCTTTATAAAATGATGTCGAGTATTTATATGCTTAGTGCGATTATGAAATACCAGATTCTATGTCATTGCAATTATGGATTGGTTATCACAAAAGATGGTTGTCACATTTGATTATTATTGCTTCATGTCTTCTAAGATCCTTCTCACCCATATAGCTTGGCTTACTTCTTTGAGTTCCAGCATATGGCACTTAATCTAGTGTAAAAAAACATAGCCAGTTGTACTTCTTCTGTTATTAATGGAACTTGCCCAATCACTATAAAAAAATCCATATAATTCAAAGTTATTAGTGGCTAAATACAATAAGCCAAAAGTGATTGTGCCTTTTAAGTATCTTAGAATCTTTTTAGCAACTCTAAAATAAGTTTTGCTTGGACTTTGCATGAACTTGGACGGCAAACATGTTGCTTGCATTATATCAACTCTACTATTTTAAGATATAATAAACTTCCAATTAAGCTTCTATAAATTTGAGTGTCAAACTTCTCTTCTCCATCTTCCAATCTGAATTTTTTATTAGTTATCATAAGAGTGCCTATAAGATTGCAATATTGCAGTTAAAACCTTTGTAGCAAGTCTTTAACATATTTTTCTTAGGAAATAAATATTCCAGCATCATATTGGAACACTTCTAATCCCAAGAAATAATTTATCAAGTCCAAATCTATCATTTTAAATTCATGGATCATAAGACTTATAAATTCATCTATCAAGGCATTACAATTTCTAGTGTAAATCAAGTTATCTACATAAAGACAAATAATAAGTACCTATAAAGTAGGCTTACTTGCACTTTTTTGAATGCTATAGTTCTGAAGATGATTATTAATCCTTGAGTACCATGCCTTTGGAGCTTATTTCAACCTATAAAGTGCTTTCTTTAGCCGATAGACTTTTACTTCTTCACCTATAACTTCATATCCCTTTAGTTGTTGCACATATACTTTTTCATCCAACATAACATTTAAGAAGGATAATTTTACATCAAATTAATAAACTTTCCACTTATTATGAGTAGCAAGAGCTAAAATAGTGTGTATAATGTTAAATCTAACAAAAGGAGTAAATATGTCAAAGAAATCAATACTTTTACACTGCATATACCTTATTGCAATAGCTATGCTTTGAATTTTTTAATTAAGCCATTTGATTTTTGTTTGATCTTGTAACTCCATTTCAACCTCACAACTTTCTTATCACTTGGCAAGTTAACTAGTTCCCAAGTTTTATTTCTTTCAAGTGCTTTCATTTCTTCATCCATATTAGAACACCACTTTTCAGACTTAATTAATAGCTTCTTCAAAACTACTTGCCTTCATAATTTTAACAAATTAGCACCTTTCTATTCTTGCATAAATTTCACATAATAAGCCCCTATCTTTTAGGTGGTGTTTAAGTGAAGGAAGATTTTGATATAGTAGGATTTGTAAAACTATTGAAAGGTGTAGAAGAACTTGAACCTCCATTATCATTGTTACCAGCTTCTCCCATTTCAAATTAGCTCTCTTCACTATCCTTATCTTTAGGAATGTAGCTTAAGACAGATTGTTCTTTCCAATTCCAAGAATTGTCTTCATCAAAGATAGCATCACGACTAATTAATAGCTTCTTGGCAAGTGGATCATAAAATCTATACCCCTTAGTTTCAATAATATATCTAGCAAAAATGTACTCCATACTATTATAATTAAGTTTCTCTTTTTTTTTTATGAAGGAATATGAACATGTGTAGTGTAACCAAAGATTTTAAAATGAGTTACCTATGGCTTTCATCCATGAAATGCCTCAAAAGGGGTTTGCTCATGCAAAGTAGTTATAGGCTTTAATTAATAATATAGGTAATAGTGTGAATTACTTTAGCCTTAAAGCTTTGTGGAAGTTTTTTATCATTAAGCATGCATTTTGCAATTTCTACTAGTGTTTAGTTCCTCCATTCAGCTACTCTATTTTATTGAGGTATGTAACTTATTGTTAGTTACCTTTGAATGCCATTTTCATCACAAGATGAACCGAATTCCTTTGACACAAATTCATCACCATGATCACTCCACAGAATTTTCAATTGCTACCCATTTTGCCTTTTTATAAGAGCTTTGAACTTTTTAAAAATTGGCAATGCATCTAATTTTTCTTTCACACAATAGACCTATGTAAATCTACCAAAATCATCAACAAACATAATAAAATACCTATTGCCATTCAATGAATAAGGTTGCATGGGGCCATAAACATCTACATATATTAACTTTATAGGTAAGGTAGCTTTTCGAGTATTACCTTTTAGAAAAGACTCCTTGCGTCGCTTTCCCTTTACATAACTCTCACAAACATTGTTAAAGAGATTAAGTTAAGGCAATCTATTCATCATCTTTTTCTTAAAAAGAATCTCGAGCCTTTCACTATTTTTATGGCCACACCTATGGAGCTAAAGCCAACTATTATCAAGTGAAATAGCTTTTAATGTAAGCTTTTTCTCTTTATCAAAATGAAAAGGGAAAATTTTGTTTTTAGCCATTGGAACCTTCACCACAATTGCTTCTTTGACTTGTCCTTGTACACATAACAAGTCAAATCCTAAAAAATAAGAGAATATTTTTCCAATAACAATTACCCTACTCCTAATAGGTTAGACTCCAAACTGTGTACATATAAAACATTTTCTATGAAATTCATAGAATAAGAATTTAGTTTTATAGTACCTTTCCCTTAAGCTTCACACATTGTACCATCACCTATTGTAATATGACTTGTCACAGAATTATCTAAATTTGTGAAGGCTTCAAGTCTTCCTATCATATGATTATTGCACCCACTATCTACATACCATTTATCTGGAGCACATTCTTTAGCAGAATAGCATGCAAGAAATAGAAATTTTGTTTCATCTTTTTCTTTCTCTTAAGCAAAATGAGCCTATTTTTGTTTTAGTTTATAGAACCTCTCAATATGGCTAGATTTTTTGCAATAATAATATTGAGGTTTTTAGTTTTAAGAGTCACTTTTATTTGTAGCTTTACTATGGTATTACTTATGATTATTTGAATGACTACCTCTTTTATCTTTATCTCATTTTCCACAAAAGAAATGACCTCAATGCCACTAAATTCACCCTTATTATCTTTGGAAATTTGTATTTTTTTTGGAAAAGCTTGCTTAATTGAGGTTTCATCATACCTTTGAATTCTGTCTTTGTGAAATTGTAAAGATCCATGCAATTCATCTAAGGTTATTTGATTGAGATCCTTAGACTTTTTAATGGCAGCCATAACATGACCAACTTTCTCTAGCAAGCTTCTTAATACTTTTTTCACAACTTTCTACTTAGAAAGTTCTTCACCATACTTTCTTATTTGACTTATAATTTTTTTCATCTTATTTAAATAATCATTAGCATTTTCATCATATTTCATAAAATAACTTCAAAATTTTCTTCTAAGAGTTTG
This sequence comes from Sindora glabra, assembly GCA_020226215.1. Classification (NCBI taxonomy): domain Eukaryota; kingdom Viridiplantae; phylum Streptophyta; class Magnoliopsida; order Fabales; family Fabaceae; genus Sindora; species Sindora glabra. The sequence continues at coordinate 81,029,549 of CM035230.1, forward strand.
TAACTTGATTGTAATTACCTTTGCAATACCATGATGGCCTCTTTAAAATGCATTCTATGCTTCTTTCGACATGGTTGTTATAGAAATTTGATGAAAAATACTATCGTTTATTGTTTGTTGAATTAAGTAGAGAGCTTTAGCATCTTTCTTTCATACTAAATTGAGAGCATTGTAAGGTTTTCTTAGTGTATCCACACGCCACCAATTCCTATACGTCTTAAGATATGAAAAGGGTTTTCATCTTAGTACCAAGTATCATATCCAGTGCCTTTAAATAATGGGATTGATGGTTGAATTGTATTGCTATTCATCATCTACTCTGAATTCTAACTCAAAGTAGGCTTATTTTAAGGGTTCCGATCCAAGCTTTGATACTAGATGTCAAAGAAATAGAAATTGCAACTTTTTCTCTCTATTATAAAAGGAGAATGAAACTAACAAACTTTTAATAATAGTTGGTGTGCATACACCAAAAGTAATTTGCAGAATTGATTATTTTATTCATAAAGGCTAATACTTAAATACAAGTAAATGCTTAACTAATTAACTATTTTACAACCATAATAATCTAAAGAGATAAAACTTCAAAAAATATGTAATAGCCTGACCAATTAATTACATAAAAACAGGGATAAGGTAAAACTAACTATTTAATTAATTCAAAATGCTCTTTCATAAATAATCCCTTAAATTACAAGCATTACCCTAACAAATCCAACCACACATAGGGGTACAAAATTTGCCCTGAAGATTACAGAGAAAGCATGTTGCCAAGGGAATGCTTATATGCTAGAGAAGCTATCATGACCTAATTTTAAGGCATCGTAACTAACGTAAAGATATTTAATTAGTGCAGATTCAATAACTAAATATCTTTACAAGCTTTGACACTTTACGACTTTCTCACTATTTCTACTATCATACATATAATAAGAAAATACTTATAGTTATATAATTATTGAAATACAAATTGATTCGTGTAACAAGAGAAACATATATATAAGTTTAGAAAGTACACAAAATATGTTAATATTAGTATATATATAACATAATATTTTGAGGAAGAGTACTCATTGCTAAATAACCTAAACTATCCCATATTATTCTTTTAACACACCTTTACGGAATAAGAAAAGGATTCGACACATATGTCAATTTACCTCAATGAGACCATGATTAATATCCATAAAAGAAATAATACCAATGAGTGTGAGTAATAAAAATTACTCAATGAATGGCTACTTCTCTATTTTCTTTTAAAGGGTTTTTGCCATAACATTTTAAATATATATATGTGTGTGAGTTGATACGTTCAAATATTTATCATATAATAAAATCTTTATAATAGTTTCTTTAAAATGATATTTATTCAAATTATTAAGTTAAATGGTTGTAGTTGGTACTTAGGATTTTCCTTTTTATAACTTCAGTCCCACCTTATACCCTTCATCCTAGGAATAAGTCTTGCAAAGTATATATATATATTTTCCTTATACATAATAAATAAGTATCAAGCTATTATAGGCATCAACCAAGATGGGACACTATAGGCATCAACCCTATTCGGACACTACAGGCATTAATCATGCATTTTGTTAAGACATATCATAGGTATGGTCAAAATATCAACTTAGCAATATGTGTTTTATTAATTACTTTAACAATAAATATAGCATATGAATATTTCAATACTAAAAGCTATTTGAATAATAAGTGTATAATATTAACTCAAAACATACTTCACTAATCTAAAGGTCTTATTATGCTATAAAGGAGTATTCATAAGTAAATCCTGCTTTTGCCACTTAAACTCATTCTAACTTTTATCAAAAATTTATTTAAAACCCTTGACATCTTATTAACCTATTTTGAATTATCAAAGATCAATTATCTTACTCCGTTATAGTTTTATGGTACTATTCATATAATAAAAGGGCCTTCTAACATTCAAATCATTTCCATAAATTACCAAATTTTAATATAGCATCCTTAACATGTTAAATAATAAATAACTCAATTGTTGTACAATTAACTTCGTGATTTTCACCATGCATTAAAAGCATGAACTTAAAGTTATGATATTTAGATAGCACTGGAGTTATCATAACAAATTTGTCATTCAGATAACCAAATCATTCTAATTGCTATCAAATTTTGATACAAACTTGATAACATCTTAAATAGAATATCTTGAAAGTTTTATAATTTTTATTAATTATTTGATGGTTCAAAAATTCCTAAACTCAATACTACACAAATATGGTCCAAAATCAGAACTGCACTAGAACATTTAAAATAAAAAATTTTGTTGGATAACTAAATAAGTTTCGGATATTACCAAATTTTGCTATAAGTTTCCCAAATATGAAAGGGTAAGTACACCAATTTTCATAATTTTTCTCCATCATTTGGTTGCCTAAATTTCTCAAAAATAGAAGTAAAACTTACTAGCATTTTATTCTAACTCCATTCCTCCTAGACTTAGAAACATTCACTTTTCATATTCCTAAAATTTTTCAAAAATTTTCAAAATTTTCCTTATACATCATTTTTTACATTAAAATACTAAACTAGAAGTTTTATCATTTTCTAATATTTAGTTCCACAAAGTAACAAAAAATAATGTAATATCCATTTTTGATTGATTTGCTTCTATTGTCATCAAGACTTACTAAATCCTCCTCTATCAATCTTAACATTAAAATAATAACCTAACAATATCCTAGTATCATTAAACAACATTCAAAAGAGCACTAAACTAGAACTATGTCTTCATACATGGCCACACACAAAAATCACAACAATATCATCATAAATTACCATATTTATCATTTTTCTTAGAAAAACTCTTTTTAAAGATGTACTTGCCACTCACCTTGATTTTTTAAACCTTCTAATATGCTTAGTACTTATTAAAAGTAGTTAAACCCAACCAAAATAATAAACACTATTTTAGAGAATTTAGAGAAACATTTCCCATGGAAACATGAAAAAAGGAAGAAGAAAGTATGTTTACCTTCACAATTTTTGTGGGATAAGATCTTGAAAAAATTTTATGCAAGAAAATAGAATGAAAAACCCTTACAAGAAGGCTGAGAAACCCACGGTTTTGTTGAAAGAGAAGAGTAGCAAAATGTGCTAATTTTGGACCTTAAAAACTTTATTTATAAAAATCTTTAAATTGATCTCATTATTTTTTTTCCTTATTTATTTATTTTTATAAAATTGGATGATACTTGCACATGAAAAGGCATAGTTTCCTTGGCTAAAAATCTAAGATCTTTATTAGATTTTTTTATAAATAAAGAGTTTTAAAAACATCTAGAGAGATCCTTGATAAAAATACCCTTAATTTTTTCTTTCTTTTCATTTTGGTCCTTGGCTTCTTTTAGAAACTTGGGCCCACATTTTTGGGCCCTAATAAATCAGATTTATGCCTTCAAAAATTGGGTTAAAGTAGCCTAATTACTAATAAAAATTAACCATTTAAAAAGATAAAAAAGGTTTATTACAAATTAATCTCAAATTTCTCATTTTTCTTACATTTTTGTCCCTAAACTTTTAAATATTTTTGGATCTTTTTTTTTTAGATTCTATATATATTTTAGGCTCCTAAATTTTGATTTAGGTCAACCCATAAATTTTTAAATTAATCCATTTAAATTTTTGCATTCAATTTCTTACCTATTTTGATGTCTAATAAAATTTTTATAAAAGTTCTAGTTAGGCTCACATCCAAATTACATTTACAATTATCTTGAATTTCATCTGATTTTCCTATTGGATTTGTAATTAAAGGTTATTTTTTAGAAAAATTTCTATTTGAAATTTCTTGTTCTATTTTAGGGTATTACAAAAGTTAATTGCACATGATGCTTACATACCTTTACAGATACTGTGTGTGTTGCTCATATATTAGTCTTGTAAAGTCATTGATTGCCCATCTACTACTCTGTCAACCTAGATCTTCGAAAAACCTTCTAAATCGCCTTTAATCAAATCAAATAGGAGCTTTTCCATCTTGCAATACTGTGCACTCTTCATAGTTGAAAAACTAGATCTAGGTTTTGTAGTTCAGCAATCTTAAGCTCCTTTATGATTTAGTCACGCATCAAAAATTGAAAAAAAAACCAAAAAATAAAAAAAAGAAGGGAGGGGAAAAAGAAGAAATAAGTTATTATTTTATTTTATTTTGTTTTCGTTTGAGTGAAAGAGAGTTAATTAGATAGAGACTCTAAATACTTCGTTAAGAGAAAATAATTTTTGAAGTTATACTCAATAATGAAGCGGACATGTATATTTATAATAGAATATAGATCACAATAGGACTAAATTTATCTAGGCCCATAGGTGCATAACTTACACTAATGTTCTACTAACAAATTTGAAAGAAAGACAATAGATTTTTTTGCTTGCAATAGAAAATCTGGAACTGTTTCAGGACGATGATGAGTTCATTGAAGCTGAATGTTCGTTGAATATAGAATTTGGTCTTGATAGTTACAAGGGCAAGAGTAGAAAATTGACAGAACTTAGTCCTTCTACTTCGACACCGGCACTGAAGTTGAAGCGAAGACAACTATAGGAGAGGTGCATTTGCCTGAATCTCAGCAGTTCACATTTTATAACCAAGACCACTGTAAAGTTTCATCATGATGTATTTTGCATGTTGCATATGCATGTTATATATTTTTGCTAAGCTTGCACGTATGCATGTTCTGTATGTTCTGTGCAGCTAAATGGCAGATGTAATTTGTAGTTATGACGTGTGCATTGTTTTTTGTGTGGGGATATGGGATGGGCCAGAGTGGGCCTTATCTCAACCCAAAGCCCAACACGTCCTTTAATGGGTCTAGGAAGATCCCGATGAAGTCAATACAATGAGACTACAGAAGTTGACTGGAATATTGTGTTGTGTAATGTTCATCCACATCAGATGTTCATATGCATTCGACTTAAAGAGGCCTGCAAGATTTTGCAAACCAAGTATTGATGTTAAATGCTATCAAGCATGCATGTCGAAGCTATCCTGGAAAATGATGGTTCCTATGTTATTGGACCTCAAAATGTTAACTTTTCTATAAGTTGACATAGGATGGGACAAAATGCCTGAATCATCCTCCATTAACGTGGTAGGAGGAAGATAGGGGCAGAGAAAAAGTTAGCTACCAAAGCGAAATTTTCAAACCAGCCTAGCAGTATTGGTTTTCTCTAGTCTCCTGGACCATGCAGCTATCTTATAAGAACCATTCAACCGTAAAGACGACTGTGTAGACACCGTAGGAAAAGCCACATGTACATGGTGGTCATAATAGACTTTAACTATGTGGTTGTACATGGATATACATAATACATTCCAAAGCATTTAATAGGATGTGAGTGGGGTCCAGAATTAGCTAGCCTCAGCATCAGAGCTACCAAAAGTGTTTGACTCGAAAATGGCTACGTTGGAATAAATAAGATGAAGACCACTGTTCTGTGATCCCATCCACAAGAGCCGAATTTAAGCTTTCATTGCCCGCCTCTTCTTTGTTGACACAAAGATGTCTTAATCTTACCTTAGGGTAATTGGGTTAAATTAAAAAAAGGCATGAAATGTCTTGGACCTTTCTTCTATTCTGATCTGCAATATTCCAATTCCCGCAGTCACTTTATAACAAACCAGTTTCTTCAGAGATAATGTTGTTTGCTTCTACTTCAACGTCGAATTACATGACCCGCTCAGATAAGCAGTTCTGATAATACCAAGTTGTATTTTCTTTCAGAAGAGAAAAGCTATAATGTAATCAATTCCGATCCCGTTTATATATGTTCCGATATTTCTTTTTTTTTAAAGATATTTTTTGTACACCATCTGTGTGGTATAAGAAAGACTTCAAATATGTTATCATCTCCTTATAATTATAATGTAATGATTCATATCCGCTTAAATATGCAGTTCCCACAATACCAAGTTTATACATGTTCTCATGCTTATTTTCATTTTTGAAGTTTTATACTCCACAAGGAAGACTTTACAACTTAGATTAATTTGAGTACAAGAACATGCGTGCCCACATATAGAAAGGATATTTTAATTAATCATTGATTATATTTTAACAATTAATTCATTCAACAAAAATTTTAAAATAAATTTAATAATAACCTTTTTATAAAATTTAAGAGAGATTTATGTATATTTTAAAATAAGAAGGAATTACTAAATTTAAAACATGTCCGTGTAATTTATTCTAATTTATATGAGCTATGCTTGAGAAGGCAAACTTTTGTCTCATGGACTACGGCAATTTAATTGCACAAATTAGTTAGGGAACAAATTGCATTTTATAAAAAAAGAAAATCGAAGTTATATTATGCACGGACTCATCATCTATAAAATTATTTATCACGCGCATCAAATACATCGAAAATCCATATAAAATATTTTGTGTGGTAAGAGGTTTATGAAAGAGAAAATAAACCCTTGAGAAGGGGTTGGTCTTCCCCTGTAACGAGGCATTGTGATAGTAAAAAAAGGATTGATGTTTCAAACATGAAGGCCAAATTCAAGCTCGGAAATAGTATGCATCATCATCATCATCATCATATGCTGCTTTTCCCTACTAAGCAGACCTTTTTCCTTTTACTTTAATTATTTAATGACGATGGATTATACAGTTTGCTTGCTTGCTTCTATTATCCGCCAAACCCTAAAACAAATCTTTCAAGCTGTGTTTTCCTGATTTCATCCTTATTTAATTTACATCTTAATGACTGTATTTTGTTTCTTGTCTCAAAAAAATTGATAAAAACAAAAGATATACATATATTTGATTCCATGCACACTTCAAAAAATATATGTATGCATGTGGAATTTGTAGATGTTATATAAAAATTTCATATTTTTTTACTGGTTTAATGCATATTACATATAAAATTACAGTATTTTATAAAAAAAATTGAAAATATAAAAATTTTCATAAAAATTATAGGTTCTTATGAAAGTTTCAAACAAAAATAGTTTGCTGCAAAACATTAATACATGTATGTGGATTTACATCTCCTTTTCATGGATTCAACTCCTTTAAATAACTTTTTACATTTTAGAAAATAAAATGCATTGTTATAATTATTAATAAAAATAAAAATATTAATAATTAGAAATTTAAAAATTATTTTTTATTTCTTATTATTTATAAGATTCTAAATTATTAATTTTTTATTCATAATTATAACGATACACTTTAATTTTTAAAGTCATCTTATAAATCTTGCAAATTAAAGTAGCCCAATTTTCCTTTCCATAACCCAGAAAGCTGGTATATTGAGTCGAATTAGTAACATGTTTAAATGGCCTAAGAGTCGTCACGCTGACATGTGCATGATAATGATATATATGTAGGACATAAATTGTGCTCCCATTGGAACAAAAGATAAAGTTCATTGGAATTTTTCATAAAGTGAACTATTATTAATTAATAATTTTTAATTTAATAAAAGTAACTAATTGAAGTTTAATTTGATAGTGAGACATATATGAAGTCCATTTTAAAATTATAATAAGTCCATTTTAAAATTATAATATTAAAAATATAGGTTTAACATATTCACATAGGTTAGTGTGATTTGATGGTATGTAAATCAAAGGCTCAATAAATATTTTATAGAAAGGATTACCAATATTTTATAATTAAGGATTATAGTTAGATTCCTCTTCATTTCTCACGTATATATAATTTCTACACATTGAGAGCTACTATCAAAGATAAGAGTGAAAGGAAAGATGTAATTGGTAAGATTCATCAGCTTTTGCTGAATTTAACTATAATTATAGATCCATCAAATAAATAAATATAAATTTTACATTCGTGGTGTTTTAATTATGATACGTAAGATCTTAGTAATTAAAAAGAAATTCTCATATATAGTATCAAAGCCTACATATATGATATTAGAACCCAAAATAATTAATTATATTTCTTATTATTTTGATTCAGGATTTATGATGAAATTTTATATGTATAATTCTTAAAATAAAATCATATAATCAATTTATAATATTTATTTTATAATTCTTTAATGTATCACTATAAATTTTTCATTGAAAAAATTATTAATTATTTTCTCATCAAGAACAATATTAAATTGATTTGTGGAATTTGACAAGTTATATTGTATATCGTGACTTTTTTTATAAAGCATAAAAGATTTAATGCGCTTATAGCATATTTTCTAATAGTTTTAGTGATGAATGTTTTTGGTTTATATATTAAGATTATTGAATTAAAAATCCTAATTTATCATGATTATATTTGTACGAAATTGATGAAAACCGTTAGAATCGAATTGTTAAATTAGAAATCCTAATTTTTTTTGGCATGAAATTATTTGAAATTGTCAAAATATTGTCCTATTATTTTGAATCATAAAATTCGTGTGGAAATATATATTGGTGGTTCGCTCATCTGGTTAGGAAATTTGTCCCTTTTTTATTACAAAACTATCATCTATAGCAAATACACTCTTTTTCCCTGGACATCAAAACCCATGTGTAGTTATAAGAAGCCAATAGTTTTGGAATGGGTTTCTCTTTGTCTCTATACCAATTATCAAACATAGGTCCACAATGGTTAGGAAATTAGCCACCTAGATTGAACAAAGAATGGTAAAAGTTTTGGCATGTACATGTGTTATAAACCCATATATCCAGAGAACATAGCGTGAAAGAGTTTTCATGCATATTAGTGTGAACTAATTATATATAATAATAATTATTATATATTAATTATTTTTTAATTATATATCAATTATGTTTTAATATTTCACACATGAAGGTGTGAAACGTTTTAAAAATATTTATTATTAATTTTATTTTAAATTAATTAAGTAATATTTTCCTAAATTATAAAATTATGAAATCTTTTAGAAAAATAAAGTGATATGCTTGTAATCCATTGATGATATTTATTCTTCCTAATTTTTTTGAATTCATTTATTTTGAGAAGTGAATATAATTAGATATCATAATTATGTTGATTTTAAATTTTGTTCAAAATTTTATTATGTAACACTATTTGAAAGTTCATTGAGATGTATTAAGTTTTGGCATCACATTAAGAATAACCCATTGCATACATATAGTTAAGTATGCAAATTGAGATATTGGATAATTTATTTTTCTAGTTCAACAAAAAATTTCATTAGTAAGTATAAGTTCTTGACTACTAAAGTGGCTCACTTATAATAATTAGTGAAATATTTTCTTATTTAGAAGTCACAAGATAGTACTAGAATTATCTTATAGAATTGTCTGCCTAAAAAGGGCTATTATATAAGATAATTTTAGTATAGAGCATAAAGTATCACGTTTGAAAATATATCAGTTTCAAAACTCTATTTACCCAAAAAGGATAAATTTTTTAAAATTGGATATTTTTATATTAACCTTATAAGGAAAGTACTTACTAGCATGTCATATTCTCTATCCAAAGGGAAGAATATAATGCACCTAGACTCTACAATTATTATAACACATCAGGAATCATTACTATCTATAAATAAATATTTTTTAAATGATCTATTAGTTAATTGTTGTATTTTTATCTTGAATAGTGACTTTTGTTGTAAATGATAACTAAGTTACCATTGAGATCCTATATGAATCTAACTATAAAAGATGGAATGAAGACCTAAATTTTACCTTAATCATAAGTGACATTAACATAACCTTACACATTAATTAGCTTACAACCATAACTGCTCAAAATACCACTATATGAAAGAAGTTATTTGCCAAGTGGGATAGAGCAAACTGTATATGCTTACTTACCATTAAGAAGTCTGTCTCTAAGTATCTTTTGAGTGGGTTGAATGAGATTGAGAATGTTAATGAACTCTATGATGCTATTAGTCAAATGTACTAAAAATCTAATAAGTTTGAGACTGGGAACCTTATGAGGGAGCTAACAAGTATGAGGTATGATTTTATTGAAAATTTTAAAGACTTTATTATGAAAATGGTCCGCATTAAGAACAAATTAACTTCCTATAAAATCACCCTACCTGACAAATTTATTGTTCATCATGCCATCAATTCTTTCTCTCATGAATTCAACCAAATTAAAACTGCTTATAACACTATGAATGAAGTTTGGAGCATTAATGATCTTATGTCCAAATATGTTTCTAAGGAGGAAAAACTCAAAAAAAAAAAAAGAAAAATAAGAATGTCTTACCTACTATTAACTCTAAACCTAGTTAACAGAAAAATTCCAACAAGCCTAGGAAGTTTAGGTTAAAGCTCCTAATAAGTTTTAAGGTAATAAAGGCCAAAGTAGTAGTCAAGTAAAAAGGGTAATTGATCCTAAAGCTATCATTAAAAAAGATGGAAAATATTTTTTCTACAAAAAGAAAGGTCATAAGAAATTTAAGTGTCAGAAATACAAATTTTGGGTAATGAAAAGGGATAAGCAAAAAGGTAAACTACTAGCTTTTATTTGTTTTAAATCCCATTTTGTTAGTACCCCATTGAATTCATGGTAGCTTGATAGTAGTGCAACTATTCATATTGCTATTACTTTATAGGGGTTCAAAAGCAAATAGAAGCCAGGTAAGAAAAAAGCCAAACTTAAAGTTAAAAATAATGTTGAAGTAGAAATCAGTTTTATAGGATTAATAGATTTAAATTTAGAGTCTGATTTTATACTTATTTTGAAAAATATTTTTTATATACATTCTTTTAGGAGAAATTTAATTTTTGTTTTTATTTTGGATAAACATGATTATTATTTTATTATTAAAAATAGAAAAGCTAATTTGTCTTTAAATTCTAAAGTCATTGGTGAATTTAAGCTCATTGATAATTTATATATATTATGCTTGGCCCAAAATAATGAATACAGGAGTATGAATAGTAAAAATATAATGTTTAAAAGAACCTTAATTAGTGAGAAATCTTTTTTGTTATAGCATAAAAGATTAAGTTATATCTCAAATGAGAGAATTAATAGATTGATAAAAAATGGTTATTTACCTTCTTTTAATTTTGAAAAATTGGACATATGTGTTGACTATATAAAAAGTAAACTAACTAAGACTAAAAGCAAAGGGGCAACTCAAAATTCTGACCTTTTAGAAACTGTGCATACTACTATTAATGGACCACTTATTCCTACTCTCTGTGGAAATAGATATTTTGTTACCTTTATTGATGACTTTTCTTGTTATGGTTATCTCTACCTAATTAAGGAGAAGTTTGATGCTTTTAAAAATTTTTAAATTTTCAAAATAGAGGTAAAGAAACAATTGAAAAAAGTTATATAGTCTAATTGAGGTGATAAGTATTATGGTAGACATGGTACAACTGAATAACATACGGGACTATTTGTCAAATACTTACAAAAGAATAGGATAATTGCCCAATATATTATACTTGATAGTCTTGAACAAAATGGTGTGGTTGAAAGGTAGAATCGTACTCTTAAAGATATGATGAGAAGTATGATGGGTAGAACTAATCTTCCTGAATCTCTTTGGGTTGAAGTCATGAAATATGCATTATATATATTGAGTAAAGTCCCTAGCAAATTTGTACCAAAAACACCTTATTATGGACCAATAGAAAACCTAGCTTAAACCATTTTCGAGTTTGGAGATGTCCTACAAAAATCAGAATTTATAATCCTTTTGAAAAGAAAACTAAACCTCAATCTACCTACTTCATTGGGTATCTAAACTATCCTAAAGGGTACAAATTCTATAATCCTAAATGTGGAGCCAAAATTGTGAAGTCATAGGTGGAAAAATTTTTAGAATGCGATACTCAAATAGAAGTATCATAGAAGTTATCAATGACAATAAGCCTGTAAGATATGTCACTTTCCTTTTGCTAAATTCATAAAGTTTTGCAATACCAGTAAATATTGAAAGAGAAGATAAAATGCAATAAAATATAAATCCTTTCCCTCTTGACCATCCTCCTAATCTAATTCTTAATTCTGTTGATGTAACTCAAGCTCAGGAGAATGTAAACTGCTTTCGAGTTTGGGGATATCCTGCAAAAGTCATAATTTATAATCCTTTTAAAAAAAATTGAACCTTAATCTACTAATTGCTACTTTATTAGGTACTCAGGCTATTCTAAAGGGTACAAGTTCTATTATTCTAAACATGGAGCCAAAATTGTGGAGTCATAGGTGGCAAAACTTTTAGAATAGGATACTGCAGATAGAAATATTATAGAAGTTATCAATGATAATGAGCTAGCAAGATATGTCACTTTCCTTTTACTAAATCCACAAAGTCTTGTAATACTAGTAAATATTGAAAGAGAAGATAATGTATAATAGAATACAAATTATCTCCCCTTTGATCATCCTCCTAATCTAATTCCTGATCCTGCTAATGTAACTCAAGCTAAAGAGAATGAAATTGAGGTACCCTCGAGAAGATTTATTAGACCTAAACAAATTTACAATCTCTAATTATTACTTAGTTTTTTTTAGAGAGAGTGACTATGATATTCGTCATATTATTGATCCTGTAACTTTCAAAGATGCAATAACTAGTTCACAGTTTAATATGTTGATGGATGCAATGAAAGATAAAATGAATTCTATAGCTTACAATGATATTTAGGAGTTTGTTGAGCTTCCAAAAGGATGTAAACCTATTAGTTGTAAATAAGTGTACAAAACCAAGAAAGATTCTAAGGGAAATGTTGAAAGGCTTAAAACTAGATTAGTGGCAAAACGATTTACTTAAAAAAAAGGAGTAGACTACAATGTGACCTTTTCACTTGTATTATCTAAAGATTCTTTTAGAATTATCATAGCCTTGGTAGCACACTATGACCTAGAACTTCATTAGATGGATATAAAGATAGTTTTTTTGAATGAGGATTTGATATGAGAAGTTTATATGGTATAGCTAAAAGGTTTTTAAGAACCTAGGAAAGAGCACTTAGTGTATTATCTTAAAAAGTCTATTTATGGACTTAAACAAGCTTCCAAGAAATGATATTTCAAATTTCACAAAGTGATTGCTTCTATGAATTTTGAGGAAAATAAAGTTGATCAGTGCATATGCCTTAAAATTAGTAGGAGTAAGTACATTTCTTTTATCTTTTATGTGAATGATATCCTATTAGCTAGTAATGATAATGGATTTCTATATGAGACTAAACGATCATTATCCAAGATTTTTAACATGAAAGATCTTGGAAATGCTTCATTTGTTGTTGGGATAGAAATTTGTAAAGATCAATCTAAAGGTTTGATAAAACTTTCCCAAAGATCTTATATTAATTGTATGCTTACTAAATTTAACATACAAAATTGTAAAGGTAGGGATGCACCTATTATAAAAGGTTATAAACTTAATCTTAGTCAATGTCCTAAAAATGATTTAGAAAAAGAATCAATGAAAAAATACCTACTCTAGTGCAATGGGGAGTCTTATGTAACATAAGTCTGTATTATGCTAGACATTGCATTTATAGTAGGAGTTCTTAGTAGGTATCTTTCTAACTATGGTATGAATTATTGGGTTGTTATCAAGAAAGTATTAAGGTACTTATAAAATATGAAAGATTATATGCTGGTTTATAGAAAAGTTGACAATTTTGAGATTATTGGATACATAAATTCTAACTTTGCTAGCTATTAGGCTTATGTGAAATCCACCTTAGGATACACTTTTATGTTAGCTGGAAGAGTTGTATCTTGGAAGAGTGTGAAACAAACACTCTTGGCTTCTTCCACTATACAAGCTGAATTTGTTGCATGTTATAGAGAAGTTATGCAAGTTATATGGCTGAAGAATCTTATCATCAGTCTTCACATTATTGATTTCATCTTTAATCCACTAAGGATTTACTATGATAACAAATCTGCTATGTTATTTTCCAAAAATAACAAAACTACATATAGGTTTAAGTATTTAGAAATAAAGTATCTTAAGGTCAGGGATTTTATGAAAAATAGTGACATTATTGTAGAGTATATTGAAATAAAGTATCTCAAGGTTAGGGATTTTATGAAAAATGATGACATTATTATAGAGCATATTGATACAAATAACATGATTACTAATCTTCTGACTAAAGGACTAAGACCTGTTATCTTTAGCAAATATGTTAAGAGTATGGGTGTCTTGAGATCTTTTAATGTATTTAATTAGTGGTAGCATATTTCTTGTATTTGATGCTCTCATGTTATAATTTGTTATGTAAGACCTTTTCTCTACAAGATATTTAATTTCTTTGATGATTATCATAAAGTGGATATTTTAAGTTATTATATACTTTTACTTGTACATGTATTTATAGATATTGAAATTTTATTTCTTAAGACTAGTATCTATCTTAAGTATGACTTTGACATCAAGAAAGTATATATCATTAAATGACACCATTGAATGATCTTGAGAATATAGATGAGACTTACATACAACATATGAATTTCCCATCAAGTTTAGAGAAATCATGGAGGACCAATAATGAAAATAGCATGTTTAATCACATTTAGTGCTATTTTCTTGCTACACGGCTACACTAAAATCCATTGTCGATAAAGTCACTAGCACTTATAATTATGGATTAATCCTATATCAATAAGGGGCATAAAGGCCACTATGATTCAATGTTAGTGTTAAAATGTTATCTTAAAGGGCTAATTTTTTTAATTAATTATGGCCATATAAAAGGTTTTAATCAATTAATCTAGAATCGTATTTTCAAAATGTATTTTGTTAAAATTTATATAAAACTCAATTAATATTGCTCGAATGAGAGAATATTAGAATTTTCTATAGTGTGAGTTACTATTAATTGATTATTTTTAATTTAATAAAATTAACTGATTAAACTCTAGCCCAATTGCAAGATATGCATGAAACCCATTTGAAAAATTGTAATCTTAAAGATATAGGCTTAGTACAATCTCATAGTTAGCGATTATGTAAGCTAAAAATCTAGTAAACCTTTTATAGAGAGGATTACTAGGATTTTACAAATAAAAATTATGGCTAGGTCCCCTCTTCACTTCTTACATATACACAGTTTCTATCCATTAAGAACTGTTATAAGGGGAAAAAGTAAATGAAAAGATCTAGTTGATGAGAATTTATCAACTTTCACTGAATTTAACTATGGATACAGATCTATCATGTAAATAAATATAAATTTTACATTCATGGTATTTTAATTATCATATATGAGATCTTAATAATTAAAAAAAATTCTTACAAAAGTGGCATTCATTAATCATTTTAACTACCCACATCATTGTTCCTTTATTAAATGTCAAAATGAAATTAGAAAGATAAAATATATAGAATGTGTTTTATAATATTTTTTTGATTAATTTATAATTAATTTAAGCATTTTTAGTTATTTGTTCAAATTAACTAATTAATTTAAATGTTTAATAAATTACTATTTTAATTAACTTATTAATTCTCAAAAAATCATTTTAAAAATAATAGTTTTTTGAAATAATTTACTTACATTTAATATAAAAAAATATTTTTATCTATAATTATAAATTTTTTACATTTTAATTCTTGATAAATAAGAAAATAATAAATTTTATTTATTATTTCTTAGAGAAAAATTTATTATAATTTTTATTTTTAAATAAGAGTTAAATAAGTATAATAAATTATATTAAAATATTTATATAATAATAAAAAATTACATAAACATAATCATTTTTGTTAAATTGTATAAAAAAGAAGAGAATATATATTTCATTTCATAGTAAATAATAAAAAATTATTAATCTTTTGTCAAATAGTACCTTTTGAATTAAAGAGTAATATATATTAAAAAAATAATTGGATGATATTACTTACAAAATATATTTTTTTATACTTAAAATGTATAATTCATCAATATTTTTAATGATAATAATATGGACGTTAAATTTAATAATAAAAATAGTCACAAAATAAATTTTAATAGTTATTGCATCTATTAAAATATTACAAACATTTCTTAACTAAAAATTATAATTTTTCATTTTTTAAAGAGAAATTAAATAAGTATAATAAACTATAATGATATAATTTTTTTAAAAAATTTAATACAATAAATAATATATTATAATCTAAAATATTATTAAATTAAAAAATATTCAAATAAATAATAAAATATATATATATGTTCTTATATATTATTTTACATATGGATAACTAATAATAAATAACTAATTTTATTAAATATTTTTATATAAATAGCTAATGATATTAGTTAATTAAATCAGTTATCAATTAATAGTTAATCTAATTAATTAATTATTAATATAATTAATTAATTATCAAATAAGATTATGTTTTTATTCTTGAAATTATAAAATACTAATAAAATTTTTCTTAAATTATATAAAATTATAATTTTATTTTTAAATAATGATCCATATAAATAATTTTATTTATTCATATAATAATTCAGAAGTAAAATTATTTATACAAGATGAAATTATTTGTATAAATTATTATTTAAAAATAAAATTATAAATTATATAATTTAGAATTATTTTACTAACAATTCATAATTTTAAAGATAAAATTGTTAATTTTAAAATCCAGACATGTCAATACTTCCGTTGATGCCGAGCATGCTTTCTCTTCCGTTTACCCACTCGAAGTCTGTTACTTTTGCAAGATAGAAGGCTGAAGATAAAAACTACGGACTATGAAGTTTAATGTTGGGATTAAAAATAACTTTTTATGAGTCATTTTATTTAATATTTATAATTTTAAAAATATAAAATAACAATAAGTGGTGTATTATTCATTATTAAATATAAAAAAATGGAATGAAAAATATTATTTATTATAAATAAAAATTATTTTCTATCACTACCATAATATTATTAATTATTTTTGAGAAAATAAAAGCTTTGATCTTCATATTTTTAATAAATTTTGTAATTGGCTAAGATTGCCAGTGAAATCTCAAGGTATAAATACTTTGACTTTGCATCAAAATATCAACTATTTGATTGTATTAAATATTTTATTAATGGTTCTCCTTAATTAGTAGGTTAAAAGAATAATTAATTGATTGTAAAAATTTTAAATTTACCCAAGTCATAACTCGATAATGATATTGGTCCCTAGTATTTTTGGTAATTATTTCTAAGTAATTTTTATTGTATTATGATCTTTTGATTTTTGTTAATGCTTATTATATATGTGTCTCTTAATTCAAAATGCTACATAATAATTTTTAACTACTAAATTTATGAAATAAATATTATTATTGGAACTAAAAAAATAAATTATTTACAATAATAATGGAAGGATTTAAAAGAATTTATTCCGTGTCTGGCTAATAACTCAATATTAATCATTTTATTATTGCTTTAGATTTTTAGCAAATTTCTTATAATATATTTTTTAAACGATAGTTTTAAACGTGCTACCAAATAGTAGTTTTTATTTAATTTTGCACCGTAATGTTTTTTTCATACGATAATATTTATAATTTTTAACAATTTTATAAATGATCTACTAATTTATATGACTTTTATAATAAGTAATAAATTATCATAAAGACTTTCATGTAATATGTAGTATCCATACATAAAACTTTAAATTGTTTAGGTTAAAATATAGGGTAAATAAGGTTTGGTTACATGTAATTTTATATAACTTCACTTAACTTATCTATATTTTTAAATATTGAAATTTGTCTTTTTGTATTTTTTTACTATTACTGCTTACCTACTTAAATCTTTTTTTGTTTATTTTTTTATAAAAATAAATATGTATAAAGCATGTAATCTCCTTTATCTTCAATTCCTTAATGATAAAACCTAATTTGAAATTCAATTTTAGAAGCAATTTATGCGTAAAGTATGAATAAAATAAAGCACAGTAAAATTTGGATAAAAAAATTAGTTGAATAAAATGAATGCAATAGAATAGTGCAAATGAACATATTTTGATACTAAAAAATACACACAAATAAATGAAATCCAACCAAATCATAATTGAATAAAATGTAACTTACCTTAAAATATATAATTTATAATACATTAGTATAATTTATATACAAGGGTGAAAACTTGATTGATCAATATTTTGGAACAAAAAAATATAAGCTTGTTTTATAATTTGAAGGTTTTTAGGATCATAGAAAAAATAAAATACAACCTATAAATTATTTAAAATACCAAATAAATAAATTATTATTTTATCATGTATCATTTTTTATTTACTAAAAAGTACATGAATCTATACCTTCAATTTTTACTCAAAATTATCCTTGATAAAGCCCTTTGATGGAGGTGATTGGAAGCGAATTAATAGTCAAAGCAGCCATCAAAGTAGGTGTAGGGAAGTAGTTTCGCCTAAAAAGGTCATTGAATTGAAAAGCAGGTTTCGTGGCCAGCTAGCATCCAATATGTCTTCCATGCATGGCTGCGCTTAGAGGCTGCTGTGGTCAGCCCATGACGCCTCAGATTGTGACACCAACCTCCCTCCATCCCCGTTTGACACGTTTAACTTTAACCTACCCCTTTTCTCCTGCCTTTCATCTAGCATTTGAATTAACTCATCCAAACAAAGAAACACAGAAGATAGTGCAGGATGAATTTCAAATGTTTTTCTAAAATATTAGAGTTTTGATCGATCTCTCTTGTCATGGTTTTAAAATGCGGCTTATATTAGTTATTGTGACTTATTATAATAACCGCAATATTGCAATTGTTCCTTGTTTTGTCATGTCTATTTTTCATAATTCTCTACTGCCAATGGACAATTTTATTGAGAGTGAAGATTAAAGACATGTTATAAGTTTAATTACCTGACCATTCAAGATTTATCTTTTGAAATCAAGCTGCAAAAAATTTCTCATAGATTAAATAAAAAAAAATGACTATACTTCGAAAACTGATATTTGTTTTACCATATATATGATTGTTCAGGACTCAGTTTTTCTTTTTCTGATTCTTACCATTATTACTGACAGGAAGAGTTCATTGAAATATTATAGTACTTTTGGCTATTCTTTCATGGGATGTACCGAAGTGGGAGGAAAGGAGAAAGAAATAGTGCTCGAAATGGTGCCTCGGTTCTCACGGCGTTCTTGATAGTCATTAGTTGAACAACCAAAAAGGAGAACTGCCACAAATTTTCCACAAAAATTCAATGCTCTTTTGTTTCTAGAAAGTAGAAAACACATTGCCCTTCCAATTTGGACCAAAGCTTGCCAACGTACGCAACCACACGATTTATAAATTTCAACGTCACGCTTTTCCTTTACCCACTTGGCTGAAGTTTGGTTGGTAAGTCAGTGACCCCACAAATTTACCATCTGCCCTTCTACCTTTCTTTCTTTCTTCTTCTTCTCCTCCTCCCCCTCCTTCTTCATCATTTTTTTTTTCCTTTTGTTCTCTAAAAAAAATTAATTCTTACATGGAAAGAGAATGAACTGTTCACGGGGTAGGAAAAATATAAATATAATAATTAATAAGAATAATTTTATGGAAATTTCAGTCTCGTAGTAGGAACAAGTACTTTCATCCGGTAGATTTTTTAAATATCAAAATAAATAAATTAAAATAAAAAACTAATGTATTAAAAATAATTTAAAAATAAAAACTTTCAACTTGTTTTAAAGATCAAGCTCCTCATAAAATTACCTTAATAATAAAAATAATTTTTACTTTGTTTTCGATTGAAAATGACAGATTATTTGAGTCTTTTTTATTAAAAGATGGGATTTGTGTACACAGTATATACACATTCAAGTATAAATGAAAACAATAATTAAATAAGGCGCAAAAAATACAAATGTTAGGAATAAGAACAATCATATAGGCTACACAAGAAGAAAGCAATTCAGATCAGATACAAAGCTTGTATTGACATTGAAATCCTTGTAAAGTCTTTTTCAAGAATAAGAGTATTTCAATAAGGAGATGGTCGACTTGATTGGAAACTTTAGAAAAATTCAGGCTTATTCTCACTAAAGGTATGGTACTGGAAGAATTTGTATGGAATTGCCAAACATGGCAGCAAATGGTTGCAGCTTTTAGGCTAGTAAAGTGATAAAAGTAAGAGATACAAAGTGCATTTAAATTTGTATTCTATATTCAAATTGGTAAATAGAACCTTTTGTTTGTTGTGATAAAAGTATTTATAAATCCCAAACCTTGGATGGTTGGCTCAAGTTACACATCATTTGACATCACAAACATTTTTTATGTGATGTGGGATGCCACTGTTACACCTCTCAAAATATTAAAAATAATTTAAGAGCATTTTTCATGTGCTAAGAATATATTTAATTATTATGATTAGTATGAAGATGAGAATTTATGTAATAAATAATCGAGTTCTATGATAAGAATTGGAAAAATTAAATTATATATAGGTTTGTTTGAAATTAAAATTAAGTTATATATAGAGAGGAGATTTAGAAAATACTTTTTCAATTTTACCCTTTAGATTACCCTAAATTACCAAATTGTCTTTCGGACACTTTATAACTCCCATAACCAACTTCCCCTTCAATTTGATTGTTAAACCATCGAACCCTACTCCATCTTTCTTCAATTTCAACTTTCTTAAAATTAGGCAAGGAAATCCAAGTTTTCATCAAGAAATCTTATTTAAATCAAGGTAATACTTCTTTATGTCAAGTTAGTAGGTTAATAGTTTTATGGGTTTAGGTTTTGATGAAGCAAACCTATGGATTTTGAGAAAATTACTTTAACTTCTTAAATTCTTGTTAAATAAGGTAATTTGGTCATTCATTCAACTCCTAATCTTCTGCTTCTTATTTAGGTAAGTAGACAATTTACTTAAATTAACCTGTTTTGTTTGATTTGTTGAATATTGAAGCTAAAATGATGAGAGTTGAGAAATTTAATAATTAAATGTGTAAATCATGTTTGTGATAAAGGTTTTTATGATATTATGGTTAGAATTTGAGTATTGAGTATGTTATTATGATGAGAATTGGTTATGATGTTGTGCATATGTTTGAAATGGTGAAATTGGACTAAATGTACAATAAAATCACAGTAAATATGCAAATTTAGAGCTTATACTTGAGTATATAAGTGAGTATGGCACCCAAAAGTTCTCTTTGAATGCTCTTACTCAAGTACATACTCAAGTAATCAAGAAGAGAAGCTCTTTAGATTGCCATAACTAAGAATATTGTCACAACCTAACCTTAGCATAACTGGCTTAG
The DNA here is from genome assembly GCA_020226215.1 of Sindora glabra. Taxonomy (NCBI): domain Eukaryota; kingdom Viridiplantae; phylum Streptophyta; class Magnoliopsida; order Fabales; family Fabaceae; genus Sindora; species Sindora glabra. The sequence continues at coordinate 81,050,736 of CM035230.1, forward strand.
AACTTGTTAGCTAGCTTCACTTGCCTAATTGATTGACTAATTAAGTGTTAGCTAACTATTATCAAATACTTAATAGATCACACAACCTAATTCTAGTAAGGAGAACAACTTCCACAAACACATCATAACTATTTAACGAAGTCCATAATTGATGCTAGCCTTCCTAACTATCAAATTCTTGAATTAGCACTTTTTAGATTTCTTTGAAAATAGTTTAATTTAATAATTCAAACTAAACTTGCAATTGATAAACAACAAATGAGTTTTATAACTTATGGGTTTTAAACAACAAATAAGTTTTATAACTTAATGAGTACATACCCTCCTAAACTACAATTTACAAGTTTAGTTTTAAACAAGCCAAACATCAATAAAAGAAATAACTATAATTACATTCATACTTGGAGTTTAGATGATTAAATAATTTACCACTACAATATATTTCCATCATATTTATGTCAAATCTTTTAAGGTTTTCAAATTAAATACTGTACTTTTATAACTTAGCATGTTACGTACTTAAATCATATAGATATGGATTTTAGATCTATCAAGGATAGTATAAGTCATTCATAATTTTCGTAACTAATGACATATTGTATCAACAAAAGAAAATAAGTAAACAATTTTAAACCCCTTTGTGACTCTTGAGCCTACCTTATCTTCTCATAAATGCCACCCTTATCTTTTTAGGATCTCTTTTATCCTCTCACAAATGAATACACAAATTTAATGCATAATTCACAACTCAATTCAATTCACCCCCATCATCATATTTCTTTCTCGTTCACAATATGATAGCTCAATCATCATCTTAATTATAATTCTATAATTACATCATCAAATAAATAAATATCAATATCAAACAAAAACCTCACTCTTTTCATACAAGGATTACCATCCAAACATAACTATATACATACATACATTGTAACATAGTAATAATAATTAAGCTATCCTTTACAGCTTATCCTTTATGAATCTATTTAACAATAGTGTCACAAGGATTATTTATCAATACATAAAAGATATACTTACTTTATTATATAAGCTTACCTATCCAATTAAGCTTTAATATAATATTCTACATTGAAATTGAAATGAATAATTTACTTACATCCTTAAATGCTATGATAGATTTAATGTATAAATAATTTAAGAATATAAAAAAGATATACATAAATAATTAATTAAAATAGTATATCAGGTACATATGTACTTATGGCTATTTCTATGTTCTTTACATGTTATGGCCATTGGAAAACCAAATGGTAGCATCAATGATGTCTATTAGTTAGAAGCAATTAAAATGAAATGGAAATTAGAGGTAGGTGGCACTATTGAGAAAGAAAGGAAGCAGAAAAAAGCTTTGGGAGTTTTTATGAAGAAAAGATAAAGAAGGTATTTTTTGGGTTGTGATATTGTAATACATCGAGGTAATATTTAGAATTTTTTTAATTATTTAGATGCTCGGAATATTTATTTTAAGCAGAAAGAATAGTTAAATTATATTTATTATTATCAAAATAAAACATGAATATTTTAAATTCTTACTAAATAAGTATTATTATGATTTTACTTAATGAAAGCATTAATTAAGTATATCTTTATACAATTAATAAATTTTGGGATACTTGGAAATTGAAAGTGCAAAAATTATTATATATATGTAAGTTTTAGTGGATAATTTTAATTCATAAATTTATAAATTTAAAAAGGTATTTTAAAAATACAAGATGCGATAAACTATGATACCTATATGGCATTGGAATATTTATGCTAAAGTTTTAAATCTAATAGGAAAAAGGAATTTTTAAAGAACAAGAATTTTATAAAAACATATTTTCATTTTAAATGAATGAAAGGTTAGGATCATTTATGATAAGGAATAGATGGTTGAGATTCAAATGAAATTTGAATTTATAGTGCACTACAATGCGCTAAATGAAAGCCCAAAGCTCTTTTTATTTTATTCCTAACCAGTTCTCTCTCTACCTCAACTCTTTTTCTTTTCTCTTTTTTCCTTATCCCTCTTAATCCCTTTTTTCCTCTTAAGTAGCTATTACTGGTGACCTTCTAGCATTGTGCCACCATACATTACCTTGTTAAAGTGCCATCTTATGAGCTACCATCCCTTATAACAAGATAATCCGAACAAAGTAGCCACCACAGCAAAGAAAGCTGTCATTCCCTTTGGTTCCAACATAGTAGGCATCGTCCCTAGTTATCGCCATTAGTGCTCAACTAGCCTTTATCATTGTGGATTTTGGCAAATAATGCCAAAGCTCCTAAGTTCCTAAGGATTTTGGCAATCCCAATACTTTTCTGGTGATGATGACCCATTGGTGGCATTTTCCAATAAAGGTAAGAAATTTTCTATAATAATCCCTTAGGATTTATGACAATCTAAACTAATTCAAGAAACCCATCTATGCGTGTTTTGAGTTATATGGTGGTGGCTTTGAAAATTATGAAAATTATGCCATAGGATGACTAAATGATCTAATAGAGTCTTACTACGTCATTAGCTTAAATATTTCTAAATGATTGGAATTAAGTTAAGAAAAAAATGCATTCATATATATGCTTTGAGAAACTAGATAATACCTTGGAAATATAAGAATATTTTGTTATGGAATGTTAAAAAGACATCTTTAGGACATGTTTAGATTATCAAGTGTTGATAATTATACTTATATGGCTTTGATCTAAGAAAAATTTCTTAAAATGCAAACTTTGGTTTCTTTGGAATAAAACTGAAAATATTAGAAACTAAAGGTATGATTTTATGTAATATGATGAAAGTATGTTTAGAGTGTAAAATTCCAATATTTTTGCTTGTTTATATTTAGTTTGGAGAAATCTTTATTTATGGAAATCTTTAAATTTTTATGATAATTTTAAAAATATAAAAAATGATAATAAAGTTTCACAAAAGGGTATAAATAGATAATTTTAAAGTATCAAGTTTTAATATTTTTATTGATAAAGTTTTAATTTGAGGACCCTTATATTATGGCATGTTTTAATTTTCTTATGATTAATTCAAGAAAAGCCAATAGAGTTACAATATAAGAGGTTGAAATATTACAATATAAGTAAATCCAATATATTTATAATTTATCTTAATAAATATTGCTAATAGGAAAAGAAAAGAAGGATAAATTTGAACACTTTGAGACTTCTGTACCAAGTAAGTATATATTTTATCCCTAAAACTTATATATTACTTATATAAGTGATTGCTATGTTTTTATAATTTCCTTGTTGATTATATGGATTGCAATTACTTTCATGCATGGAAAAGAATCTATTTATGATCAGATGATTTAATCTCAATAGTTACAATTGTTTAATTATTTGACATATTGTTGAAATAATTGGTACATAATGTGTGTGTGTGTGCATATACATATTCATATGGTTAATTTATAAGATATGAGTTTTTTCCATTTTGAGACCTTGTGATGAAAGTAAGATACCATTGTTATTGGAAAATGTAGTGTGAACTATATTAAGATGTGAATAAATATTATGACTATACAAGAGAGTGTGGCGGTATTGATATATATATGTGTGTGTGTGTGTGTGTGTGTGTGTGTACTGTTATGTATCTTGATATTGTCCCATAATGATAAAATAGTTACTTTGTATTAGAATTGCATTATAATTGTGATATATAGAGCTTGAGCTCTAATATGTATACTATATTTTGAATTATGCCATGAGTGACATTAAAATTAAGAAATATGATAAAGGTAATGATATGAATACTAAATAAGAAATTTTTGATAATAAAGTGGGAAAATTGATAATAAGGTGGGAAAGATATAAGGTAGAGCCTGAAAGAATAAGGATGGACAGTTTGTACAAGGTATAAGATTGATCTAGAAGTCAAAAGGTAGATACATCTGTATTTATTATAAATTATTATGTATTGTAATATGATATTAAATTTGCTTATGATTAAATATTACTGTTTGATGTGATTATAAAGACTTAATGTGATTAAACTCTATTGGCAATTCATAATGTGATAACTATCAGAAATAGGTTATGTATGTAATGGTATTGATATTGTATAAAATAAATGACTAAGATTATCATAACTTACAATATGAAATAGGAAATTTGAGTTGTGTACAGGTAAATACGTTTACTTGAGATTTGGTCTCATGTGTTTCAAAAATTCAAAAAATCAATTTGTTATTATTTTCTAATTTAATACTTAGCATATGATTGTTTTGTATAAAAATTAATTTACGGATAGTCATGGTAGATATATGCTCATTGAGTACTTGTAACTCATTCCTTCTTATTTTCAATGTTTTTAGGTAGAACAAGTTCAATAGGTCCTCACTATATCAATGCAGAATTAAAGACTATCTTGCTAGGAGATTCTGATAGTTGAATTAGGATTAAGAATAAAGTTATCAATATTTGTAAAGATAAATATGTGTATTAAAGTTATGTATTTTATGTGTATTATGTGTTGCTACCGTATCTATAAAAGTTACGAGTTCTGTATTTTAAAGTGTATGACCTTCGAGAAATGCCTAAAAATAAAGGAAACTTTATTTATATTTAATAAAAATTTAAAATGAAAATGTTTCACTACGAGAATAGAAAGATTTATAATAGGTAGAATTAGTGTAAATAATGTAAAGGTTGGTGTAAATTAGATAGCAAGTTCCACATTGATTATGATCCAATTTTGGTTATAACATATTTAATACTTCTCGTGCACCAAGAGCCCTTTTCTTAAGTTCAATCTCAACCACCCTTTTCCTTTACCAAGTTATCTTAATGAATTTTAGCCTTTCCTTTAATCACTTATCTACTCAATCAAACTAAGTTTTTAATTCCCACTAATTCTATTTCTTCTAACATTCTCATAATACTTTAATAAATGTTAGATGTTTAAATTTAATTTCTATATATCAAATTTCCAAGAAAATTATTTATCAAAGCATGCACAATCATTCCCACAAATTTATGCTTCAATATTCATCCAATAATTGTTATTTTATAACTACTGTACATCCTAATCCACTTATAGAAATTTTAAAACAACACTCAAACCAAAGGAGTAAAATTCTCTTATTATTATTATTTCAAAAACTTATTAAATTACTAAAATTTATTTTAAAATGCAATAAATAACATTTTAAATAGTAAATATACTATCAATCAAATTTATTATTCAAGAATGGATAAATAAAAAAAGTTTTCATTTAAAATTTTAAATAATTCTATTCTCATAAATAATTATTTCAAAATCTAAATTCATAAGAAATCTTAATTTGAATCAAAAAATAATTTATTATGTATCGGAATGTTATATATATACTTAAGTGTGATATACATAGATGCTTTTGAATTAACCATAAGCAAGTATATGGCACCTAAAGTTGCTCTCTAATTGCCCATATTTGAATATTTCCCCATGTTACCTAATTATATTTATTTTATGAAATTTTAAGGTAGTGGATGCATATATGGCTTTAATAATTGTATAAATAACATATAAAAGCTATTATGTAAGGTTATGATGTTGAAATTCCTAAATGGATTCTGCTTATAGTTTGAATTTGAGATTGTGTTTATGAATTGAATATGAAATTATATTTATGGCTTGCATAAGAAAGGGGGAGATGAAATAATATGTGATATGAATGGTACCAAATTCGAGAAATTATTTATGATAGGATAAGGCAAACTTTGGAGAAATAAGGATAGATTTGTGAGAGCATGAGGTTGAACTATGAGATATAAGGATATATATATATATATATATATATATATATATATATATATATATATATATATATATATATATATTTGAAAATTTTACATGGTTAAAAATAATTGGTGATGTTATATTATGGTATACAAGTTTACTTTTACATGAGAAATAGCTTATGCAAGAAGTTTGTTATAGATACCTTTAATTTCTTTATTTAAATAGATTATTTACTTATTGAGTTTTAGATTAATTATTTTAAATTTTTTATTTTTTATATACTCCAGTGGGAGCTCCTCTTCCTCCAACCTTGTCGAAACAAACTCTCTAAAGTATAAATTGTAATAAGCAACCATAGTTATTTTATAAATTGTATATTGAAACACTTTTAGGCCTTGTAGGGTATGATTAAATATAATACAATGTAATAACTCATTTGTATATATTCCTCCTTTTAAAATGTTTATAAAATATGTTTGTATGTTAGTAGCTATATGATGGTACCAAATTTTAAAGGTAAAATAGGCTAATAAAAATTAGGAATTAGGTTTTATGTTAATCATTGCATGAGAACATTGTGATAGACATGTGTTTAAGTGGTTTAGAAAAAAGCCCCATTACCTAAATAACATGATCCTTACTTGCTCTTTATTTTCCCCTATATTTAGTAAAAATTCATTTTGATTATTCATCCTATTACACCTTTTATAAAATATAGTAATCTAAAATTTATTCCATAGAAGGAATGATTAAAATAATAGATATGTTAAACCAAAAATTTTGTGTATGAATTATGGAATAAAAATAAAGATTTGTATTTTAAAAAAATACAAGAATATGAATTTTATAAGAAATAGATAAGAAAAGTTAAATAGAATCATACAATATAATGTTCTAAGTTACTATAAATGAGTATGTGAGTATAGAAAGGATTTAAAAAAAGTTTTCAAAAAATGCCCCCAAGCATTATTTTGTATTTTAAGACCTCTCACCATCTTTTTCCCTCATTTTCTCATATCCCTTAAAGTCCCACTTCCTTTCTTTACTTTTTAACATTTACAAGGGAAGTAATGATCTTTCTCCAAATTTTTCATCCAATTAAGGTAAAAACATCACGTTTTTAAGATTTCTCCTTATTTCTTCTTGGTTTGATAAGAGGATTAAGGATTATTTGCTTTCCATAGGAATTTGGAACTTTAACTTAAGAACCCTTAATTTTTAGTGTGACTAAGGTTAAAAGATATCCAATCTAGCATCCTAATATTCTTTTCCATACTAAGTGAGTGAATACTCTATCTTTTTTTGTTAGATTTTATAAAATCCAAGTTAACTTGCATGTCACGACCCTAACCCAATTGTAACCAGCGTGGAATCCCTCTACTGATTTCCACCAGCCTATATATGTGTACTTAACTTAATGCTGACCTATCAAATGTAAGACATTTATAGAAGAGAATAGTATTTCAAAGATATCATTCATCAAAATTTCTACAAAAGATATGAAAGTTAGAAATGCTTATAATTCTCTCAAAATGAGGATAAGCAAGCCTAACTAACTCTTAAAATGTCAGTTTAATATTCTATCAATCTACTCTATGATAGATAAGAGGCCCAAAATATACTTCTATTTACATGAGTTTGTACTATCAAAATACTATCGATGAGTTTCTCCTGAACTCTAGCTCTAAGAAGGTAGATTCTCAACCTGTGAATCTATGAAATAAAACATGGAGGAGTGAATTCGAAAGCTCAATGAGTAGATAATCTATAAGAATAATAATAACTTTATAATAACTTACCCATCGGACTATCCTTCCTTAACCAATCATATTATGTTCAAACATATTAGTAAGTAAAGGCCATCAATACTGAGATTAACATATACTCACTTCATCTTCAATATATCATTTAACAATACTCATAACAAATGCACTCAACATCATGTTTTATTGAATGGCCAAACAACAAATGAAATACATTCCTCCTTTTGTCTCTCAAGTTAACTTATACCTTCCACAAGCATTTCCATCCTTATCCCTCAAGGGCTCACCTTATACCCTCCACAATTATATCACTAGGAATTTTTCATTCGGTATTCACAATATCACCCCTATCACATTAGTCATATTTATTGTCACTCATAATATGTTTCACAGTGCAACTTTAGACATTAGAATTCAAGCTCTATCAAATAAAATCACAATTTAATTCAATATACATCATAATATCCATTAGCATCATCATAGCCTCTTGTATGGCTACAAGCCTTTACATATTTCATAGCTCTCATGCTATATTTTATCATAAATTGCTATAACTTTACTGCTTAGAGACTAAATATCCATGTTAGGCCATTATAAGGTATGAAAACATAAAATAGATTGAATATGGGTTATATGATGGCCATAATTCTGACCTATGAGTGATATCATAAGGATAACTCATAAACTATAGATGTATTATTTATGAAGCTTTTTTCATATGAAAGTAGGTTCAATCATCTTTCCATAAACTACTTATTTACTTAAATTAACTAAGTTTTAAAAGGGTTATGTCTTTTTGAAGTTTGACATAAAAGTTTTCTTTTCTAAATTTCAGAGTTCATTACCTTTGCCCACTATTTTAATGATATCTCAAAACATATATATGATTTTGACTTGAAACTAATTCCATTTGAAAGTAGATTCAATTACATTTAAAATGGAGATGGTTTGTTTAAAATGAACATAAGATGAAGGAGTTATGCCCCTTCAAAGTCGACATAAAATTCTACAGTTGATGAATCGATCGGTGAATTAGTTCATTAACCTGATTTTTGCCTTTGGATCCTTGGAATCGATTGGTAAATCAATTCATCAACCCTTAGAAGCCTAAAATTGCTTGGTTACTCAATTCTGAAACCTAATTTCACCTCTAGACCCTTAAAATCAATTGGTGAATTGATTCACATATGAAAAACCTAGTTTTCTGCAAAATTTTTACTATACAACTGATCCAAAACACCTCATAAACACATATAATGCATATCAAACTCAAGTATAATCATAAATACACTTATCTAACATCTCATATCACTTCTTCTATTATTTATTACTTCCATAATATCAAAATAAATCAAAATTAAGCAAAGTCACAAATTAACTCATATTTCACATATATCTTCATATAGCCTTAAAATTTGTAAATTTAGCTAGATTATCCACTCACCTTATATGGAAAAGGAGTTAGAAGACTAATTTGAAGATTTTTCAACACTAACCACATCAAAATCCATAATTTCTATAGTTAGGGTTTAAAATGCTCAACAAAATCAAATAAACTTCAAATCCTTTATTAACCAAGAAGAAATGGAAGGAATTCTTAATGAAAACATTATTCTTACCTCAATTAAATGAAGAAATTAAGAAGATTTGAAGTCTCCCTTACTTAGTTGATGAAGTAGTAAGAGGATTATGTAGAAAGAGTAGAATAAATGGAGAAATGCTCCTAAACCTCTTCCATACTCATATACTTACTTATATTAGTATATAACTTTATACCTCAAAATTCTAACAAACTTTTTCACAATAAATTTCACCCAAATCACATTCTCATACTCTTATTTTTATTAATTCTATTTTATTTCATAATTTACACATAATATTCTTAATTCATCTGAATTTACCAATTGCTTAAACTACTCTTTCTCATATCAGAATTTCTAATTTATTTATAACTAAGGAGGGTCTAACATTGCATATTTTAGGTTTTATAGTTATATGAACATAAATACTTGATTTTTGTATTCATTGATAAAACTAGCTTAATTTCATGATGCAATTAGCATTAATGATATGTTATTAATATGTATTTATGATATTATGATGGTTGGTTGAGTGTTGTATGCATTAATGGCAAGTTTTTTGCTAGTTAAATAGTGAAAAGCTTGAAGTTTCTACAAATTTCTCAGGTAGTAGTTAATTACATAATTAACTATATGACTACTATATATAGTTCTCTGGAAGTTTAGTTAAATATAGATTTATAGGATACGTTTTAAATCCTAGTAGTGAACTCTATAGTTAATTATTGAACTCTAGAATTAGTTAACTATATAATCAACTGTGGACCCTAGAATTGCTCTCAAGGCTCCTAGAATTGACTATATAGTCGTATATGCCTAATATACCTTATTTTATCATTATTTTTAAGGGTCCAACACCAGATGAATGGTTTTTAAACTTTAAGATAAGATGGTTAATGATATTTATAAGATATATACATGAAATGATGACTTTAAATTAAGAATTTGAGCTATTATATATATGATTCATGATAAGATAAGTCCATATTATTATTTATGTAATGAAATATGAGGTATGGCCATGCATAGAGGCATAGTGTTGTATAATTAATGTGATAAGCTTAGCTTATGTCATGATATGAGAAATAAAAGAAATGCATAATTGAGAATTGACAAATGTGTTAGTGGCAATGTGAACACTATACAACTAATTCCCAATAGAAGATAGGTGAGGTATAAAGCTAACTTAGGAGAAATAAGAATTGAAGGGTATAAGATTGACATGAGAGTCATAAGGTATATATATATGTATTTATTTATTACATATTGCAATGCATTATGATATAAATTTGAAATCTAGCTATTGTCAAGTACTCTTATGAGATATACATTTGATGGCATGGATTTAGTTGAGCCTCTTGAGGCTACTTTAAGTTAAATTGATAAAATGAATAGTCATATGATGAGTTATATAGAAGGATGATTTAGTTGGTAAGATTAATTCCTTGTTATATTGATTTATATGGAATATTTACTTACTGAGTTTTGGACTTACTCTTATATGATTTATTTTGCAAATATACAGGCCAAGCCTTTACTATCACTTACTTAAACCTAAACCCTAAACCCTAAATCCTAAACTAAAGATTACAAATAAATCTAACTTTTTTATTTTTTTGTAAACTCTATTATCATTAATGAATGAAATACTTTCTTCCTCAAATTTCATTTTATTAGTTGCTTTGTATGTTTCATTAATTAATTAGGATTGCAAAGGATTAATTAGAATAGGTTGGTAAAAATTAGGAAGCAAGTTCCTGTTAGGAATTCGAATTATTATATGCAGCGAAAATTTAAAATTTGATCCGAATTCTATCTAGAATCCATGCAAAAAAAATATAAATCAATTATTAGGGTTTTACCTATTGGGCACTCGTGTTTCTACTGATCAAAACTTGAGAGCAGATGAATTAAACGTCGGTTGGAAGGTACAGCATCTCTACGGTATCCACACGGAGTGAACAACGACCTCTCACCCTCTAGGAATTAGGATTGGATGTTTTTTGAGTTATTTAGAGTTTGTATGGAAGCTTTGAGCGTATTGTTAAAGTGCTGCCCTCAAGTCCCTTTTTATAGAACTTAGGCAAGCCATAATCCTAGTCCAACTAGGATAATACTTCCAAAATCCTAATCACACTTAACAACTCATCTTATCCTTATCCTAGAGATAATGGGGAGAGATAGGACTTATCTATTAATTATCTAATATTAGATAATAATATTATCTCATAATATAAATATCTTAATATTAGATAATTGCATATAGTTATCAAATATCAAAATAATATTATCTCATAATATATTTATCTAATATCTGATAAGATAATTATTTAATATTATTTTAATATTAAATAATATCACATAATATATATATATATATATTACGTGAATTTATTATTCTTAATAATATATATATGCACAAAAATAAGTCCAATTAATTGGATATTAATATAATTAAAGTCCAATTAATTATTGTCTTATTCCTACTCTTTTTGTGTGACCCTGTAGGTTCTTACTACGTTGACAATGACTTATTATTGAGCCATAGACAGTAAGCGGTATCTAGCAATACATCACTGCCACTCAAGTAGTAAGAATGTCTGTTATTCGACATCCACCTAATACATGATCAACGTTTTGCATCATAACCCTTTTGTAATAATATCCAAATTGAACTAGAGGCATGTAATGTGTCATCCTCGTCAATGTTCAATTTATATTTCTTGATACTGAGTAGACTTAAAATAAATGATTAATATCACATATAAATTTAATTGAGTATGGCCATGCATTTCTAAGTCTCACGCAATCAAGGGGCCCAAGGATATTTCTCTTTTATACAAGAGTAACAAAATTTCATCTACATCACTTACTTCCCTCTGCACGATTTATGACACACCCAATCAATGCCCTACTTGTCATCCTGATTAAAAGTGACATAGGACAATATTAAAGTGAGTAATTCCTCATGTAGGGAACCGTAGTGACTTCAGGTCAAAGGTTTATGTGTATTTGTGATCATATGAGAATAACTTATGACACGTCTATCCATACAATATTCTCATAGTGGGTCAGTCCAGTACATTGTTCACTAGCAATATACTCATGTATTGACTTGATATCACATATCCATGATTCGTAATCATCAGTCACTAAACATGCTAATCTCGATGTATTATTACTATCCTTTTCATAATAATACTTGACTAGGGAAATTTTAGGAATAGCGAAGCTATTCTAAGGATAATTATTATATTAAGTTATAAATTACGCATAATAATAATAAAATTATAAAAATAAAATATAATAATTAAATTACCTAAAATAAAACATAATACATTATGTATAACTTCAATCATTTATATGATTGGTTCTAGGACACACACCAACAGTTCCACATTGGTCATGACTAAATTAAGGTTATGACATATCCCTTTGGCTAAGGTAAAGACACAAATGAGTCAAGTTATTTATGGGTAATTTGAGATTAACTTATAAAAAAATTGATTTGAATTTGATTTTAAATGAGTCAAACTTAAATGAGCTAAGCTTACTTAATATATAAGTTGAGCTTCAGCTTCATATTATATGGTTCAAATTTTTTATAACTTTAAACAAGCTTAATATAAAAAATATATATATCTTTATACTATATATAATTATAAATAATATGATGCATAAAGAATTCAATCATACTAGTAGTTAATAAGGTTGCGTGAAGAAGTAAAATGTTTTGGTTGAAATAATTAACTTTCTAGTATATATTACTCTTTGCTAAATGCAATTATTAGTATTATATAATGATTGTATTGATATTTTTTTATAAATTTGATAGTTATAGAAAATTATATTAATAAGTAAAATAAAATAAAAAATATGGTGTATGATTTATTTGTGAAAAATAAGATTTTATATGCTCAAATTTAAATAAAATAACAAATTATTTGAAAATCATATAAACTTGAAATGAAATTCCAATATTTCAAGTTTAATCAGAAATTGAGACTTAAAACTATATTATTCATATAAGTTCATATAAACTCATTAAAGTTTACATTTGAATTAAGTTTGAGCTCAAATTTGAATCATTAAATTTTAATGGTGTTCGACTTAAGTTAAGCTTATTTATTTACAACGAGTTTAAGGTTGAATATATAGATATTCAATTCGATTCAATTCATTTGAATACTTAAGCTAGGTGCTAATCGACTTCCAATTGTAGTATCATAAGAATCTAGCATGGGATTCAACTATTTATAAACTTCAACACTTCTATTCTCCTGAGAAAAATAATCTTGCCAAAATAGAAAAAAATTTATAAAGGTAACATAACATACTTATAAACATTAAGATGATAAAAAAAATTTCTATTTGTCTAATATAAATGTGGAAAGTACATAAAAAATTATCTTTTAATGATGAAACGATTATCCTATGCCATCACAATAATATAAATTATTTTTCATTACAAAATATGTAAATGATAATATTATACACTTCCTTATTTATATACAAATTAGCAAAAATTTCCTACCTTCTCTTCCTTAACAGAACAAATGAACTATGGTACTGTGCAATTTTTTTAAGAAACTTGTTTAATGTTTCATACCTTATCTATTTTTCCATTTCTAAATTTATTTCTTTTTCATTAGAACAAAGACATAAGTCATTCATGAGAACTTAGAATGTTTTGAAAAACTTTTGAATATAAATCTTTCTCTAATTTTTAAAATGCTATTTTAGAAAGAAACGGTATTGTTATTTCTAAATAGCCAACTAATTAAGGCAATGTTACCAATAATATAGCTTTAGAGAAAGACCATCTGCCATGGACCAATTGAAAACAATGTACCTTTTTGCCAGCAATACCATTGATAAGTATTTTGAGTGTGATAAAGTTATTATCTTAAGTGATTTAGCAGTCAAACTATTAAAATAATTAATACATGATAAAATATTGAAAAATATTGACAACAAAATTTATTAGACATATAGTGCGCAAAATTAATGTTAAAAAAATGTAAAATGTACAACTACAAATTTTGTTTATTTATTTAGAAGTTATTTTTAATTAGACAATTACATTATTATTTATATAAATAAAAGAGTGATGTATCACTTATATATAAATTAAAAATTATTATATTTAATGTCAAGATAATGAGGAAGTAACTTTTCTTTTAAAATAAATAATATTATTTTTTATTATACTCTTCACCTTTAACAATCTAAATATAAGAGTCTAGGACTACCTTAATTTTTTATAATTATGATCTCCTTTGAGGTAAGTTCTAAACCTAGTGACTTCAAGAGCTTATATGTCTAGAAAACATAGTATTTGTTTGGCAATTAGATTTTTAAACATACTCAATCAATGGTTGCAATTTAACAATTTAACAATTGTATACCTTATTTTTAAAATAGTTAGAAATTGTTAATTAGTATAAATATGATAATAATTATTATGCCCTTTTTCTTAGTTATCCATAATATTAATTATGAAAATTGCTAATTAGCTATTGTAATAAATAGGCCACAATTCAAAATTAAATTTAAATTTAGATTATTGATGTAGAAGTGATTTGGACACACCATTAATCACATAATCTTGGATTAATGTTGAGGCCATGGAAATGAAAGGGCTTAATATAAGTTCAAACCTAACTTCTTTAATGTATTTTAAAATTACATTCTCCTATTTACCTTAATCTCAAGTGTTAACTTCTAAAACTACTTTTTTTCATCTTCTATGGTGTTGACATTAAGGCTTGCCCTTCTATTATTATGCTTTCTAATAATGTTCACTAATTTCCTATTAAATAGGTATCTTTTGATTACTATGATTGTTGAATTGAAGTTTGATGTGATGTCTTAGGTTCCATTGACCATCTTTGCAAAAGCATACTGGTATAAAATTAATGATTTATGTCAGTTTATAACAAAATTCGCATTTATTTTGATATAATAATATTTTTGAAATTATATAAAACACTTAGGACAACACTTAAAAATACAATCAATGTCTAAATATTGTTTAGGAACTTATAATGTAAATTTTAAATGCAACCATTGTTTAAAATGAATTTTAAAAAAACTCATTGAAAAATACAAAATCATAGGACATTGGCTATAATCAACATCCGTCATTTAAAAAGCATTTAAAAAAAAACTCATTAGAAACCATAAAAGCAAGATTCGAGCTTTATTAATAGCTATTGTCTAAAAGGTATTTACCTAGTCATGTTAGAAATTACCGAATCATGAGAAGTTGAATTCCTTTTTTATATATCTTCAATTGAATTCTTTTTTTTTCATATAAATTCTTCTAATATTTCTCTAATATATTCTTGAGTATGATAAGTTTGGTATATAATATTATTGTTGATATCTCATTCTACTTTAATCGAGAGAGGGTGCAATGGAATAATCTTAACCTTTATTTATCTCTCATTGTATATTATTTCATTTCCTATACAGTGAAAGTGGAATAAAAAGAGAATAAATGATAATTTTTGCTAATCTCTCACTTCACTTCTATCCATTTCTATTGTTATATATTTTCTAATTTCCCATAAAGTAATCAAAGCAAAGAAATTTTAGCAATAACACTAAATTTTGCATTGAAAATGAAATTTTTGATACAAAGTGATTTTTTTTCATTATTTTTGTGTATTCATATGTAGATATCTATGTTTTATTTATTAAAGATTTAATATAGTTATTTTATATAAATTTACATATATATTATTTCTCTTTACTCATCTATTTGTACTTTCATTATGAATAGAGCAATAACAATTAAAATTTTTTAAATATGTAGAATTGTTTCTCTTTGCTGATCTATATGTTGTTTTTACTTAAAATTCTATAGTAGTTATTTGGATTATACAAATTAATAAAAAGAAACATATCAAAACAAATAAAATGTTTCATGTTAAATTGATCTAAAAATAACTTTCTCTTCATAATAGATTTTTTACATATGGAAATCTTAAAAAATGAAATGACAAACATAAAAATATTAGTTTTTTATGATTAACTAATGTTTGATATGATGGTATTTTCTCGTAACCCTAAATCCTAAATGAATAAAACTGAAGACATACAAATGAATGAATTTATAAAGAAATTTAAATGAATGAAACTAAGGAAGTTTAAATGAATGAAATTAAAGAAATTTAAATAAATGGAACTGAAGATGACTTCATTAATGAAATTAATGAAGGAACTTAAAACCTTAATTATTTTTTATGACCATTATTCAAGTCCATTTTAATCATCATAATAGTTCATCAACTTAAAATTACATGGCGGTTTGTTTTTAGTAACCGTCATATAAGTCCTTTTTTATCATCACAATAATTCATTAAAAGTTTACATACCATTTTATCATTCAAGCAATGTCTAATTATTTTGCTCTTAACTGAGCTCTCCTAATCCATTTAAAACAAATCGGCAATTCATGAAGGTAGCTCTCCTTCTATCAAAAAGAAGGCTTCTTAGGTACTTCATTCCATTGATTTTATGTCTAATGAGATGCTTAATTTCTTCATTTGGTATGTGCCTTTGATTATCATTGTATTTCAATACGAGATTAGAGAACATGTTATTTATTTTATGTGCTATCTTAAACTTAGTAAAACAAATCCTATTTATGTTTTATCATTTGGTACTATCTAATGTAAGGCTATTATTATGGAATCTTTTTCATGTATAAATATAGAATATAATTGTGTAGAAATCGTGAGTTATAATAAAACTACAGATCATTAAGACTTATACCTTTATGAACTATGTTTCTACCCATTGTAAGAGATATGGTTCATATAGTCATTAGTTTTGATACTCCATAATTTTATTGTAACTCACAATTTTTATGCCATCATATTTTTCATTTTAAATGAAACTTTAAGAGATTTCAAAACAATTGCTTGGCCTCGAATAGTATTAATTAGCATAGCACAACTAGAATATTTATTACTAAATTTGAAACAACATAGAGTAAGCAGCTATCATGTCCTTATATTGAAAAATGAGAGCAATTAGTAGCTTATAACAAATGATATTGCCTATAGCAAATGAAGTAATCAAACAATATGAATTAATTATGAGTAGAAGATAACTATTTTTTCTTTTAATTTATGTAGAAATGCCATGTATATATATTGTAAATGAAAATTTTGTTATTATATATATATTTGTATTGATATAGAAATAAATAAAATGACAGAATTAATTTTTGTAATAAATTATCTCCTTTCTCGTATGTTTTATTTACATTTAATTTGTTATTGTTTGTATTTATTTATTTGTATAAGAAAAATATTGAAATACAAAAAAGAATTATAATAAGACCAATTCACTTAAAGTAACTCAAATTAAAAATACAAAAGATTAGTTCACAAAATGATGTCCGTGTACTTTAGAGGATTTAAACTAAAGACATATAATATTGTTACTTGTATATATATGTGATACAACATATATATATATATATATATATATATATATATATATATATATATATATATATATATATAAGTAGTATTTTCAATTTTTTTATCTATATATGTGATATAAGCTAGAAATTGTAAATTCTAATACATATGATACATACAATTAAATTAGTTTTAGTTTAATATATACATATTTGTTGTATCTTGCTATTCTAGAAATATTCCAACATGATTATAGAAAAAGTTGCCAAAAAGGGGATAGAAAACTCTTTTTTTAAAAAAGACATTTATATATTAAGGCATCACTTTTTGTGTAATAATTAACTTTGAACATTACTTAATAGGATGATATTATTATATTAAAGATGACAGTATTTTCTTCAAACTAACTTCTAATATTAAATTTAAATGTTAATTCTTTGTTAAAATTGACAGGAAAACTTATGCCACAAGAATGAATTATAAATTGAAAGGTCAAAGCATGATGTGAGTTTAAAATAAAAAAGAGTAAAGCACAATATCATTTGCAAATTTTATTCAAAAACTCTTTCAATTCTAAAATGATTCTTTATCTAACAAGGTGTGCTCTTCTTCTATATATAAGATGATTCTCTTTGATTTTATATTTTTGCTTGCTAATTATTATACAAAAATGAAACTCAATTAACTTATAATCAAATATGTGAGGTTTAGCATTCACTAGAAAAGTGCTAAATATAATTGTGAGGGTTTTTTTTTTCTTTTGTCCTTATTTTTGTAATTTTATTTTTGGTTTTCTATTCAATTTTGTTTTGTTGCATATCATTTTGATGTAACTTTTTCATGTTTACACAAATGAAAAATCTTATCCTATTTATCTTCTTTGATATTTTGTCATATTTTCTAGTATGTTTTCATATGAAAATGTCAAATACATGAATCTTTCATAAATACTCACTACATTGGTAGGTATTATATTCAAAAAAACTTTTGAGGAGTGTAAAGCTCATATATTGAGCAATAGGTATTAAGATAGATGTAATGAAACACCCATCTTTAATTATGATATTATGTACAATATTTCACTATTTTTAATCTTTTGTTATTCAATTTATTTTTTAAAGTTGTATAAATTAGGATTCTCCAAAGTAATAAGAAATATTGGCTTTCTATATCTAATTAGAAATACAAGGAAAACAAGGAGGATAAGGGAGTAAGGAAGGTAAGAATGGAGTTAGGGTTTGAACAAGGTAGTGAGAAACTGCAGTTTAAGGTTTGGATGATAGACATATAATGTTGGTTATTTAAATAAGCTAATGTAGTATTATGAAAAATAAACGCCAATTGTTAGAAAATTATTAGATGCCAATTGTTGGAAAAAAGTGATATTTAATACTATTTCTCAATATTATAGAAACATCAACAATATTGATTTTTAGGGAATATAAACCAATGTTGTGTTTTTATTCTAAGACAATATCGATATTAAAATTACATATACTATGATGGACGATTATATGTCGATTGTTTTCCCACATATAATCCTTTAAATAGTTTACATCTATTAATTATTATATAATAGTGAGGTAATCTTAATATTATCAATTTTATTTTTTCTTTTTTACTAGAATGTTAAAAATGTCATCTTGCAATTTTTTCTTTCTTTTTTGACATAGCTCAAATTTTTTACATTGAATGACCAGATAATTTTAACCATGGAATTAGTATAACTGGTTGAGCAAAATATAACAAGGCAGAGGTAAGAAGTTTGAACCAACCACATAAAGCATAAGTCACATTTCTATGTATTATCCTTTTTGAATTTATATACCTTAAAAATTACCCGAGTGCGGAAATTCAAAAGATATTTATCATTAAAATAAACACATCCTGAATATCAAAGTTTAATATAATATTGATTACAAGAGTTAATATAGTTCGTAATATTGAATAAATGTGGATGTTCTATGAGAAATTCTTAATTAGTCAATGCATATATAAACTCTATGACTACTACTAATAAGAATTGAAATAACTATAAAGAGGAACTATTAGACAATTAATTATTAAAAAAATTTATATTTATCTTAATTAAGGATGGTAAAAAAAAATGAATCTTGAGACTTGCTCTATAGATTTGGCCTCGCAAGGTGTGGATTTGGTATGAATTTTTGCGTTGTAGGGTAAGGTGTGGGACAAGTTTTTAATTTGAAGTAATTGCGAAAAATAAGGCAATATTGTTTTGTCTTATCCTATGGTGCCTTGAAATAATAAATTATTTTTTATCTTTTATATTATACTTAAAAATATATATTATTATAAATCCATTTTAGTAATTTTATAAAAAAATTATCTTAATTATTTTCTTTTAAATTTAAAATTAATTGAATAAATTATGTGCAATATTAAACTAATATTATTATATTATATTGAATATTAAATATTAATTATCTATGCATTTATAATTTATAAATTTTAATTTTTTAATTTTTTAAAATTTTTTAATTTCCCTATGAATCATCAATGCTCTACAAATTATAAGGATAAGGTATCAACTTGCTCTGCAACCAAAGAGGGGGCGAAAATGAGGCAAACTACTATAACTACAAGGTGGGATAGTATATCATCAATTTGTCATTACCCTATTCTATTAGCATTCTTAATCTCGACTCCTTATATTTATTTTAATTCTTATTAATAATGAACATATAATTAAACACACTTTAAGTCCACTAACTAATTAAGAATTTCTTAACTTTCAGCTTTGGCCAATATTTGTCAAAGCCGTTGGACTATATGCATACAGTTATCTTCTTTTTATACTTTTTATTTTTACTTTCATATATCCTTTCACGAAAAGTTTGAATCTTACTGCAAATCATGTATTTAAAATTAAAGAGCATAGTATTCTTACCCACATTTTAAGTGTAATTCTAAATTTATTTTTATGTGCATATAATTTATAATTTGAATTAAATTGATTTCCCCTGATTAGGTAGCAGTAGTGCGTAGCACTATTCAAGTTTGGAGAGATTAACTGTCAGAGTGAGTATAAAAGGGCGGAAGAATATTAAACAAAGCAGCCCGAATTTACCGGTTGAAGAAAGACAAGAAGAACAAACCTTATTCTTCTGTTCTGGCAATACTAAATTTCTGAAATTTTCTATTCGAATGCCCCCTTTTTTTTTTCTGGTGCACCCATACATAGAAATAGTGAGATGGCGGTTCTTGCAATCATGAACATCCCTTCCGATATTTTATAATAATAATATAATTCTCTCTCTTATAATTCAGATGAGACGTTGTCAAGAGAGAAGAGACGGATAGTTTGGACAAGTAACTAGCCCATCTTGTAAGAGAAGCTCAAAGGGAACCACATGGGGAGGGCTCCTTGCTGCGACAAAGCAAACGTGAAGAAAGGACCTTGGTCACCTGAAGAAGACGCCAAACTCAAATCCTACATCGAGCAGCATGGCACCGGCGGTAACTGGATTGCTTTGCCTCAAAAGATTGGTAATTTATACAAATCAACTCTTAACCCTACTTAATTAGTTGGCTTTTCTTATATATAGTATTCATACGAGAAGAATTCCTGAATCAGGCCTCAAGAGATGTGGCAAGAGTTGCCGTCTTAGATGGCTAAACTATCTTCGCCCTAATATTAAGCATGGAGGTTTCTCTGAAGAAGAAGATAACATCATTTGCAGCCTCTACGTTAGTATTGGAAGCAGGTTTGTTTTCCAATCCAAATATGCGGTCGCTTCTGTTTTGGTGCAGCCTAGCTAGTTAATTAAATGACTTTAAGGTAAGTTTGAATCCTTCTGTAAAGTTGAGTTATGAACCTCAATCGCAGGTGGTCGGTTATAGCAGCTCAATTGCCGGGAAGAACTGATAATGATATAAAGAACTACTGGAACACAAGGCTGAAGAAAAAGCTTCTGGGTAAGCACCGAAAAGAACAGCAAGTACGAATTAAAGGCAACAAGCAGCAAGTGATGAATAGAGGAATAAGTGGGCATTCAATTTCAGTGGTTCCTGGAAATAGTACTGCTCATCAACATCAGCAGCCATATTGGCCGCAGACGCCAGTGTTAGCAGCGCTGCCATACTCAAATAACCAAGAGCCATGTTTCAATGACCATGATTCTATCACAAAATTGCTTATCAAGCTTGGAGGAAATTTTTCTGATGATGATTGTTATCAGCCTACACATAACATTGATGGTTTGAATCTTGCTCAATTCCCAGCAGATGGTACCTCGACGCAACAATATTTCGGTGAAGAACAGGTCAACAACATGGCCTCTTCTGAGCCTTGCATGACGAATAATGCTTCTTCTAACAACCAGCAAGTACAATTCGCACAAAACCACTACTGTGTAGATGAGGAAGGGCTTGACTTTGTGCAAGGAAAAGGCAGTACTTTAAGCTCATCATCACTACTACTTGAAGAATTGGTAACCAACACTAACTCCCCACAAAGATTAGATGGGCTCGAACTCTTCTATGGGATTCCCCAGAAGACTTGCCCTACTAATTGTGGGCAAATTGGTACCAGTTGGGGTGAGATTCATAATTACTCCCTGGTTTATCCACCTGATCTTGTTGCTAATTCGAATTATTATGAAGGTGTAATGCAGACTAGGACACCTCAAGAATGTGCCTTCGAAGATCAGTTTAGATACCCCGCTGGGGTTCAATAATAGGTACCCGGTTACCTACATTAATCCGAACTAGCCATAAAGCCAAGGGAAGTTAATTAGTACTATATATATGAGCGATTAATTCCCACGGATTACAATAAGATCTGCTACATATAATTAGCTAGCTTGTCATAACAAAGTGATCTCCTCCTTCCCATGATTGTTCCGTTGGTGTTATTTGGAACTCGCTCTGGAATATATCCTTCCTTTTTCTAATTAATGAGATTTTGATTTTGCCTTAATTTGATAGTACGCAATTTGTCTGATGCTTCTAGTTAGTCTGAGGAATACACGATTCTTTTCTTTCTTTAGTCAGAAAAATTTCAAGTAGTGTGCATTATATCTTGCAGATATGTATTATCATATGTTATGGGTATTGGTGGCGTAATTTCTAGGGAGGAGGTACATAGTCTGCAGTGGATAATGTGGTAGGTCTATAATTAATATATATTTAATATGTACCTCTTAAATGCAGATAGCTGCCAGGCACTTTCACTCATTTCATCTTTCTTAGTGTTATATTCTTCTTGGAATTAGAGATGCTGTGAAATCCCTAATTAATGAAAAGATTAAGATCATTTATATTAGTCATATCGAATTAATACATAAAATAAGGGAGACTGCTCATAGATGGGATCCGAGAAATTTATCACATTATTTGATAAATGGCAGGTGTTTTATCTTCTAAATATATATTTATGTATTTATCGCATTAATTATAGATGGGATAGAAATTGATATTTCTCATTAGACTGTGACTTGAGTGTTAATTTTAACATAGTAATTACTGGGTTTACCCCAAGAATGAAGGATTTGCAGCCCAAGCTTAGATGTTAACCAAGAAAAGAGCGATTAATTACCTGTTGTCGCTCACCCTCTAATCGTAGTCTACATGTTAGCTATATGTCTACCCTGGGGCTACCATTGTGAATTACTGATTCAGAGTGTGAGACTTTAGAACTGATCTTGTCCAAAGCTAAAAGGCAACGGTATCTAAGTACGGGTTTAATGATGGCTTTGACCCTAGACTTTTAGAAAAAAAAACATGTTCTTTTTATGTGTTTTTCCTCAAAAAACAATTATGAGAACATACTTACATCAGATATTGCCGTGAAAGTTTGGTGTTTGTTGATTTACAGTGGATATTCTTTAGATTTTGTACAATATTATTTCAAGAAACCCTAATATATAATTGGAAAAAAAATTCTAATGCTATATTAATATTAAAAATTCAATATTACTCTTATGTAGATATTATCAATTATATTATTTTTTTAATTCAATAATTTGATGTAATAAAAAATTATTTATTTTTGATAAAAAATTATTTACTTATGAGGAAATTAAATTATTAAATTGAAAAAATAAAATATTTAATAATATTTATATGAAAATAGTGTTGAATATTAACAAAGCTATACAATACAATGAAGCGTATTTTTTTTGCATTCGTTCAATACCACCTAATTTAAAGGCGAAATTCGAATTTAGATGGATGTGGATATATATGGCAAATTAATTAGCAATCACATTTATATTGATGGAATCAAAGACCACAGAGAAAAACCATCCTTCCTTTTATTCCCTCGGATCTTAACATTGAATCAATTCAACGCAACCGATAAACTCGATGCATGATTGCATGCTGATTTTTACCTGATTAAGGTTAACAATTCCTAATTAATTAGTTATCGACTTTGAGCCACTGCACGGATCTTTCAACACTTTGGTTTCAATCAACATCAACATCACAAACAAAAGACGTAATAGTTCCTAGTTTTTTACTGCCGTAGCTCTGACCTTTATATGTGTACCAAACCAACACCAATTTATAATCCGAAAATGAAAAAGCGTTCATTAAACGGATAATATATCTTACTAGTGAAATGGCTTTTCAGTTAGGGTCAAAATAGTTGGCATGCATTTCCATTCCATCCGATATATGTCAAAATATTTTTTAAAAAAAATTTTAGGAAACTCTAACAACCAAAGTCTTCTTATAGTTTTACCCAGCATTTGTTAGGCATGCAGATTAACAGATCATGCACGCTCAAATGGAATCCAATGCACAATTTCTAGAATTCAATTTAA
Organism: Sindora glabra; assembly: GCA_020226215.1. NCBI lineage: Eukaryota > Viridiplantae > Streptophyta > Magnoliopsida > Fabales > Fabaceae > Sindora > Sindora glabra. The sequence goes on from CM035230.1 coordinate 81,075,051, forward strand.
CGATGAATATATGGGAACATTGACAATATTATGTTTCATGAAAACAACCGCAACATAGAAATATATCTAGTTTCTCTTTATTCCATTAGATTATTTTTGAGAAAACAAAAATGATGAAACTAACCAAGAGCTTTTAGTTTAAGTGACATTTAATATTTCTTGAAAATTTTGTATCTTTTACTATAATCAAAATTCGATTCTTTATTTTTGCGTATATATATTTAGTAATTTGATTACTCCTGCAATTACAAAAAAAAATGAAACTAATAATAGCTTTGCATCCGTTATGTTTTGTGGATTAACAAATTAAGAAAAGAAGAAACGGTTTTTCATCATATCCAACTTGTTTGCTCAATGGTCAAATGATTGTTTGTCTCATATGCCTGCGGGTTTATGTAATTGATTACAGTTGTCATTGTAATATTATAGATAATGAAATCTTTGTTGACTATGTATACGATTTGATCTATAGTCATGATTTGTTAGAACCGGTTGACATAATTTGAAATTGCTTCCTAATTAATGATTTTGTCAATAGATTCAAACTATATATGGTCCCATTGTAGCTTATTAATCAACTCTTTCCCAATTTTATAATTCGGCCAAAGATATATCTCTAATGGTGCATTTTGGTCAAGTCATCCTCCATTTCATCTCAATAATGCTAGCAAAGAAGTGATCTTAGCTTATAGCCCAGATTACAGTGAAAATGGAGATTGTACAATCCACTCACCTTAATTAAATATGAGGCTGTAATAAATAAATAAATAAGTTCAGAAGATAAGATTAATGCCTGGAAATTTTTATGGGTATATTTAATGCCTAAAATCCTAACCCTTGTGAAATCTCAGAAGAAGAGGCAGCTTTGGGACTGAAAATTGGAAAGATGTATGCAAAAATTGGATCTGTAGAGTAGAAGGGAATATCCCAAGGGTAGAAAAAAACAGAGGAACAACCCCACAACATAAAACCAATATTTGAAAACATGGCTTGTGAGTTAGCGAAGACATTGTATTCTGTGATAAACAAATGCCATAGCCAACCCAGACAAGAGCCAAACGACGACTTCTCATCCCGCCACCTTCTTTTTTTCCAATTAATCGCAATGCCCTTCTTTCTTTATTTCAGATAATGACACTCACTGCCATTAACAAATTCTTCAAGTTCAGTCCCTCCCCCGCCTTTCCACCTCAAAATTCATGTTTTCATTTTTTATTGTTCCTTTTTTTATGTTTCTGATTACGCCGTTTCCAAAGAGAAAACAGCCAAACGGGCCCACTTCATCAGAAATATCTTTCAACCAATTCCAACGTGTAAGCTAAGGTAACATTTGATTTATAAAATTTTATATTAAGAAGAAAATATATATTTTTTAAAATGTGATTCCTAAAATTTTAATTAATAGGAATGTAATATTTTTATATTTAATTCATTATAAATTTTTTTAAAAATATTTTATTAAATTCTTAGATATATTAATTACTATGTTTGGCTGATATTTAATATTTTTGAAATTTTTGAAATTACTTCAAAAATATACTTATAAAATTTTTTATTACAAAATATAATATGATAAATTATATTTTTATTTAAAACTACATATATAATAAAAAAATTTAACACCTAATAAATTAAATTTTAATATTTAATATCTAAAAATTTATTAAAATACATATAAAAATATTTTACACTTTATTATATTTTAATATTAAATGTATTATATTTTTATATGTTATACTTATTATATGTTAATATTTTATACTTTATTATTATAATTATTAGTATTATTATTAGATCAATTTTTAAAATAAAATGAGGGTAATTTATTTAAATTATTATCATAATATTAAATAAACTTTATATTTCTCTTTTTACAAAATTATAAATTTTCATGACTAAATCATTTTTACAATTATATTTCATATTGGTATTAAATTTTATTTTATAATTTTTCTCTAGTATAAAAATATTATTATATTATATTTTTATATATAATTATACCTTTTTTAAAGAAACTCCAAACCTATTGTATTATTTTTAATAAAATATATATATAATTATATTAAAATAATCTTTCAAATATTAGGAACAATAATAGAAAAGAAATCATCATTAAAAATTAATATTATTGTATTTCTTAATAACAAAAAAGTTTAAATTAAAATTATTTCATAAAGTTATAAATAAAAAAATTAAATACAATGATAATTTTGTTATTTTATTTTAGTATTAGCATTCCCATTTGATAGGAATTTAAGATTTTCACCTCCCTTCATAAAAATATTTTGTAAGAAAGTTAGGTTAAAAATATTTTTAAAAATATAACATTCCCAAGTATTTTTTTTAAATCTTAAACCAGATATAAGAATGTAATATTTTTTTAAAAATTTTTTGAAAATATTAAAAATATTCCGCAAATCAAACATTACTTAAATGATCATTGCAATTTTAACGCTATTTTTCTGCAATTGTGAAATGAACCCATTCAATTCCATTTGTTAGTCTATAGCTCAATTATAAATGGACAAATCTAATTTGGTGCATAAAAATTGTGAATTTTTTAAATAGAAATTTGAATCTTAAAATTTGCAAATTATGGACTTATTAATTTTTTTAAAAAATATTTTCAAATTTTTAAAAATAATTTTAAAATTAAAATAATAATTATAAATTTAAAAATTATATATTTAATATAATTTTAATATATATCATTAATTTAAATTTAAATAAAATATAATAAAAATTAATTAATTTTGAAGTTATTAATTTAGAAACAAAATTATTAACTTTGAAATGATTTATTTAGGTAGGTTAATTTGAAAATAAAGAGTTTAATGAAAATTTGAGTTTGAAAATAAGCATTAGATTGGTTGGATGAAAATTTATGTAATATATTAGTTTAATTTAAAAATAAGAAAAGGATTCACGAACTTGTCTGTGAACTCAAATTTGTTTTAACAGCTCTAAATTCACCTTATTTTCATGTACTATATGATGTTGCTGACGTAATCATACATTTTTGGGATCATTCAATATTTTCATAAATATGAAGTTTGTTTGTTTTTTTACTATTTTTTATTTTTAAAAATAGAAGTTTAATGACCCAAAGTAAGATTTAATTTTTTATCATTCTAAATGACTCTCTTAAAAATTTTAGAATATCAAAATATGCACTTTGAAGCTTTTTAATTTATTAAAATATCATTGGACTATTTGAAAAGAAAGCAAAAAATTAAAATGGATAAATCGAAGAAGTAGGAACCTAAGATTAAATGAGGATGAAGTTAGTAATAAAGATAAAAAAAACTAAGATTTAACCCGTAGTAAGATTAAACTACCCAAAAAGTGTGGAATCAAAACCTTTGGCTCCTTTTTATTGTTTTCCCTATTTTCTCTCTCCTTACTTCCAATTTTTCTCTTCTCCCTTTTCCTCTTTCCTTCTTTTTTCTTTTTCCCAATAAATCTCTTTTTCCCATTCTAACTATAATGATGTTGCTAAAAGTGCTTTCTATCATGCTCTACTCCCTCTCGAGCAATAACTCACAGCATTCATGGCATCATGAAAAGAGCCCAAACAGAGCAACAACAACACATTAAGAGTTGGATCCTTTTTATTTTTCACCATGACCTACACACGTTTTCAATCAACATCGCTAACACACATTCCTTTCCAACCATTGCAAATTGCCACTGTGAGCAAATGATGTCAGAGTTGTGAAAAATGTAACAATTTCAGGTATAAGCAGGGCATTTTCCCTTTCTCCATTTTCTAGTGATCCACCATATTTTCCAATGGTGGAGACCTCCCTAAGTGGTGGAAAAAGGGAAAGATGAGTATAGATATTTTAGAACTTCCTAAAGAAAATAGAAATTATTAAATGAGTGTATATTTATCCTTAAACTTTATTTTACTTAATTCTTATGTCTCTAATTATTTTATACTTAGATTATATACTTATAAAACTATAAATTTTGATTAATGTAGTGTTTTGGTATTTCTTGGATGCCATACATTTACTTGTGAAATATTGTTAACCATCTATTTGGAAATGATTAGTAAAAGCATCATATTAGTTATTTATTTATGATCTATCTATGTATACACACACACACACTTATGAAGGTTTGTATTTGTGTTTAAGTTATGACCACACATGAAATATGATAGAGTTGTGACATTATAGTTTTCATTATATTGAAATATGATTAAGGTTGGAATATTATGAAATTGTGACAGAATATGATTGATGTTGCATGAATGACTTATGGTTGCATAAGTAAGTTGTGGTATAGCTATTTGATTCCTTGATTGTGACTATGTAAAATCATGATATTAGAATGAGTCGCAATTGTATCTTGTTATAGTGTTAATGCCATAGGTATGAATCATATTAGAACTATTATCAAATATGAGTATATGGATAATGCAATTTCAGGGAGTTATGATTAAGGATGATGCGACTATTAGTTGACAATATCCTAGTAAAAATGGAAGAAAATATAAAGTTAGTGTTAGAAGAACAATGATGGAAAAGGTAAGTAGGATATAAGGTTAGCCTAAAAGTTACAAGGGGATATATGTGTTTATTTACATTATTATATGATATTATGATTATGTAAAATGGTCGTGAATATGTTCTTATTGATTGATTGGATGTTAGTGTTCCAGGTATGAATGATTATGTGTAAACTAGAATGATTAGGAGCCTTACTCCATTTGTATTATTGAGATGATCTCCCTTTATTATTATTAAAGAAGCATGTAACTGATGTTAGGTTGTGAGAAACCCTTAGGTTCTATTACTTGTATATGTATGAAACACTTGAAACAAGAATCTATAGGAAAGTGTAGCACCTCAATTATTAAACAAGTTAAAGTTCTTAAATATAAGTGTTGTAAAATTACTCATCGCCTACGTAATGAAATTATTTAGTTTGTTCTTGTATACTTATTAATAATGATTTTTTGTATAGATATATATTTCCTAAGTTTTCATAACTCATTCCTTTTCCTTTTAACATTTTCATAACTTTTTAACATTTTATATAGATATACATTCACTAAGTTGTTCTTATTTAATTATTAATAATGACCCTATCTTGACGTATGCTACCTTTTTTTAGCTTTTTAAAAGTGCAAAGCTAGCAAACAATGGATAAATGGATGGTTGTTATTAGGTGAATAAGTGATCATTTCTCTATGAATTGGAAATTTAAAGGACTTTAAGGGAATGGTCAACCATTTCTCAAAAAATGGCCGGCCATTTCTCTAATTTCTTATAATTTAAGTCATGAAAACACTATTTTTCCTATTAAGTAAATCCCTCTTAACCATTTCCTAACCCTCCCTCAACTTATCTCAATGTAATTTATGACTATTAAACCCAAGAACACACATGTTCTCCTCTTTCCTCATGCCTACTTCACTTAATCACATCAAAATTTAGAAAATCCCTAACATATTATCATTATTCATTAATCCTAGCAAAAAAAGTATATTTAAGGGGTTAAGTTAGGAATTCCATTCACTGAGCTGGAAAAGGTTGCAAAATACTCGATTTACTCGTGTAATGATGGATTCCTTCAAAATTTCGAGATAGAAAATGGATTTAGTGGCCATTCCCTTTCTATGGTTAAAGCGTTCAAATAGGACTACCAAGGAGAAGATTTGCTAGATGTTTGCATGATTTCAATGGTCTCACCTTGCTTACATGACTACTTATTGGTAATCCCTACTTTTGTTCTTCAAGCCTTTTCATATGTGTTTCATTTCCCTACCACCCATTTATCTAGTGAAGTGTTATTCAAGGTGCAACAAATTAGGAATGGATTATATTTGTGTATGTGTAAATATTATATGTTAAGACTTTTTAGCTTATGTGTATGTTGTGTGCTTTAGACTATCTGATATACAACCACTAGAATTCAGGATGTGTGACTTTTGGGAAATACTCGAAAATAGAAAAAAATTTATTTATTTTTCTTTAAAACTTAAAATGAATTTAATTTATCACAAACATAAAGAAATTACCTTTGGAAAGATAAGCATAGTTAGTATTCAAACAAATAGAAATCAAGTAGTAGGATTCATGTCAGTCACAATTAAATTCAGGTTGTGATGAGAAGAACCTCTTTAGAAATCTATTCTCGGGATCTATTTTTAAATATTCTAACTTTAAATGTATAATTTAAAAATAAAAAAATAAAAATAAATTTTTGATACTTTCATAACTTATATTCTTAATGTCAATTTTGTAATTAAATATAATATTTTCTTCTTTACAATATTAACCACCGTCTATTCTTTTTTTTTTAATCTAAAAGTAGTTTTTGAAAATATAAAAATAAAAATATATTTAAATACAACCATGATTCTTAGGAATGCAATACTAACATTTTCAAGACTTTCAATATTATCATTTATAATTTAATTATAAATATTCTAAAATTATTATAATATTATATTTTAAATATATGAATAAAAAATATTATTTGATTACTAAAAATATCTTCATTATAAATTAAATAGGTAATTCCAATTGATCAATTAATGTGACCGATGGTCAATGACAATAAGTAATAAAAAGTAATAGTTAATAATGATAAATGATCGTAAATAATAATTAATGATAATGATTAATACTAGTAGTAGTTAAAGAATATGAAAATTGATGACTAGTAGTAATGAATGGTAATCAATAATAGTGGATTATGATAAAATTGTGATTAATGGTGATAAATTATAATAGGTTAAAGTAGTAATAGTGGTAAGAGTTGAAAAGAAAAATAAGCAAAATAACCTTTTAATCACCAAAACATTTTCATATCATGTAAATGTAAAATTTCCATCTCTCCCATTAAATATTTTGAAGAAATATTGAATTATAAATATTTTTATTTTAAGTAAGAATTAAAATTCAACACACTCCCAAAACATTGTGATATATATATAAGATTTTGTAAATCAACTTCAACTTGAGGAAAAATATTGCATACTATGTGCTATAGTTGTTGCCTCATAATTACTTGAATGATACACTTAAACATAGTTCAAATCCAAAGAGTCTAGATGAATATGAAAAAGTCTTGTTACTTGAACTTTACTTTTACATTGAGATTGGTTGCACTTATTTATTGAAAAAATTCATTGTATTATTAAATGTCATTTATATTATAAATTTAGAATACAAAGTTTCATTAGCAGTATGCAAATATTACTACTACAAAATAATAATTTTTTAATGGCCTACACTGCAAAAAATAATTAGTTTATCATAACTAAATAAATTTCATATAATTTCTTTCACTGTCTCATAATCATGAGAAAAAAAAAACACTTGAGAAATTTTTTTCATAATGTTATTTTTTTATTATAAAATCATTGCTCTCATGGCAAATAAACTACGAGAAATCAATATGTGAATTTTTTTTATTATATTTTGCCATAACTTTAAAAGAAAATATAAAAATGCATTTAAAAATTGTTATAAAAATAAAATAAAATAAAATAATTTTATTTCTATAAATATACATTTCAATTTATAATTTATTTATAAATTTTAAAAATACAAATTATGATTAATAAAAACTTCAACTATACTACTCCTCTAACTTATGAGATTCAACTCTTATTCAATTCCTTACTATTTTTCTTAGTCAATAGAGATTTCTACGACTTCCAATTTAAACCACTGCATGCTGCTTCCATTATAATCTTGTTGGATAAAAGCTTTCTCTAATGTCCTTCCAGTGCAATATGTCTTATACTCACATTATCTTTATCAACAGAGGTCAATTATTTTTCTTGATCAACAATCTCGATTAACATAAGCTTTTTTAGCCATATTCTTTATCTGAAAGGATTCCTTTAGAATAGTTCCTTGATTAATAATTTTTTCTAATTATAAAGCTTGTTAAGCAATTCCTTATCCTTATATATACAAAATATTACATGCTTTGAAAAGAAAAAAACATATAAACCAAATATTTCATACATAGGAATATCATGTAAACATTCCATATAGTAAACATGGAAAATTATATGCAATTATAAAAAACATATCATTGACATATAAATAAGCAAATACTGATTGAAAACTAAAACAAAGACATAGAAATAAGCAAAATTGTATACACCAAACATTAAAAATCAAATACACTATATATTTGCACGCACACACACTTAACTAAATAATAAAACAAAAATCATATGCATGATTTGTTTACCTATCAAAATAGCAAAAATATATAATATACACCATAAATAATCGGTAATGTAATTAGGAAAAATATTTTAAAAAATACACCTCCCATTGATTAAAAGCATAAAAAATGTGATAAAAAACTAGAAGGGTGTCAATAAATGGTGGGTATGGTAGAGGAACAACAAAGGAGAGAAGAGCAAGGGAAAAAAATATGAGAGATTCAACACTATACATAAAATATATAATTAATTTTCATACATTTTTTTATGGGAGTAATGGTGAAAATGTTTAATAAAATAATGCACCTCAAATAGTTCTCAAGGATGTAATTTATTTTTATTTTTTTATGATTTATTACCATGGGAAATAAGACAAATTTAATTTTTCACTATCATTTGCTATGAGAAAGAAATGTGTATTGAAAATATAAGGTACCATTTATTTCACACATTTTTCCTTACTTTTTCTCACATACCTTCTCACAACATCAAAATTATGAAAAATGTTAAGGAAAAAATGTCATTTTTTAATACTATATTATATTTTTTGTTATTTTTTTTAATCTTACAAGGGGTTGGATTATTAAGGGAAAAGGAAAAGGAATATAGGCTAGGAACTAGGGGAGTCAAGCTCTCCTTTATGCAACATGACTTCAAGAGGAATAAATAGGCCAACAACTCCTAATTGCTCGACCTAACCTGAATATAGGCAGGTTAAGCTAAGTTTTATGGAAAATCAATAAGATGAATGGGTGAATCATGAAATTTATGTAAAATCAAGTGGGTGTAAGTGGGTTATAGCTCATCAACCATACCCGTGACCCAACCCAAATGAGTATTAAACTAGATAATTTAGCTTGAACTCAAAAGACTCACTATTTCAAACCAATAAAATGACTAAAATAAATAATCTAAACTTGCCCTCATATTCCCCTAGGACATCCATTCAACACATGGTAGAAACTATAAACGATGATTATTTCTCTCTCCCTCTCTTTCTTTCAGAACATCAAATCCTAATCATTTTTTTAGCATCAATCATTCAAAACTTTTCCAAAAAAAATCCATAAAATCCCCTTTCTTTGCAAAAGCATTATAAAATCCACAAACGAAGAGCTTAAATGAGGGCAAATTGATCGCTAGTGAAACTTTTTCAATGTGGTAGCTACTATTAATGAAATATCTCATCTTATTCATGTTAATTAATCAAACTAGTGTATTTGCTACATTAATCTTTAGTTTTTCATTGTCTTGACCTTGCTCCTCCTATTCTTTTCTTTAGCTTTGTTTATTCAATTCTTATAAGAATTTATCATTCCAAACAAGCCTAAATGAACCTTATTTTTTGAAAAATATTGTAGATCTTTACAAACTAGCCATGGAAATCAATCTCCATATACTAAGAATATAGAAAATTTTATAGAACCCTATTTTTTTATTAGACTTCTCCCATGTATTTAAAGAGAGATAATAAAGGATAGTTAATAGGATGAGTTCATATAATACTACACTGTTTAAGTCAAAACCAAAAGGCACTAAGTGTTATTCCATTTATGTTAACCCTTGGTAGTATCTCTTTTATTAGATAGAACTTTTATTTTCTTTCGTAATTCAAGCATAAGTAGACCTACGTATAGGCCAGTGTGGGCACTTACACATCTTGAAAATTGGCTTTAAATTTTGTTAGAGCAAGACTAAGTTTTTGTTTTTATATAATGCAAAACTGCCACTTAATAATATGAGATGGAAAAAATATATGCATGTATATTAATTATTTTTTTAAATATCTTAATCTTGTAGTATAACAGATTAAAAATGGTTAAGTTAAACAAAAACTAAGAAATAAAAGATAATTATAGCAATAGACCTGTCAAACAAACTAAAGTTTGCAAATTGGTCTAAACTAATCTATAAATTTTGGCATGTCAAACTATCTAGAATTTAATTTTTTTTCTTTTTTTATGAGAAATATAAATCAGTCCATATGAATTAAAATCCACACAAATTAAGTGAATACAAATTAATCCATAAATTTATAATTAAAGTTTGTGGACTCCAAATACATTAGACTTGAACCATTTAAAATTTAATATATTTTTTTATAGATAATACGAATCAAAATCTATATAGATTGATCTATATCTAGCTCAGCCTGCCCATTTTCCAACCCTTTATAGTAATGTATTCAATACTAGCATAAAATTAATGCCCAAGAAAGTTTAAATTTCACATAATCAATTCATTATCACGTATTTTTAGATAAAAGTTAGGAGTTCTACTACTATATATTTTGAATATGATGAATTTCCTATTTCTTCAATTAGAATTGAAATTTAAAATTTAAACTATATAAATGTCATTATGTTATTAAAATAAGTGTCAATACATTGATTAATTACTTAATATTCTTTTTTTAGAAAATTAGAATTATTATGTATAGTTACATGTGTTGAATATAAAATATATTGCAACTGTTATTATACATATAAAATTTATACATTGTTTATTAATTTTCAAATTAATTATAATAATAATATAATAGAGATTACTAACCTCTACATTTATATATAGAGATTAACAATTTTTACTTTTTTATTTACATAAAATAATATACTACTAATTTAATAGTAAATAATATTAGTTACACATACACACACTCTTTCTCACTCTTTTTTCTATATAAGGAAAAATAGGCTAATTAAGCCCATTCATTATAAGTACAAAAGGCAATTTTTTCTTTATATGAATAGAAGAGTGAGAAAGGGGTGAGGGAGAGAGAATACAAGCAATATTACTTTTTAATGATAATAAAATAAATGGTATTATAATCAATTTTTCAACACAATCAATTTTTTAATTTAATAAGTGTATATGAAAAGAGGTGAGAATAAATAAAGTAAATTAAATATTTTAAATTAACATTTTTCATTAAATTTACTTAAATACTCATTCAAATAAAAAAGTGGAGGTTAACAATCTTCTATTAAAAATAATAATAATATGAATAAAAAGTTATTCAATTCACATAAAAAATAAATTCTTCTAAGAAATTGAACTCTTTAAAAAATAAATTCTTTTATAAACTTTTTAAAATGTTCTTAAGATTATTTAATTAATGCTAAAAAATTAACATTTTTTAAAAATTAACTTTTATATTTTATTTAATTTAACTCTGAACTTCTGAAAAAGTATTATGATAATGATTAAACTTCAAAATTGTAATATAAAAAATAAAAAGTATTGATAAATTTTAATTGCCTTCAATTAACTTTTAAGCCATATTTTTAATCTTTCTTTGCATCATAATTTTTTTAAATTGATAATTTTTTATTTTTTAATTTACTCTAAAAAAGTAAAATAGGTTTATATAAAAAAATTAAGATCTTATATATATATATATATATATATATATATATATATATATATATATATATATATATATATATCATAAATTATCTTAATATAATTAAAATAGACTATAATTTAAATGGAGAAGAATATTGATTAAATAATAAAGATATCTTATTTTAAGTGAACATTAAATTAAAATAATATAATTAGATATATATATATATATAATAATTATAATTTTATTTAGGATTACATTTCTATTATAATTATATTTATGATTGTATTCACAATTTATGTTTATGATATAACATCCAATATTTATTTGATTTAATTTTATAAAATGCTTATTCCATTTATTATATAGTTAATAAAATAATTATGTTTTACATAATTAATAATTATATTTATAATTTATAATTAATAAATAAAATTTATTATAATTTTTTAAATAATGATGATAAAATATTAAAATAATCATTAATTAAATTAACTAGAAATAATTTTATATTTCTATTTATAAATAATATGAGAAGCACTCCTTCCGTTCCTTTTTATCTGTCGTATTTTTTTAAAAAAAATTGTTCCTTTTTTTTTGTCGCTTTAGAATTCAAATGAAGTATTAAATATTTTATTTTCAAATTTATCCTTCTCTTTCATTAATAAATATTTTATTATTTTATACTATTAGTCAACTTGTATTTATTTCTTTATATATATATTTTTTATTTTTAACTATTTTAAATTTTCTGTATAAAAGGTAATCTTGTAAAATTTATTAAAAAAAAAAATTTAACTACCTTCTTAATATGTGTGAAATCGATTAATCACGATAAATAAATAGAAATATAGGAGTACTTTTACTGATTAAGTGTGGGTTAAGCAACTTCCTTGATTTGTGGGAAGTGAGAGTTTTTACTGCTTTAATTATAATAATTAATGACTAATTAAATGATTCATAAAATTTCCACTACTTCTTTTTTCAAAAATGACTTTTTATATTTGAGCTGGCGCAACAACCTCTGGATTATCCCTCTAGCGTTAAGGTACCAGGTCCGCCGCTGCCACGTGAAAGTGTCCTTTTCGGCTCAACGATACTACGCGGTATTTACAAGATTAAGCCTTGCTTTGAATTTTCAAGCTTTGTTTTTGGGGCGGTAATTCGTGTTATTTAAGTTAATTTATTTATTAATTATATTATTTGCGTTGAGTTACGGATCATTAATTTAATTTATTTAATAATTTTAAATAATAAAATATATATTATTAAATTATTTATTATTTTTTATAAAAATATTTTTAATTATTAATAAAATATTATTTTAATTTTTTATTTTTATTTTATTAAATTAATAATTTTATATATTTATTATATATATTTATTTATGATTAAAATATTATTTTTTTAAATAAAATTATTAAAAATTTACTAAAAATTTTTAGAATTTAAAATTTAAAATTTAATAAAAATTATTAAACCCCTTAACGTGTCAATCCGAACCTAAATAAACATATCAAATTTATATCAAGTTATGGTATTGTATCATATGCCACGTAATAAAACTTATCATGCCGCGATGCTTCGCAGATTGTGGTTCATGCATGGACCAACTTCTCAAACGGAACCGCGACCCACAGATATTCCCTTTGTCTCAACTCATACACTCTAAAGATCCCTACCTCGGTAAGTTGGGCCTAATAGGCCCTATTCTATTCTCCAATAAGGCCCATCGTCATCGCTAAACCAGAGACAGAGAGAGACCCTGAAGACCTTGCGAGCTTGCAGGAGAACGATTCAGGTTCTGGGCTACGCGTGGGAATGGCGGTTCTGCCTTCTCTTGCAATTGCTTCAACTTCCAAGTTTCGGGTATGCTTTCCTGTTTCATGGCCTTTTTTCCCTTCGAGTAACTATTGATGTCTAAGTCTGGTGGGTCTCGTCATAGGAAGGGCAAATGAAACAAGTTTTAGGTCAAAGTATGTTTGAAATTTCAGCTCTTTAATTTCTATGAATTTCCTTGTAGAACAGTAGTGTGCACGCCGAGGTTGCTCAGCTGGCATTGCACTGTCTGAGTTCCCGGGCATCGAAGGATTTTAATCGCATCGAAGGATTTTAATCATAGTTAGTTGAATTGTCAAACTTCTTCACTCTTTTTGCCGATTTAAAGTAAGTTTAATTGTGTCCTTTGAGTACTGCTTATTCTTATTCATGAAGTCCTTGGGAATTTTTGTTTTTCGTTCCGAATGCATTGATATTTATGCCACTTTCTTCTTGATGCGCGTGATTATAATCAAGTACATATTATCGATAATTATTTATGTTTTATAGAGTTGCTGTTGCCATAGATAAGCTGTACCCTCCAAGCTCCTTGTGATTCTTCTAAAGCATCTGGCACTGGCACCTTGCTCTTCCGAGTCCAAACTCATCTCCATCAAGTTTGGGGAGGTTTAGCCAGGATCCATCAAGTGCGCGTGGTGACTTATTTTTAGCTTGTTTGTATTTTCCCCTTCTCGGTCTTCAACTTCCTTATCTGCCTCATCCCCTCCTTGGTTATCAGAAACTTGACTCTCTTAGAGCCTCCCGAGTCTTGAGACCCTGTTTGTTTTAATGATTTGAAGGATGGCATGCTGGACTTCTCCCATATGATCCACCAGTTGTTAATCCTTGAACTAGCAGTTAGTTATTTGTTGATTTTGAATCAAGGTGAATGCCTCTAAAAGGCATATTGTTCCATCTCCCTCATGTTCCCCATTGTCTTGATTAATCTCACATACATGTGATTCAATTGAAAGAGTAGGAAATCAGGATGCAGAAGATAATTTGGATTGAAGGGTTCTCGTCCAACTGGTTGACTCTGTAATTTCAAGACAGAAGAGAAAAAACAAAAATTAACGGATTCCTAACAAAACCAATGAGCAAGGACCAGGTGGCCTTCATGCCATCAGAACATGCTATAGCCATGTAGCCCATAAAGATTAAAAAAACTTCTACTTAAGAAAACATAACTAATTTTCCTTAATTATAATCACACATATCAGATGGCCTTTATGACATCTGATAGAGTCCAATAGCATTATATGATTCATGTAACCGACCTCACTTAATGGAATAAGGTTTTATTGTTGTTGTTGTATAATCACACATATCACTTCTGCAGATGATCATCATCTAAAATCATTTATAAACTATTGCCTATGAAGGAAAATAAAAACGAACATTTTCAATTTGGGTAACTTTCCGAGAAAAAAGGCTGCAAGTTAAATCTGCAGAGGATGCCTGGGTAACTTACCACAAAGAGAATAGTTCGGGTTTGCACATTTTCAAATCATTTGAATAATTTTCTTAACTAGTAAGTTTTTGAAATATATCAAATTGACATCACCCCAATGTTTGCCACAGATTAAGCTGTTTCAAGACCAGCCCATTCAACACCAACAGTTCTCAGCAATACATCTTCCTCACAGAAAATGCCGTACTCATGCTTGTTCTATGAAAGCATCCATGACTGTGAGAGAGCACAATGAACCCAATGAGGTCAACATGCAGATCAGAATCATGAGTGAGAAACTTAAAGAAGCAATGCCAATCTCAGTTCAAGAATTTCCTTGGAAGAATGCTGGGGGTATACTTATAGACAGACTACTTTTTCTTGCACAAAAGGCTGTCAAGTGGTCTCTTCTTTCGTTTTTCATCTTTAGCTCTTTATCAGATATAGTCTATACACTTTCTGTAAACCATGAACTGCTGTTCCCAATCGGCCTTTTTGTTGGTTGCCTTATAGCTGACTTCTTGAAAGAGATATCGCAGGAAGTGATTCCTGACTCCAAGGTATATTTTGGTCTGTTGTCCATCCAAATCTGATCATTGTTGCTTATGTTCTTAATGTCTTCCAAATTTACTGATTTACCGGTTTTCTTAAATGCACATGCGGTTTCTTCTTCCTCAGGATAAAGGTCTGAACTGGCCTCATCTGGAAATGTATTGCTTCTTTGTGTTCGTCAAGTTTATATCAATGTATTTCACCATACAAGCCCGGGTGTTCCTTCTGCATATTGCAAACGGTGGACTGATGGAAGTCTTGTGGTTTTGGAGAAGTCTTGTAAACGATACAGAGAAGGGTATCTTTAGCTCGGTTGCCTCTTGATAGATTTGGGGAAAATATTTTAATTTTTAGATCACCTCTGGACACAGATTAGGTATTGCCATCATGATGCAAACTTCATTTTTATCCTAGTATTTTTATCCTAGTATCTTGGTTTAACCCTACGGAGCAAGGTTTGGCATTATGTAAATTTTGTGTTATATATAGGGCTGTCGCTGCCATCGTTTAGCGAGAAATGTGTGTTACGTTGCTATTTAGCGTCGTATTCGATCAGAGATAAATGGGAACGTTCTACATTCATTCCACTTTATTTTCCCGGAGCATCAGACAGAGTAGCCGTTCTCTGTATATATTTACCCAAATGTGCATATTCTACAAATAAAGAAAGGAATTAAAAATCATTAATATCGAAGCTGAAGAAGGCAGCATGGATGGATTGATCTCTCTGGTTGCTAAACTGTAACAGTCCAATAAAATTGTTTTTATCTTGGACCCCATTCTGTAGTGTCGTTTTTGGACCTCAACGAACGATCCAATGTCCGTCCATTTGGGTGGGCTCCTGGGCTGCAAAAAGTAAAAAGACAATAAGACAAATTGGTCATGGAATCTTGTCCGATAAGGTGAAGTGAATCAAACCTTTGTCCATGTCCTGAGCGCGCTGGGAGGATTCGTGATGATGACTGTAGCATTCAGGCTGATTGTCCTGAGCTTTTAAAGAAAATTGGCAGTATGCTGAACACAGCTGTCTATAGATCCCTTCCATCCTGTGCTCATCTCTCCGATCCATGTCGGTGAGAATCTATAAATAGACGGTCTTTCAAATTCATAGGAAGAGAGGGGAAGCGGGTGAGGGAAAAAGAGGGGGAGTTTTTACTACCTGTGCTGAATTAGTATTAAATACTGGGAGAAAGCGCTCCTTACAATACTCATGAAACAGATAGGTACCGATAATCAGTGGAATGGTAAATCCAGAGGCAATTGTTGAACGTTTAAGTCCAAACACCCCAAGAGCTATAATTTGAGAGAAGACCAATGAAAACACTGTTGTATTGTGAGCAATGGGCCAGAACTGTCCCCCACCGTCATATTTTGATATATACACATTGAGAAGCTGCCAAGGTCGGATTAAATCATAAATGAATGCTTTCTTCAAGGGGGTGAAAAACAATCATAATATCTATTGGAGTCATAAAATGCAAAAAATTACACCCAGGCTAACAACAAATAAAATATTATCATCAAGTACTCTTCAAAATCCCTCAGCAAAGAAGAGACATGGGTTGGGTATTGGAGGGCAGAAAAAGTTTCCCACAACAAATACGGACTTACATACGGGACAGTATACACCTAATACAGTATAACCTTTGACGAAGCATGTGACAAATTTCAGTCTTCCTCTTTGGTTGTTCTAGTCACAATGAAAGTTTATTGATATAAAGTGGGAAGGGAAATAGGAGCCCCGCATATGGAGATGGGAAAAATTATAGAATACGTTCTAATGAAATATAGAGTTGTAAACACATAAAAAGTAGTTTCCAATGTTTCAATAGCACGGGTGGTAATTGTTAATTTTTGAGGATGAACATTCACATAAGTCATAAATTTAAATCTCCCTCTATATAAGGTTAGCATGGATTTTGTATGTCTATTAGTGGCTAAAATGATGTATGACCAAATAATGATATACCAATCGAATAATGAATCATGCATTAAAAGAAGAATAAAACACCACAAGCTTCATAAAGCGAAAAGAGAAGACAGAAATTTGATGAAGGTACTAACCTGATTTCTATACACAAGGTAGGCAAGGAAAAAGTAAAAGAGCAAGAAAGGCAATATCAATGGTGTCAGAATCGAACAGCAGTACCCAATGAATCCAAAAAGTAAGACCCTTGAAACTTCTGTATGGTACGGGAAAGACATGGTGCCATTCTGTGAGTCGTCTTCCTGCAAGAGTATGAATTTCTGGAAAATATTGATGAAAAGGGGGAAAAATTGCATGACTTCACATGCCAAACTTGCCCAACCAGATGATAAAACATAGGTTAAGAAGAAGCCACCCTGCATAAAATGAAAAGGCCAGGGTAAAGGTGAACAACTGAATTTGAAGATTTACATTTTATAGAAGACGTATAGGATTTTTCTTTCCTATAAAAAGATTGAGTAGAAAAGAGAATTTTTAATCGCAAGAAGCCACTCTGGAATTGGAAACAAAAGCAAATAAATTCAGTTAGATAGCAAGTCCATGCAGCATTGACCTTTCCTTTAAATTAAAACCCTGGAGGAAAGTGAGGAGATGCTTCAGCAACATGTTAAATTGGTAAATAAAACTTATTCTTGATCGAATTGGAGTACACTTAAAGTGCACAAATCATTCCGCACAAATCATTCCAACCAGAAAATACAACATTATTCAAAATCAAAACAACATAAAATGGAATAGTTGCGTTAGGTAAGAATTAGCCATCTGGGAGTCTGCATATGTCACCTGCATAGGCACTGCTTTGCCAAGTAGGGCAGGCAGGTCTCTTACACTAGTAAAGACTGTTAGCTGGTCGATAACTGTACCGGTTAAGATATTAACAAAAAACACATTCCAGATTGTGAAGTACAAGATTTTGGTGCATGCGCTCTCCTTCCTTCCGCTACGGGAAATAAAACCCTCCACTGCTGATAAGTACATCATCGTTGGTGGCACAGTATACAAAAATAGCATCAAGATCACACTTGGCAGGTAACCAGTCACCATCCGGGCCACAACCTGCCTGCACAAAAAATAAAGGATTAATTTACAAATGACTATTGCATTTCGGATTTAAATTCCCCGCCTCTCACACTTCAATTCTAAATTGTTACCGACGATATCTTAGAATTAAGATAGCACAATTCTCAAAGTGTGACTTTAAAAAAACAAAAATAGGTACAGCAGAGGAGCAGACAACGAACGAGTGAACAGTAAGACTCCAATGCAACATGAGCACGAATGTAAAGAGATTAAAAAAAAAAAAAGAAACACCTGCTCAGCATAGCAAATTGTTGAAAACCATTTATAGCAGGTTCAAAATTATTAACTCTTAACTGCGATTATTAACTTGTTCAAATATAATAAACTTCTCTTAAAGTTGGCCAACAAACAAGAAGATTCTTGTTTTACAGTGCATCTCTATTGTTCAGAGCAGCTTCATTGAAGTAAGAACCCATATGTTTCTTCATGCATACATCTGAAAGTGTCTTATCCATGTGGATTACCAAAAAAGGAGGAGCAACATTTTCATCCAGAGTAACAAAAGTACGTAACTTATATATATGATTTATCCTTTAGACATGCAACATCTTACTTTTGAAGTATCCCTGTCAGAAAAGGGAACCATTCTATAAGCACATCTAATTTAGTCAACCCTTGCACGAACGTAACAGGAACAATGAACACAAGCACAAAGCCGATGGAAGCCACAAGTGTAGCTATCCTTCGGATCCAGAGTTGCTCATATGGTATGCAAAGATTTGACCAGTAAACATCGTGCGGTTCAGGAGCTAAGTCTGTCACCCATAACATAGGATTTGATGTTTGAAGAATTTGTGCAGCAATAAGAGCTTGATACCGACTTTTAAAGAACACAAAAGCAGCAGGGCATTCCTGTATTCAAAATACAGACAAGCACAGATCAGTGGACATAATTGCCCAAAAAATAAAATCAGTGGACATAATTTTTTAACATCACAACCAGCATTTCTAAATACATCTATGACTGCATAACTTTGTTCAAACTTTGAAGTTTAAACTTTCCTAATTTAGACAGTTCACATGTCAAGTAGAATAATCGCATACAATAAATTATCAGGTATTGCCTTCAAACATTCAAAATACAAAATAAATAAATCAACAACAATTGCTTATGTCCACAAAATCCATTCATGCTGAAGTTTGAGCGCCTGTGTGCATGTGAAAAAAATAGTCAACCGTGGTCACAATTAGCTTATTACCAAAATGGCAATGCAATGTCAGATAGGAGAAGAGAAAAATTGCTCATACTTATGTCATAATTAAATAAATCGATCCAGACAGAAAATTGACCTTTCTTCTTGCATCAAGATTCATCTCACTGCAACCTGATCTCCCAAGTGCGCTATCTGCCTTATTAGAAAGAATCTTGAAAGAATTTGAGGGCCCTCCACAAAAGCAACATCGCATTAAACTTGAGTTGCAGGCCTTTTCCACGGAACTACCCTTAAGCGATATACACATCTGCTCTGCGTCAGCCTAGGGGAGGAAGAAAATTGGAACAACAGAAGTTCAATGGCTGTTACTTTATAAAGAACAGGAATGGTACAGAGGTAAAACAAGGAAACCAAAGATCATAATCATAATTGACTCTGGAAAATAGCACAAACAAAGCATATCAAAGCAGTTTAAATAAATTCCACTATGACATATATATTGATATTCTCCCTTTTCATTATGTGGAGGATGACAAGACTAAATTCCTCACATCTCATGCCAAAGACAGCCAATCACTTTGAACATATCACTCACCCAAGAAATAAGTATAGCATACAGGCATGTGAAGCTTACAACTGAAAAATAGTTTACAGGTACCTACCTGTTACCTGAAAAGCCATTTATTACAGGCATCCGAGATGCAAGACGCTCTCTGCCATCTCAATTGGCATAGCAAAAATGAGAAGCGGGAATGTATAGAAAGAGGGAGAATTCCATCTAGATAAAGGAGAATTCCCTAATGTTGTGTTTGAATAAAGCATTTAGCATGATGTTTCAAGAATAAATGTGAAATTTGTAAAATGACACCTATTTTGATTGGATTTAAAATGCCAAATTTGATAATTTAAATTCTTCACTTAAAAAGTGTTTTTGGTTATTGTCATACAAAACATTTTATCCTATAAAACTTAAATTCCTTGGTAATTGAATTACCAACTTCAATTTTCACATCCAAACACAACATAAGATTTTCATTTTACATTCAGAGAAAACAGACATCCAATGGGGGGTGGGGAAGGAGGAAAGCATGTGCCAGAAAATGTAGACTCCCATTTTCATAATAATCCCTCATATAAGTTCTAATCAAGCTTAAACAGATAACGATCACAAACAGTCCGGTGTAAGCCCACGGAACCTCATAATATTTAACTAAAACTTTGTTACGAATAGGGGGAAAAAAAGGACATTTAGAAGTGCACCTTCATTTTCTGAACAGCGCCAGACTTGTAAACCATGTGGTGTGACAGATAAGTTGATGCATGATAATATGAGAAAAAACTTTTCACAGTATCAGAGTATGACTCTTCTGGAGACCAAGGAATAGCCCGGACAAGAATTGTGAAATGACTTGGACTTGGAGGCGATCCAATAATATGCAGAAGCCTCAAATTAGTAATGCTCTTATATTCCTAGACGAGCATGCCAGCTGGTTAGTGAGTCGTATTTAAAGACAAAAAACTGAAAAGAGAAACTTTAACTCATTCTATGAGAATAAGGATACAGAAATTAATCTTGCAGGTGAATTTACATACTTACAAAGTATAGAAGAGTACAAGAAGCAAAAGTTATGGTGTATAATGCGAGACAATGAGTCCAAAGCCTGACATCAAACAAATAACAAATAAAAAAACCAATATGAATATCAAGTTTGGGGACATGTTCATCTAAAAGTTGTTTAGAATACACTAAATCAACACAGAGAAAATGAAACTATACAAAGGAGGAATAAAAGAGTTGTTGGTCATTGACTACACTAGATATTTATCTGCGGGTGGTAAACTTTTCAATCAAGAAAATTTTTCTGAACCATGAAAAGATAAAGAAAGAGGAAAGTAGTTTCGGACAGAAATCACACAATGGAGCCGCATATGCCTAGTTTTCATTGGAGCTTTTTAACTTTAAAATGTCTATTGTTATTTATTTTTTCTAGGCATTGGCAAAGGACCTAAACTAGAAACTAATTGCAACCTCAATTGAGCAGGAAGAAATGGCAAATACCATTTTGAACCTTCTTGAACATTCTCGATGGTAAATACCTCCAGTGACTCTAAAGGAATATTTTTATGCGCCCTATACCGACCGTAGTAATTGACCGGAAGAACCAGAACAGTGCAGATGATGGCAGCAACTGAAAACACCCTAATACTGAAGGAGAAAACAGTAGCATTCAAAGCGGCGTGAGTAACGGGAAAACGGTGCTGAAAAGAAAAAATATAAAAAAATTATACATGTAATTAAATTAAAAATAGTGTATATTTATCATAATGATAGATAAAGGTAGGGACCTCCAAATGTAATAAATTCAAAAGATGCACAGCATTGCGAGAAAGTAATATTTATTGATGACTAATGCAATCACCTCTATCAATGACTTCATTACATATAGTTTACAGCAATATTACTTCTACATCAGTGCGTTCAGAGTACAAGCCTTACTTCAGGTTCTTAATTTATAAATACATAGATGGTTGAAAATGCTACCTAGCCATAGATATGCACTGAAGCATGGCATCTGCATCAATTTCAAAGTATAGCTGCCTTTCAGTGAAGAGGCATAAGAGAGTGACTTCCTAGAGAAATTGTTTCTAGAAAAACGGTTAAATCATTTTCACAATGATATTACGGTCGTTCAACATAGTTAACATATTAAGAAAATATTAAACAAAGGTTTCTGTTGTGATACAGGAGACTAAACATAAATTCCTGACTTTGCAATGTCTACAAATTAGACACTTGAGACTCGCATTTAAATGTAATGAGTTTGGGTGAAATTGAGCACCAGAAGATAAGCATCCTGTTAAAAACGACAGCATCCAATCCACCAACAGTCAGAATTTCATCTTCAGTTGTTTCCCATGCCTTCAAAATCCAGCTAGGGGAGGGAACAAATCTCTCGAAGCAGAAATCATGGCGTTTCGAACGCCGAGAGGCCAGCCTCCGTCCAAAGTACACAGTCACATTGCTAGGCTGTTTCCTCAATACCGAATAAAGTGAGAAGAGCACCACACACACGCCGATATTTATTCCAGCGGCAGTTAGAAGAGCAGCAATGTTCATCTCCTTCCACTGTTATTGCCAAAATCTGATCACATCACCAAAGAAGAAATATGTAAGGCAACCAAATCATCTTCATCATCTGAAAAAGTAGATAGTAATCAAACCGGAGCCAGAAATCTTAAAAATCATTGATTAAAGGCACAATATGAACCGAATGTAGATTTTCTCCCAAAAAAAAAATGAAATTGGACCATAATTTTGAAAGAAGGTTGAGATCAGGGAAGAAAATGTGGGATGGTACCATTGCGCGGGAATGAATGATCAGAGAAATAATGCGAATTGAGAAAAATACAAGTTGCTGAATTAGAATTTCATGGATGATCGATGTGGAGAATGTGAATAGCAGCCAGAGAGAAAGAGCCAACTCGCAGTTCGTTAACGAGGACAAAGGATATTCGTGGAAAAGCGACGCTATCATGCATCCCTGTTCGTTAGTTTGAAAGAGGTAGCGGGACCATCCCGTCCTCCACGTGGCCGACGGGTGACACCCAGCTTTACTGATACGCTGCATCGCTTTATGTTGCCAATCATAATCTGACGGATACTAAGGACCGAAGGAGCTTAGGTTGAATGGTCATGGCCAATAGTTATTGGTTGATTTTTGCCGGCACAGAGAAAGATAGTGCCCTGGCTTTGCAGCTTAAAATTCTTACTCCAATAGTTTTGAGCTTATGAATACGAGTTACGTCGGTTTGGGCCAGCTCTCCTTCTCTCCCTTTGAATGGAATGATACAGCGTTTGGGTCACAGGGAATATTTCTTGGCGACGATAGTCATATTTTCATGTATTCACTAGGCCTAATCGTCGGCCGGTTGGGGTCGGATATAGGCTCCAACCTTTCCCGACCGCCGCTAGGTTAATCAGATGGATTAGTTGTAAATGGGCATTTACGGTTTAGGCGGATTAATCCAATTTTGGGCTCTCTGAAAATTCAATAAACCTTTTTTTAAAATCCAATTAAAGCCACTGAGGGATACAAAAATCTATAAAATAGGCCCAATTCATTATTTTACATAAGTTTAAAAAGAAAAAAAAAAGATCCATTTAAGACCCACATTCAACAAACTTGTTTTCTATTTTTTTTCTGACAACAAAAATCAAATAAAAGGGCCACAAAAAAAATTTAAAAAGGGCCTTCTGAATGCCTAATACATTGTACTGCACAATTCAAAAAGAAAAGGGCTCATTTGCTGCACCCAAAATCACCCGACTTAATAATTTTTTTTTGGAAGAAACGAAAGTAAACAAACAAGCACCACACAAAACAAAAAATACATAAAAATGAAATCTAAAACTACAGCTACACAATTACATCATTACTTAATCAATTAATTATTTTTACTAGCTTAGTGACCACATGCCAATTTCCTTCATTGTTAAAGAATACAAAAATTAAATTTGATCTTCTATTCTAATAGAAACAAGTAAAACCTAATTTCAATGCTTTGTTTTCTATCCTACACACTAGAAAGCTATTCAATCAAAAGTTCCTTATCATAAAAAATAAATTATAAAGGAACGTTTACCTTTCCTTTTTCTGTACGAAACTTACATACAAAAAGGAATTACAGCATTTACTTGTATCTTAATGTGCTTCCTATACAAAAAAGCAAAAACTATCAATTAGCATTTTCCATCAACTATATTACTTATTGTCAGATATGTGCTTGTAATAAAAAGAAATAAATATAAGACAACTAACAAAATAGTATATGTTTAATACAATGGAATCTAGCAACTATAACTTAAAATAAACAAGGTTAAATAAGATTTATACAAATAAATTCATTCAATAGAACTAAGGAGCAACCATGGGCTGCTACCCTTGTAGTGTTGTATCATTGTGTTGTTGTGCCTCTTGCTAGTTGTTGTTCAATTTTTGCATAACATAAAGAAAATGTACAAATAAGTAAAAAGCCTTATAGCAACATTAAAATAAAAGAAATGAGCTAAATATGAAAAATATGTCATAACCCAACATAATATTTTCAAAATCCTCAATCAGGTCTAAGTATTACAAATCAAAGATGAAAATGGTTGGTTTCAACCAATTTTGTGCACAAATTAAACCTTCAATCATTTTGGAGAAAGTAAACACTAGTATACATCAACACTCATCCACCAATGCTAAAAACTAGTTTAGATGTTACAGTTGAAATTGAGATAATAAGAACATTTTTTGCAACTAATAAAAAAATTGAAAATCATAAAGAGTTCATCATTCATCACTCTTTTTAGGTCATGGCTCCTGACTCGAACTAACCTAAACATCCCAAACTTGGCAATTTTTGGTAATTTTTGTTAGGACTTCATTTTCTGCCTAGCCCTAATATTCACTTTTATTGAATTCTGTTCTTTTTCAAAATCAAGAAATATTTAGCTTTCTTAATACATAAAAAAGATTTAAATTCAATTTATTATCATTCACTTATGTATTGTCATAATAATAAAAAATTATTAAAATTTTTTATTACTATTAAAAATTCTTAGCTATTATTACTTTTTAAATTTTTTAATGATGTATATTCTTATCATTTATCTATAGTGTAAAATATTTTAAATTGACTGTAAATCAAATTTAGTCTCAATTTATTTTGGTAGAGAACAACTTCTATTGGAATACAATTATAAAATAATAAAATAGTAAAAAGTATTCTATATGTTTAATGTTAAATATAGAAAATTTAGTAAAAAAATAACTTTTTTAAAGAAAATTATTTTCTTTTATTACCAAATTTTAAATATTACTTTTTTTAGTTATAAAGATGAGATAATATCTCACATCTTTATTTATATATAAATAAATAAAATTCTTTTAAGAAAATATTTTTTTCAAAAATAAACGGATCATTAAACTCAATATAAGTTACATTAATTACTTTTTGAGAGGGCGTTTGGAAAACTTTTGAGTGAGTTGTCATTGAAATAAGTTATAATATACCATTAATTAATTAAGTGCTATAGTGATATATTACCAAATTTAATCGTATATTAAATTTTTTTTCAAAAGTTAAATATTATATATTATATAATAATATATTAATAATCAAATTTAATAATATAACGATACAACAATTATAGTGGTGGACCATAAAATTTCCTATTTATTTTACCAAATGTAAAAGTTTATAATTTATAATTTATTCCTAAAATTCAATCGATATGGTTGTACGAAACTAGGAATGGCTTGGTCTTCAACTGTTTATAATTGTTAAATGTTATAAAATAATGTTTCGCAAATATCCCTCCGCTAAAATAATGAATGTTTACTTAGACACATTTTAATGGAAAACTCCCAATAAATTCCTCGTTAGAAAGAAGCACTAAGTATTTAATAAAAAATTATAAATTATAAGTAATTAAAAAACTGTATAATTATGAAGATCTAGAGTAATTTTACCAATTTTGATCAAAGAAGCATATCATGATTTCAAACTAAATTATATCAAATGACAATATTATCCAATGTGATAAAATCAACTGTAGCATATCACATATTATCATTTAATTGATTCTAATAACTATATATTACTTACGCGTTAAAGCAAACTAATGAAAAAATAGATATAATTGTTTAGAATAGTTGAAAATAATTTGACCGATTCTAAAATACAAAATAAAATAAATTTACATTTGATTTTTTCATGGCAATGATGTTTATATTATTAAATATATATATATAATTTTAGAATTGAATTGAAAATATAAAAAAAATAAAATCTTTATACAATATTCTATGCGAGTTGAGTGAAATTCTGTATGAGCAATTGTAATAAACGAATTAGCCGCCATTTATCATCCGCATTTGGCACATTTTACAATTTCTGATTATCTACGAGTCTAATCCATGAGTAATATGAAAAATATCGAGGAAGAGATCGCCCTGTACCATTAATATGATAATATATTAATATATCAATAAATTTGATAATATATTAAATTTATTATTTTTTAAAATTATATTTAATATCTTACACAATAATATATTAATAATTAAATTTAATAATATATTAATATATTATATTAATAATGATCATATTCATTTTTAAATATTCATTTTAGGTGAATATAAATATATTTTATTTTAATAAAAAAAATTCTTACTGCAAAAGAGGGAGATAAAGTATCGAAACACGAGGGTTCCATAATTTTGAAATCTACGTGCTTTTCTATTTTAAAAATAGAGGGAAAAGAAAAAACTCTTAACCTTTCAATCTTAAAGACTCAAATATCATATTAGATATTAGTTATTCCAGGAAGTTTAAACTATCAAGAAAAACCTTAAAAGTAATTTTATTATTATTGTAACAATAGTCCGATACCTTTTTTTTGTTAGGTATAAAATTAATCATAAAAAAATAATAAATAATAAATTTCTTTTAATAAAAATATCTTTAAAGATCGAATTTACAACCATTCATTCAACTTCAAATATCTTACAACCCAATATGTTTTTATCGGAAAAAATTTCTAATTTTATCATAATATTAAAATTTAAAGTTACTTCTTATTATATTTTGATAAATCAGCAATTATAACATCATGATTGAATCATTCTTAAAATTATAAAGATAATTTTTTAATTTATAAAAAATTGATATAAGATAATATTAAGAATTTGAATATTATTATAAAATTAAAAATATTTTTTGAAGCAATCAATTATTGGTTATAAACAGCTCTTGGTACACCTATTCGTGACTTTTTGATGTGCATAACGTGCAAAATATTTCTTAAAATAATATGAAATTTAATTTCAAATTTCGACTCAGTGAAAAACAGTGTCAAAAACATCTGAGTCCAAAAGGACTGACATCATCCTTGATCATCTCTGCCTGTGCGATAGAGGGTAAGGTGGGAGAGAAAAGAATGGGGGATGAACAAGAAGGGAGGTAGAAGCGTGGGAAGTTTTCGAGAAAATGTAGAGCGAGAGGGGAGAAGAAAAAGAAAGAAAAAAATAGAAAAATAAGTATAAAATGTGCATATTTATTTTAATAAAATTTAAGCTTTAGAGAATATATTTAATTTATATATATTAAGTATAATAAATATGTTTTAATTTTAAATCTTAAATTATTAAAACAAAAATATATTTAGTACGCATTTAATAGCTAATGTAACAATAATATTAATATATTAAGTTAAATAACTATTTAAATGAGAAGAAATAATAAGATGCATAAGAAATAAAGTTATATCATTTTTATGTAATTAAAATTTGTTATGTAATTTTATTTTATTTGTTTGGTTAAGATTATGGTACTAAAATTTCTTATATATGTTATTATTTTATTTATTTAGTATATATGATGAATTTTTGGAGTTTTGCACTTTAAATTACTTGTGTGCTATTATGTAATTGTGATTATTTTGATTGCTTGAGGCTTGTATGTTTGAAAATATGATTTTTTTTTAATAGCGAGCATCAAAGCATAGAAGTGACAATTTAAGATAAAAAAATTAGTATAATTTTATATGCGAGATGAAGACAATGAATGATGATGATAATCTTATAGAGACAACTTATTTAATTGTGTGTGATAATTGTGGATAAAAGGTAATACATACTATGGAGATGGCTGACTTAATCATGTGTGAGTTAAAGATGATTGATTGATATAATAAGTGAAAATGTTTCAACTTGGTCAAAAGAATAAGAATTCCAGTTAATTATAAAAATGAAAATTTATAAAGATCATATTATTTCATAAAAGACTTCATAATATTTGGTATACCTACAAAGATATCACATGCTTGGAGAATGGAGATCAAGTATAGACTCTAATGCAGTTTGTAATATTTGATTAAAATGGAGCTATTTAATAGGCAAATAATTGCTATAATTTGAAGAGATTATAATGATAAAGGACTTTCATAATTAGTATCTTATGTTTCGTTACATTTGGCAATAAGTGAAATAAGAAAATTAACGAAAATAGTAGAATTTGTGTTAGAATAGAGATCATTGAGTTTAACCCACATTCTAATCCTTAACAATTAGTAATTATTTCTTATCATGAGTTACCTACATATTTAAATTAGTTTTTATTTTTTTATAGCAGAATTAATTGCTTGCTAATGAAATGTTTTAGGTTATAAATATTTATTTTGGACAATGTTTTAATGTATAAAAGAAAAATTTTTGTTAATGTTTGTAAAAGTTATATAAAAACCCCCATAATAGTTTGGGAGAGATCCAAGGAGGGTGATCAGGAAACTATGGAAGTAAGATTATAAACTTTGATATACATTATATTATAACATCAATTTATAATCAATTTCTTTTCATTCATTATTTTTTTTAAAGTTTAGCATTTTTTTTATAGTAAATTACTTGTGTACTATTGCACTACTTGGATATATTTTAATTGTTCAATTCTTATTTGTTTGGAGTGGATATATTTTTTCCCTAACATAACAAAATAATTCATCTAGTAAAGAAATAAATCAATGCATCATCTTAGCTTAATTTAGGATCCATTTGTTTTATCAAAGGATATTTTTTAAAGGACTATCTCATTTTCTTGATAAGTAAAAAAGTATCATGCCATCTATTTGTCTTGTGATTAAAATAATGCATGATAATGAGCGAAAAAGGTAAATTACATGAAACTCCCTCCTAGTATTCATAATGTATACACAGCTTCTAAAATTATGAAAATATGCAAATAACTCTAGTAGGTAACTAATTAACACCTAAAAATACATTTTTATCATTCCAATTCATCATATTTGAATTTTGAAACTCTAAACCAATATATTTTCATCTAAAAAATTCACCATTTGTGAATGTTGAAACTTTAGTCCTATAAGTTGTAAACACCTATTGGTACTAATTTTCTCATTGCATCCATTTTTTGGTACGTAAGAGGCAAATGCCAAAGACTAAACCATTACAATCCTGGGAAATGAAAAACCCAACATATCAATCAATAGAACTTGATGATAGATAGCAAGTGGTTCATGAAAATGCTTTACCGGATTTATCCTCTTATAGACTGATACGGCATAGTTAGCAAGACAATCTATAGCTTGATTGGCTTCACAAAAGTAGTGGCTTATTCTTATGTTCTAAGATCTCTGGATTAACAGATGAATAGACTTTAGAATAGCTTTGCATGGGTGAGAATCTTGGCATCCTTTGTGAACAAATTGTACAACTAGTATAGAATCAAGTTCAAAATGTACCTATCTCTATCTAGATTCCCAAACAATGACTAATCTTGTATATAAGCCCCAAACTTCAACCATCATTAAAACATTTGTTGTCTCAATCATTTTGGCAAATCCCAGAATCCAACAACTCATATTATCTCAAAAGACTCTTCCACATGCTACCTGATTCCTGTGTACTGAAATGTTGGTATTACATTTCATCTAGCCATGTAAAGGTGGAACCCAAGATATCTACTTTTCCATTTTGGTCTGGTATTGCTAACCTAGTCTATAAACAATATAAGTTGCTTAAACCTCATGGGTTTTCATTAAGGCTATTACTTGTGTAAAATAAATATCTTTAGTGGCATTATAAAAAATAAGCTTATTTCATGTGAAACCAAAGAATGTTGCCTAATGAAAACTTTGAAACTTACCAACATTTTATGAGTAATTCCATCCTAGCTACTTATGAATTGGTAGATTAAAGAATTCATTCTAGTGATCTCGCTTTATTATTGAAAGCCAAACATGTTTCACTATCTAATAATCTCATACCATGTGGATGCTTGATTTAGTTTCACGTTTATAGTGCGAGCAAAGATTCGAGTTAATCATTCCTCTAGTCTTGTGTTGTTTATTTACGAGAAGCCTCTATTTACTTAACAGCCATAAGAAATAGCAGATTTTCTCCAAAATTGACCATTTCCAAATATATTGCTATAGGAACTTGTTACTTTTTGCATGTGGTTGTATAATATGATGATAGTTAATTTACCAAGAATTGGCCATAGGTAGAAACTTATCATATTATCCTTTCAAGGCCCAGCATTAGATTAGGTGGAATAATCCTTTGTATGCGTGATAAAATTTTTGAAGGTATGAATTATGCAAGTCATGGCCAATCCCAATCTTTGTTATTATTTATGTAGGAATTTACTAGAAAATTAACCTTTAGGGTAGGGATAGTTATTGTATAATCTCTCTTAAAGGTTGGCAATTTGATATCCAAGCATCTTTCTAAAAAAAAGTTTCCTTACTATCACCTAAAAGCCATCTTGTACCCTTCCATATTTCATTTCTACAAATACCCTACCAAAGATTAGATTGATTATGCTTCTTAGTGACATTAGGAATCATTAGGAAGCCACAGGGGTATTTACTACAAAGTACTTGAGCCCATAAGGAGTTCTTTTTATCAATAAAACCTTAAGCAATTTTCATTAAGAAAGCATCATTATTCATCTTTGTTTAACGAATGCCCATACCACTAGCTTGTTTTGGAGAGCATACTACATCTCATGCCACAAGATTTGTTTTTCAGTCCGATTCATATGGGCCCTAGACAAAATCTCTGCATAATTTATCTAATTTGGAATAGATTGAGGAAGGAATATTATTTGTTTGCATGCAATATTGAGGTATTGTGGATAGAACTGATTTTGCTAACGTAACTCTTCCAGCTAAGATAAAGTCTTTGTTTTCTATCCATTTAGCCTTTGTTTGATTTTTTCAATGATAATGTTAAAAGAATCTTTTGTCACTCTTCGATGATAAAAAGGAATGCCCAAATATTTACCTAGGTCATCGCAATATTTAAATTTGAGACTTTCACTATTTTTTTTTTTGTTCTTTAAAAGTGAACATTTTTGGAGAAAAAGATTCTAGTTTTAGTAAGGCTCACATTTTATCTTGAGCTTTTACAAAAATTATCCAAACATTTCTAGATCACCTTTGCTTGTTCTA
Organism: Sindora glabra; assembly: GCA_020226215.1. NCBI lineage: Eukaryota > Viridiplantae > Streptophyta > Magnoliopsida > Fabales > Fabaceae > Sindora > Sindora glabra. The sequence goes on from CM035230.1 coordinate 81,106,660, forward strand.
AATATGCTTCAACAAATAATATGAGGTCATTTGTAAAGAATAGATGAGAAATCAGTACATTATATCGAGAAAGGAGGATAAGTTTCCAGCTCTTATCTTAGATAACTATTTGGATACTCTAGGCTAGTCATTCCATACAGAGGATAAAAAGGTAAGGTGATAATAGATCTCATTGTCTAACTACTTTGAATAGCTTAAATTCTTTAGTAATTTCTCCATTCCATATAATACACATTGAACATGTAGCAACACATTTCATTAGTAGATTCACAAATGGACTCTCTAAACTGATATCATGAAGAGTATTTTTAAAGAAACTCCAATCCAGATGGTCATAAGCTTTCTCAAGGTCCACTTTTATTACTATGTAACTTATTGTCCCTTTTGTATTCTCCATCGAATGAATCACTTCTTGAGCCACTATAATGTTGTTGGAGCTGTGGCAATTCGAGATGAAGCTGCTTTGATTAGGGATATGATATGTTTTATTATTGGCTTGAGACATTTTGTTGGTATCTTTAATATAATTTTATACACAACATTGTAGAGAGTAATTGACTGAAATTTTATGATAAATTGAGGTTTATCAATTTTTAGGATGAGGATCAGCAAAGTTTCATTAATTTTTACTATGTTTTTAGGATATTGGAAAGCCTATTTCACCTAGTTAATAATAGATTTTCCAATGATATGCCATTAACTTTGGAAGAAAATGGCTTGTAGTCCATCATTTCCTGGTTCCTTGAATGCAACCATGGAGAAAACAACTTGTTTAATTTCCTTATCATCCATTTGTCATTTTAAACCATGTAATAAACTAGTGTTAATAGCTAGAAATAATTTAGATAGCTAATAGGGTTAAAGTTGTGAATACTTTAGTAAGTAGAGTTTAGAGAAATATTTCACTACTAAACTTTTGAGTGAGACTAGATCTATTTGCCAAAATCCATCATGATCTCAAAGCATTTCAATCTTGTTTCTTTTTCTTCTAATGATTGTTTGGGTGTGGAAGTATTTAGTATTTCTATCACTGTAAAGAAGCCATTGATATTTAGATTTTTAGTACCATGTGAATTCTACTTGAAGTAGTATTTTCTCATACTTATGCCATAATTCTTTCCTTAGTTTACTTAGGTAGGGGTTATATTTTTTATCTAATGATCGTTCAATCCCTTTAAGTCTGGCTATAATAATTCCTTTTCTTTTGAAAATATTTCCAAACACATTTTTGTTCTATATTTACGCCTTTTCTTTAAACTTTGTTGATGCAATTATTCAGTCCTTATTATTCTCCCAAGTTTCTTTAACAATCGTAAAAAATGACTCATTCAAGAGTTAAACTGCAAGAAAGCAGAAAGGTTGTGGACCAAAGGCTTTATGATTTTTTGGTTGTATTTAAACTAATAAAAGGCGGTGATCTGATTTCATTGGAAAGAGGTGAAATATTGTTGCCTCCTCAAAAGACAATCTCTACTATTTATTTGCATAGCATCGATCTATCCTTTCTTTTACATTTTTTATTTCCCATGTAAATTTGGGACCCTAAAACCCTAAGTCAATCAGATTGTAAAATTCAATACATTCTGATATCTATTTCATACTTTTAAAGTTAGAGGATCCACCTCCTTCTTTATTTGATACTTTTTCATATGCATTCCAGTCATTTAGCAACAACCATGGTTCGTGAATGGAAGTGGAGATAATTCACAGGTTTTTCCATAACCTGTGATATTGAGTTTCTCTCGATGAGCCACATATTCCAATGAAGAAACTAGAATTATTAGTGAGTGAGACTTATACTTTGCATGAATAAACTGTTCATGGGTTTGTAATATTATGACATCATAAAATGCTATGTTCCATAATAATCATATTCCTCATTTGAAACCTTTTAGATGTATCATGGAGTGACCGTCCATTCTAATTTTGTTAATAACTTGCATTGCTTTATTATCCTTTATTCTAGGCTCCATAATTACTATAATACCAAGCTTATGATTCTGGATGAGGTCACGCACTTAAGTTACAAAGTATGGAGCTCCCATTTTTCTACAATTCCAAGATGCTATATTCGTCATATATATATTTAGAGAAATAATGATGGTGCTAACGTAACATTAGCTAACTCATTCTAGCATATGGCTTTCATGGACTGCACCCATAAGGTTCCTTTATCCCTCCTTCGATAAAGAAGTTACATACATCTTTATGAGTTGTGTTATAGAGAGATTATCTTTTAAGTTTGGTAGATCCAAATGATGTTCCCCTTGAACTACATTCTCACCCATTCCCCTAGTATTGTTATCCATTTGCATCAGGTTTGAGAAGTTGCAGTCAAATGGAGGTACAAGCATCATTAGTAGGGTTGTGATTTTGCAAAAGGTTTGCTATGTACTAGCGACTTGGAATTAGGTTTGGAAGAATTAGCTAGAGCAGTTTATGCATAGGATTTGGGCTTGATTCAGTTCATTTTAATATTTATTTTATTCAAGCCTGAGTTAGCATGGGTGGATCTTTTCAGAGGCTCACCTTGCACTAAAATGGTTTTGCTATCTAACCCTACACCTTTATTAGTGCATGGATGTGTATTAATTGTTTAAAAACCATTATCGTCTAATCCTACCGCAATCTCTTCCCTCAGTTGATCTTCCTCCAATCCCAATAGGATATCATATCTAGAATTACTACCACCTTTGCTAGTACTAAGCCATGAATCCACTATCACCGCCTTAACTTTTCTATCCCCTTTTGTTAATTGCATGAAATTCTTCCCCTTGACACCCTTTCTTTAATGGTTTTGATGGAATCATCCAACCTCTGAAATCAGTGTCGTCGGTAGCCACCTTGGCAACTAAATTGGACTTGGCATGGATTTCTTCTATTTTTTCTATACTATGTTATGGAGCATCTATGTCATTGGAAGGGTAAAGCTCCTTTCAGTGGCTAAATTTCCCACAATAGAAATAAATTAGATGTAAACCTTTGTACTAAATTGGAAGGATGCTCCTTCTAAGTCTCACTTTCGGTATAAGTTATTTCCTCAAATCAACTTCTACATAAATCCTAGCAAACTTTCCTTGCTCTGTTAGCAGTTGCTGCTCCTGCTCTCTTAGTGTATGAAGGTCCATTTTAAGGGTTTTTTAACTTTGTTTCCTAATCTCCATAAGAAATGTTGGTTGTAGTATTCCAAAGGAAGGCTTGGGATTCGAATCCACACTGCAAATTTTTTCTATTACATTTCAAAAGGGTCAAAGTTTGGCTTCCATCTTTGAACTACTAAGTAGTGATCCATGATCATCCATGGGCCATTCTCCAATACATTGTGGAAACCCCTTTTATCACAAAATTGAACCACGTAGTATTCATTACCCACATCTATAAGTTGCATGGATCCTTTCAATAACCATAGTTTTTCAAGCCTGACTTTAAGAAATCCATAGGCAATACTCTTCCCCAACAGCTTTATAATTAGAAAAGACTTCCAAGGTTTGCACCATTCCTTACGTTCTTCTACACTTACAGGTACCATTAGACACAATGGACTAAGTTGGGCTTTAGGAGTGTTCCAATCATCCTCCTCCGATTTGGATTCCTTATCTAGCCATATTATCTCTTCCTCCTCATCCATGTTGTGTGCTCTATTAATGTTAAGCAATTTATCCTTGTAAGAGAGCATTTTCTCTCATTGTTTTTTCCTTCACTATCCAACACTTTTGGGCTATCAAACCCTAGTTCCTCTAGTGTATTCCTCTTGTCCTCCATCATTCCGTTGCCAGAAGATGTTGCTTTTTTATGGCTACATTCCAAAAGATTGGTTTCTTTTCTTGACAATTCTTTCGACATCTCCACAGCTTTCACTGTATCCATTTTTTTAAGTATGAATATCTATTTTATAGTATTAATTATATAATTAACGTATAAGTTGTCTTATTTAGTGTACAAAAAGTTAACATTAGAATCAAGGTGCACAATTTATAAAATTTATGTTAATCAACTATATATATTTTTAGTTTAGAAGGTTATATGCACATTGCAAATAGTTATAGGTGTTTTGTATAATTTATTTGGAGAAAATAACTTTGGATGTTTTTCACCACACTTTTTACATAAACATTAAATACATAATTTATTTTTACAGAAAATATTTTTCATTAAAAAAAAAGATTACTTTTGAAGTGCTTCTTAGAGTAAACAAGATTGTCCCTAATGAAGATATTTTATATCAAAATAAATGGATTCTTAATTTAGGAGTATAATGGACAATTATAATCAATCATATTATATATACCGATTTTAATTTAATTATACTTTATCAACTTCTTTTTTCAATTTAATTATTATTTATTTATGGGGTGGTTTTTAAACTGCACATCTAGTGCAACGAAAATAAAAACCAAAGAAAAACTTTGCAAGACTATTTAAGTAAATAATAATACTATATATATAAAAAATAAAATTCATTTTGGGTATCAAATATAAATCATAAACTGTTAATCAATATAAGATACTTGGACAAATTTATAAAACTCAATCTAATGATATAAAAAAAAATTCAAAATTCAATTTTGAATCTCAATGCTTTGTTAAGTAGTGAAAATTTGAAAGAGTATTCGACTACTATGTCATGGAATTTATATTTCAAGACAAAGTATCAAGTACAGTAATTACCGCCACTGGACCTTTAGATTCTACCTAATTCCACTGATAAATTTGTTTAATGCCAAACCGATATATCCTCCATCACCAAAGACTAGGATATCAAAGAACATAAATCCATTACTGGACCCCACTTTATAGTGCATATATTTCTAAAAGGATGTGAAGAGCTCCAATGGAGGATAATGGAGGATAAGCAGCGATCAAGAGCTCCAATGCTACACTTCAGTGAAGAGACTTGAGGTGGAATATCTGGCATTTTGGAACATATGAACTTTTTGTTGAAGCCTGCCCAAACTTCTTTGCAGCAACTTCATTCTCCTCTAAGTTAATCTGAAGAAAATACTTGGTCCACCAGGGTGAACTCCTCATCTTGGCCTGAAAGAAAGACATCTCTTTCAATCCTCATCTCCACCTTTTTTTTTAATGCTTTCAAAATATAGGAATCAAACTATGGGCGTGAAAACAGTCAAACAGATAAATATATTAATAGTCAATGTCCATGTAGCATCAACTCACTGCTCTCCCAAATTTGGAAACGTCTGCAACCTTAGCCTTCTGGTTACCTGGAAGGCCTGCATCAGCAAATATTATGAGATGTCAGCGTCCAAGGAAGTTTTGCCCAAATGAATTATAAGACAAAATCTGTTAAAATCTCTAGTTCCTACTAACATATCAAATTCAACATCATAAGAACATTCAATTCTTCAGGTCATATATAAGATGTTCAGATCTAATAGTTTAGTAAACTCAAAAACTACTTCTGCTGTATGAATAGGTATTATACTGGGTTTCAGATTTCAAACTCAATATCAAAATGATCAATTTCTAAAGGCTGTGACTCACCACAATTCTAGAATAACATTTTCTACTTACATTACTCTATTGTATGTCCTATTTCTAGAAGACCTAAATATGTCAATAAAATCTTAGATTAAAGGTTTTTCCTTTTTGTTGATAGGGCAGAAATGGAGACAAGCAGCAAGAATAGAAAAAAACTTACCAGTGAACAACACTATACCATCCGATGATACCCTTGCAAGATCTGGAAGAGTTTTGTTTAGGTATCTGTGAGACAAGTAATCTAGAGCATCTGAAACAATTACAAGAGAAAAAGATTTGAGCCTGTAAGGAAGAGGAAACTTGATGTCAGCCACACGCACGACGCCTCTGTGGACAAGGGCTTTGCAATTACTATCAGCATCCTCTATATCATATGGTTCTATACCCCAAGCTTCAGTTTCCTCCTCTTTTAGCAGTTTAGAGATCACATAACAGGTGTCAGGACCGACATGCAAAAGTTTATGCATGCAATCTCCGTATGTTTTTTGTAAAACAGGAATTGCTCGTAGAACCTCTCCTGTGCACATATAATCACCTACATCAAGGAAGTCCATAAATTATTATATGCCTAGAAGCTACTTAATAAAGCCACCACTATTGGTTCAAAAAAAGGAACAAGAAATTGAAGCTGAGAGAATACTACTAAATCATGGTGAACTCATGAACAACCCAAAGAGAAGTAGGAATCAATCTCTTTTGCTCGAACTTACAAAATCTGGTCTTATAATTGCACTCAGCCTCATTTGAAAAGCCTATGTGGTCCTTCTTGATCAAAATACAAACTAATTCCAAAGAAGAATTTCATGAATTCCTCAACATAAAAGCAAGAAAGGCAAATGGAGGGAAATTTTAAAAGGAAAGAGAAAGACTTCTGGTATAATGATTTTTTTTTTTGGTTGAAGGGGGGCACTAAAATGAATGAGGAATTGATTGCAAAAAAAGAATTGACCAAACAAGCCATCTTTTAAGGGGAAACTCCAAGGAGAAAAATGATCGAGGAAAACACTAATTTGTTCAACATAGAAGCGCAGAACACAAGTTTTGAAATGCAAAAATCATTGTATGCCATTGATTTCCTAAGTGAATTCACTCAAATTTTACATCTTATGATTGCCATTATTTTGGCATCCACATTTGGCACTGCGTTTTGGGTGAAATAGCAAAATCCAAAACTTAAACTCCTGCTGAAGCACATGACATATCCTAAGTTGTTCTTATCTACCTTAAATTCATCAAGTGCTTCATAGATTTCCCCCTCCACTAAGAGGTAGTAACTAGTGTTCATTGATTAGTTCAAATAAGCAATACACGCAGTTTCCTTTGAAGTTAATAACTAATAAATAACAATGTCACATGCGGCATCACTAATTCAATACCAAACAAGAGACACCACCAAAAATTATTATTTGCTGTAGAAAAAAATGTAAAAATCTGGAGGGTGGAAAAAATTAAAATTACCTTCCACCCTGTTAACAATGTCGAAACGGCTGCCAAAGCCACCTAAAGAGCCTCAAATAACCATGCGGTATTAGCTAGGATAACAACAGTAAAGACATATGGCAATCTCAGGTCAGAGTCACTGAATTTTAAGTTACAAGAGGAGACAAACCTGATCCCCTGTATGAATAGGCAATGAGAAGCAGACCTACCTAAAAAGTTGTGGAACTAAGGTAATTAGAATATCCCCAGCAAAACATATTACAATAGAGTTGCGAGAGTGAGTGATTCCCGTACAAACTCAATGGAGGAATTTCCTCTTACCAAGATAATGAGTCCAATAGACAGAATTGGCGAAGACCGTGATTTGGAAATGGAAAGCAATCCACCTCCACTGTCCCCGTATCGCCGAGACGGATTTGTCGGTCTCCTCGACATACCTTTCTGATTTAATTAACTTGGACCATAAGATATCAATTATACTGGTCTGCAACAACATAGGCAGAAATATAAATCCATCAAACTAGGCAGCTTTGACATGTTAGATTGCATCAAAAGAAGATGCACTAGCTTAATTGTATCGCAGATCAGACCTCGAAACTGGATGCGGATCAAGACAGTGAAAATGCGACACAGTTTTCGTCGAAGCGCAACTACGGGTCCGTAATTGTTGCCCAGCTGAGGATATATTATCAGCAATACAGTGCTATAGAAGCAGCAGCATTATGCAAACCGTACCAGAAGCTAGGATCTGAATTTTCGGTTTTGTCTGCCCTTACTTTCACAATAACAGACACAGTGCGGGTTCGGATTTACAACGTTCCTGTTACTTTGTCTGCTTCTGGCTAACTGAACAAAACCACTGTCTGATATACGGGAATATAATCGGGAAAGAAGTTCAAGGTGTCGGTTGGAGTATCCAACGAACTTCAACCGATCAGCCATTAACGGGCTCGATTATTATTAATTGGGCTTCAGTGAGGACCATCACTTTGGCCCATACCGAGCCCAAGCCCACAGAGCAACCTATGCTGTTGGTACCGCCTGAGGGTCGGAGCTGTAGTTTACGGGTATATGTGAATATCTCAGCTGCTTTACAACCGATCCTTGCTTTCTCTTTGTCGCTCGTGATTTCGAACGATTAGGGAGCTGGAGAGAGTTTCGAAGTCGGTGAGAATCAGCGAGAGACAGAATAAGAAAAGTAGGAAGCAGAACTCGCGGGTATATTTGCATTGAATTCAATCGAAGAATAATTGAATGGGATCGAAGAAAAAATGAAGGACGAGGATAGAGATAAAGATAATCCATGGCCGTCGTCAAACCGAGTCTATCAAGAGAAACCCCAAGACACGAAGCTTTGGGGAGTTTTTCTCTTCGGTTTAATTGGCGCCACCGCCACTACGTTTGCCGTGAGTTTTACGCTCTCCTATTCTTGTGGTAATTATAGGGCTTCATTCTCTAAACCAGAAATTCTTAAAATACGAACTCCTAAACATTCTAGTTGCCAATAAATAGTTTTATTTGAGTGTGTGGTTATTTCTGGAGATGGATTCCGGTTGTTTTGTGGAGCCTTTAAATAAGATTTCATTTAATGCGTGTAGCAATTCGGCAGGTTGGTCAGCTGCGGAGGACTGTTGATTGGTTCTATGCTCAGGTAGAATACTATAATATATGTTTCGTGGAAGAGTTCCTCTGTTCTCATTGAGATTACTATAGAGATCGACCTAATGCGTCTGTCAATTTGAGTGTATTCAAAGTTCAAACATTTTACGATTGAAGGGATTTTATTGTTACTCAATTACTCAAGCAATGTGTGTGTGTATATTGCTTATAGCATTACTTCTTAGGGAGGGCAGTTTTCCATGCATGTTGTTGTATTTTCAGTGGTTAATTGAACAATTGATATAATGTCTCTTTTCTACAACCCAAATGCCTTTTTTTCTTATCATTTTCTTTAAATATATGCTTTTGATATAATGCATGTAGTTCACTTTTCAGGTATTTGGTTTTTTATGGAGAGGCTAAGCTTTTATTTTCAGTAGACAATTGTAACGTTTATTTTATTAGCTTGAAATGCACGAAAGAGATGCATAGCAATGAGGACTGTAACTGATTGTTTTGCAATTGAACTTATGTAGCTGTCCAGGTCACAGTCCACATGGAAAGGAGGGAGTGGTGGTTCTTTCCGATCAGCTTTTCAGGAAGAAGCATGGAGAAGGTACAATAAGAGACTACAGGAGGAGTACGAAGAGGAGATGGAGAGAGTGGCAAGTTTTTTCTCATACACTTCTATTTTTTATTTTCATGCTGGAGTAATAAATTTGATTTGATTGCAAATATTTATCAGTTTTTTGTATAAGGGAATTGCAATATCTAGCTTTCCCAACAGTATGATTGAGTGGCTATCCTTGGCACTTTAGCTTGAACCTGTCTAATTCTGCTTCTGCTCTTTGTAGGAACGAATAAGGCGTATGCAAAGTGTGTTTAACAGAGAAAGGAACAAGTACAAGAGAAGCTATGAAAGCTGGAGGGAAAATGGTTCCGGTGCATATCATCAGCATTTCCAAAGAGATGATTGGTACTGGAAGGCCGACACATCCTACAGGGATCGTGGGACGCATTATCGACAAACACCAAGAGAAAGTGGAAGCTATTCATTATCACATCACTATTCAGTTTTGGGTCTTGACAGGTATGCAAATCTAAAATGCCGATTTTGGCTATAACCAATTCTGTAGTTTTATGCAATTGGATAGACTTAAATCTGTTTGTAGATTGGTAATGGTAAGACCATTGTTTTTGAGGGAGCTTCCATTTGAGTACTTGAAGAGCTGTGCATGACTGGTGTACAATTCGGTAAAAATTTAACTTTTTGTCATAAGTCGCCATTAAAATTATTGTCTTGACCTTCATTTATTGGACCCCAGGTTTCGAGCAACACCATACACAGATGCTGAGATTAAGGTGCTTTTGACATAATCTCCTCCATTTTCGCGTTGTTGCATCCACCTAGTATTGATTACTATTTTTATCACATTCATCTGGATACAGTTTTAAAGCAATACTCTTATATAAGTCTCTTCTCAGTCTTCGAATGTGTAACATAGGGCAGAATTGATACATTATTGGATATGTTTAGTTGATGGATGGGAGGTTCTAGCACCATTCTTAATCAACTAGTTATATTACGATTTTGTTGGGGATTTGAGAAATCACTTAAAATAGCGAGTTACATTTGATTTTACTGAAGGCAAAATAGAAACCTGATATCATTTGCATTTTATCGGCTGTATTGACTGGCTACCCTGAAAGTAGTATCTTACTTCATTCTTCCAATATAACTATTGTACTACTTCTTGTGCTACAATTATTACTATGCTTTGTCTTGGATGATGGAAGTATTCCTTTCATCTTTGCAGACAGCATTTAGGGCCAAGGCAATGGAATATCATCCAGATCAGAACCAGGACAATAGAGGTAGGTTCTGATTGTTCATCTTGCAGTAATATCTAGTGACCGCATACCCTGGCATATTATTACTCACATATTTTAAATTGTAATGTTGCAGAGGTTGCCGAGGCAAAGTTCAAAGAGGTGATGAGTTCTTATGAGGCCATAAAACAAGAAAGGAAGAACCATAGTATGTGATGGTCCATTCTGCCCCGAGTCATGGGACCTAGTAGGACGCAATGTATTTCTAATAATTTGAGGAAGGATGTTCCTCGTTTCTGCTTAGAATTATAGTGCAGCTAAAATATAATTCTGCTGCGAGCTAAGTTTGGGGAATGGAGTTTTGGTCCTGTGTCTTTATTTAGGCTTAATATATATATATATATATTTGTGGATATTCATACATGAAAAGGGAAGTATGTAGTTAGTTGGCTTTGCAACTTCGCATGCAGGCCCCCTTGTAACGAGATATTTCATTAGATTTTATCGGTTCTGTAAACACAATGATTGCTTGCCCTACATAATTGGGCTTCCTCGTTAGTTGACCGCGGGCATTTTTTTTCTTTTTTTTTTACAGTATTTGTGCAGTGTTCTCTTGGGCTTTAAGGTTTTTTTGAATTTGAAATGTTCGTTTGCAGGGCTAGTCCCATAATTATTGTTAGCATTCATACTCTTCAAAAATAAAGGTGTCTTTGGATTCCATGTACCGATGTAAGTTGATGCGTTGATAGTTACTACAGCTATGCTAGGTTAGAATGCCAGACTTGAGCTAGAGATTACCGACGACTAGCCAAAAAAATGTTTATAAATTCCTAAAAATAACTTTGCATTACAAACAAAAAATAATAGTATTTTTACTTTTTATATTAAAAAAATTTTAAAATTGATTTTATATAAAGTTACAATATTGTATAAACATATTTTTTATTAAATTAATCTACAGCTTTTTTATATTTTTGCACTTTTTCCGAGTGGTTATCTACACTTTGAAAATTTAGAATTGACTACTTATAATTTTTTTTTAAAAAAAATTCTAATTTCAAATTAAAATTTCTAATTAGATACTTTTGTCAACATTACATCAGTTTTTTTTGGTTAAAATTGCAGATGTGGCATTGGGATTTACATGTTGGCATTTCAATTGGTAATTTTCACCTATTTTCTATTTACTTTCCATAAATTGTTTTTCTTATACGGGGAAAGTTATTGGAATAGAGAAAGAGGAAAAATCTCCCAAATGTTTGGTGCCATTGTGTCTGTCTAGACTAATATTATTTTCGACCAATACTCTAATTTGGACTTCTTATTGATACACCGGAATTTATTTTGCTACATTGGACAACTTAATGACATGTCAACTTTTTTTATGCCACATCAACAGAAAAAAAAAAGGTTAACGGAAATTCAATTAGAAACTTTAAAAAATTATAAGTAATCAAGTGCAAAAATTTAAAATATAGGTAGCCACTAAAAAAAGGATAAAAGTTTGTGGAGTTGTAGATTAATTTAACTTGTTTCTTTTATGAAAGTCCCCCCCCCCCCAAAAAAAAGTAAAACTTGTATCTGCAAACAGGTATCATAAAAAAAAAATAGCATATCTTTCATAATTGGATGATTTTATTCCTCGTTAGAACGTGGAGCTCGGATTCAAGGTATTAAAAGAAGTTTTGATAGTATAAAAAAGGATAAAAATAATAATTTTGTATTTAAAATTATAATTTTATATTTTAATAATAATTTATATAAATAATTTTATTTTTTATATAAATAATTTTATCTCCTTATATAAATTTGTATAATTAATTTCATTCATAAAATATTATATAAAAGAACAAAATTATATATATTAATTATTATTTAGAGATGAAATTATAATTTTATATAAGTTAAAATAATTTTATGGGTGCTTTATAATTTTAAATATAAAATTATTAATTTTATGCTAGAATTAATTTCAGTAACATATAAGAAATTTCACGTTGTCATTTAAAAAGGAGGAATGTACGTAAAGTGTCGGATTAAGACATGCGATCATTGTTGACCTTAGGAGAAATTAATGATTTTATTTTTTTTTTAAGAATTTGTCATTGCGTATGAAATGTTTGACAATTCGATTCATCAGAGTATCAAGTGTATTTTACTACTACTTTAGATTTACTGTCAACGAAAAAATTTAGATTAATTTATCTTGTTTCCTTTATGAAAGTTCCCCCAAAAAAAAACTTGTATCTGCATACAGGTATCATAAAAAAAAACCCTTCGAGGAAAATAAGGAAAAATGGATCGAGAGGAAAACCAAATATTACGTAAACAAAGCATATAATTATGGACACTATAACATACACTTAACAGGCCGAAATGCTAATAGATTTTGGTAGGGAGCTATTGACTTCCCAATTCTGAAGAAAGGTAGATAGACGCCAACACAGAGAACCTGACTTTCAAACAGTTTCAACGATTTTCGCTTTCATTTTCTTGGAGGAGTTCTATAATAAGTTGGAACAGTTGAAAGGAAGACATTTGACGAACTCCTTCTGCCTTTGTTATGGGCAACAACAACACCATATATAGCAACAAGAAAGAAGTGGAGCACCATGCTTAACGGACGAAGGTTTAATCCTGAAAATAAAGAGACCGACCCTTTTGAAAATAAACCTCCAAGACTTAAACAATCAAAGTAAGCTTCGTGCATCTCCTTCCTTGTTTAATCTGTTAATGCACAGGAAATCTTATAAAGGGTTCCTCCAAAATAAAACTAAATTCATTTTCATAAATCACGAAAGTTTTTCTTTTTGAAAATTGCAATTTATCCTTCTTGGTAATCAATTTTGTGTCAAATTAAAATACTTACAACCTAATACATATTTTGGCCACCTAATAGCATGAAAACACAAATGTTTTAGCCCTCTTCACACACCTGGTTGTGCACCTCCACATGTACACTAAAAGCTTTGCAAAAATTTTCAAACCAAGTCCTGTACATTATACCCTAATCATCCACCTAAGCATGCATCTTCCAAATTTCATATCATGAGAGATAAAACTAGACCTCCTTTGCATTTCTTTGAGTCAAAACTGATCATAGGGAACTATTAGGGATCATCTTGGTTTCATACTTTCAAACTTACTTAGCTTGGGCAAAAAGGATTCCTACCAATGTTATCTTCTTATACCTAAAGTTTTAGTTCCATATTCATGCATGTGGATTGGGGGAAACAAACAAAAACTTCAACGATTTTCAAAGAAGGACTGATCACCCAAGTTAACCAATGAAGACCCTGATGTCTTCCCATATGAACCTTTCAAAAACATCTCCAGGTACATAAAGAACATTGATAACCACTGACTATCTACCCTCCTTTTCTTTTAAAAAACCTTTCAACACTTCAAAATAAATTCCACACTTCAAATTTCTTCTCTTTATCTCTCTCATCATCTTTCTTTCTCAAAGTGGAAATTTCACTTTGTTTCCAAACTTAATCATTCACTAAGAAAGGGTTATTTCATAAAATTTTGTTAGGTTTCTTGCCACCACCCAAGCATTTCTCAAGTAACTTACTACTTACCCCCTTTCTTATGAGTTTTTACTTAAAAAAAATATGCTTAGAAAGTTATATTTGCATAGTTGTGAGCCATAAAAAATTTTATGGGCATGTTAAAAAGAAATTATGTATAAGAGCATGTTAGAACATATTTATGTTCTAGAAATTTTCTAAAAATGTTAGTATAATTTTAAATATATCTTTAACACATCTACATGCAGAATAGCCTCATAAAAGTAGTATATGATACTTTTGATAAATTTTAGAAGATATGCTAAAATTTATTAAAAGTAGACCTATTCATGGGTCCAAATGAGTCAGACCAAGCCAAAGCCCATGAAATATAATAGGCTTTGGGTTCTATTTTAAACTCAAGCCTATATTAATTTTAGCACATTACTCAAGCAAAGCTTAGATCAAATTTATAGGCAAAGCCCAAGTAAAGCCCATGGACCTATTAAATAATTGAAAAAGTAACATGCAAATGAACCCTAATAATTTTACAACTAATAAAATTGATGGTAGTTAAGGGCTACAAGCATCTCACTTTCTATGTACAATTCTATGCATGTTTAATAAGAGAAATAATTTTTTTAAACCCTCAAAATGACTCATGCTCATTTATCATAACATAGGAAAATCAAAGCATATAAACCCAAGGAAGCATAAAAATTATATCATAACAAGTTTGCCAATGTTTAATTATAAAGTCTAATAAAAGCCTAGCAATCTAATAATGCTATCAATGATTCCAATACACATCCAACAATCCATGACATCACTAGGATCCTTCTTGCACTCAACAATTTATTTAATCTTTTTCTTTGGCCTCAATTGGGTTAAAAATAGACATAAGTAAGTAATACAATCAAAATATGTGAATTCACCAAGTTAAAATAAGCTTAAGACAACAATAGTAAAATTGAAATTAGTATACCCGATTATTGTGTCCACATTTCTTTTTCTCACAGTTGATAACACGAGGATATAGGCATGCATAACACTTACAAGATAGAATAGAAAGTAAGCAAGCAACAATTAAGTATACTAAACCAATATCCTCAAACTTAACAATCTAGTAGCTAATTAGAGAAAATTAGGATGGATGAATAAATTCCAACTTATCACTAAATCCAAAGCAAAAAAAAAAAGGACATTAAAGAAATTTGACACATTATAATTAAAGTAATTACATCAAACAATTAAGAATAAAAAAGCAAGCTTAACAAAGCATTACTAATAAACAAGATGTTATTTTAGTTAATCATAAGGATCACTATATTGTTAGCATGCATCTCCTAGAGTCAATTATAAGATAATTATAATAATGCATAATGTATCATATTTTATTTCAGGCAATGTAATTATTATATTTTATTTCATTTTAATATTTGCACAATTTATAACTTAATATAATAATTGTCCCTAGAATAATTTTACTATTCCTAAAATGCCTCTAATAAAGTATTATTGCAAAAAAGATTGCAATAGTACATCAAAACTAGTATGTATCATGACTGATAATTATGAATCATGGATATATGATATCATATCAATACATAGGTACATTATTAGTGAACAGCTATACTGGACTGACCTACTATGAGAGTATTACATGAATTGTTGTATGTTATTAGTTAATCTCATGTGACCACATTACGCATAGTCCTTTGATCTGAAGTCACTACGATTCCTTACATGATGAGTCATATACTTTTATACCATCCTATATCACCTTTAACTAAGATATCATGTAAGGCATTAATTGAGTGTGTCATGAATCATACAAAGGGATGTGAGTAATATAGAAGGAATTTTATTCCTTTTATATAAAAAAGTGACATCCTTATGCCCCTTGATTGAATAAGATTAAGAAATACATGGTTGTGCTCAAATGAATTAATATTTCATATTGATCATTTGTTTAAATTAATCCACTTGATATCAAGATATTTAGATTAAACATTAACGAAGACGACACATTCCATGCGTCTAATTTAATTTGGATATCGTTACAAAAAGAATTATATTGCAAAGTATTGTTCACACATTAAATGGATGTCGAATTATAAATATTCTTATTACTTGAGTAGTATAATGTATTAATAGATATTGCTCATTATTTATGGTCTACTGATGGATCATTACTAATGTAGTAAGAACCTAGATGGTAACATAAAAAGAATAAGAATGAGATAGTAATTAATTAAATTTTAGTTAGAATAAAATTTTATTAATTGGGCTTGTTATTTAATGCATATATATATATATATATATATATATATATATATATATATTATTCACATAATATATATTATATTATATGATATTATTTAATATTAAAGTAATATCAGATAATTATACTATTTAATATTGGATAATTATATTATAAGATAATTTTATTATCTAATAATATTTAATTATTAATATTAAGATAATATTAAATAACTAACGAATAAGCCTTATCTCTTCTCACTCTTACCATGATAGGGATAAGATATTAGTGATTGAATGAAATTAAGAGAGTATAAGTAGTTTGCTAGTAAGACTAGAAAAGTGGCGTGCTTGAGTTCTATAAAAAAGGTACAAAGGCATCATTTTAGTGATGGATAAAAATTGCTACCAAAAAATTACACTAAACCCTAGTCCTTTATGAAAGAAGATATTTCATAACAAATTTGTGGAGATTAAGAAGTCATTATTCACTCCATATAAATACCATAAAGGCACCATCACTTAACTATACTTGTGATTCGTGATCTATACTCTAAGAGATAATTCTAATCCTTATAGATAATTTTTTATCTATGTCCCCATGCGTTGATTTTAGGAAGGTTTCACAAAATCATTTTTTTAAAACCTATTATGCCAAAGTACAAGTGAAACCTAACAGTGATATGTTTTTATCAACAAAATGAAAAAAAGAAGTAATGTTCATTATCTATCCAAAATTTGGTGTTTTAACTAAAGAGTTTGTACAAGTAAGGTTTATAACAAACAATAGCCAATCCTTATCACATTAAAAAAAAGTACAATTTTCAAAATGGAAAAAATAAAGGATGTTCTCATTAAACATTTATGATGTAAATTTATAGCTCCCGAAATAAAATACTTCAAATTAGGCAATAAAAATACAAGTGGGGACATAAAAGAATGCTAAAGAATGAAAACATCCAATTACTTACAATGATAAGTGTACACTATTCTTGAATGTATAAAGCTATAAAATCATTGTCAATCAAAATACAACTTCTACATAAGTTTAGAGCCACATCCTACTCTAAATTATAATAGACAATAATAATTCTCTACCAAGTGTTATAAAATTTCAAATAAACTCAGCTAACCATCATATTAGTCAAATAATATTCTTCATATCATTAAGACTAATATTAAAAGGATCAGAATCAAGGATATATTTCAATTGATATAGATTACAAGATAATATACCCATTTAAAATCTAAATTGAAAACTTTTAGCACTAGTAACTTGGAATACAAAGTTTCAAAATGCAAAGTCTAAAAAAATAGCCCATAAATATGAATATTATACCAAGAAGTAGCTTTATAATTATCTTAATGTAAATTACAAGACAATATAGCAATTATCTCACCTTTCACTATCTATATCATCATCATAAGAATCTAACTCATTATGATCATCATTATTATCATTATTTGGTAAGTTAGATGCTTTTATGATATTAGTAAAAAAAAATACATGTTAGAAACTTCATTAATATTAAATAAAAAAACTAAATAACAGATTTTATAAAATTTCACCATCTCTTTCATAAATCCAATCCTTAAAATAAATTCGTGACTCAATAGTCTTTAAGTGTAGTGAACTTCTCATAAGACTTATCACCTTTTTTGCAATACTAGAAGTTAATTTTGATGGAATAGTAAATATTAGTATAACCAACATATCACGAGCCATTAATGAAAGAATAGGATACTATAAAGAAACTTTATTCTAATAGTGAAGAACATCTATATCAGTTTTGTGATCCAAGTTCTTTTCATCTAAATATCACCATAATTGAGATTGCTTAAATTAACAAGACTTTGAACTTAAAAAGTCTTCATAGTCGTCCAAATCAAAATTAGCATTATTTCTTGAAATTGAATCTCCACCACTATTACTTGCCCTAGTTATTGGTGTAATGATTATAGAAAAGTTCTTATAATACTTGTTAAATAGATAAAAAAAACATCTAATCCATAAGTTTAAAGCGATTTTAATAACCATCACCATGTACCTTTTGGTAATAATATTTTAAAAATATAAACTTGTACCTTGAATCTAAGATAGCAGTATAAGACAAAACTAAACTATAATCAACCCAATATTTGTCAAATTTGAGCTTCATTAGTGAAACCATGTTAAACATAAAGTTGTGAGATGCTTGTATTGCTTGTAACAAATAAGTGTGCACCTTCCACATCTTTTTAAATAAACATTAGATGTAGGAGCTTTGCTAGTTGAAAATAAATTCATGACATCATAGAATACCTTTAAAAATTGGTAAAGTAATTGCACTTTCTCCCACTCTTCTTTAGAAAACACAAAATGTTTGAAAGTATTATCATGTTTGCACTAACATTGTTAAGCCAATTTGAAATATATTACATGATCTAACATTAAACAAGTACTATTCCATCTAATGGTTACATTAATTCTTAACTTTTTCCAAGGATTCAAGTGATAGCAATTTTATAAAACTTCTTTTTTCGAGGTACAAAATTCTTCAAATACTTTACAGCATTACATATTTTAAAAACAATACCTTCAACTAGACTTAAACCATCTTGAACAATTAGATTAAGAATATGATTTTAATACCTAATTTTAAATAACTTTGCATCATAAACAAGAAATTTATTATTAACTAATCAAAGTTTAAGGTTATTAGCCATCACCTTATTGTAACTTAAATTATCTAATATGATTCTAAATAATTTATTGTTAATCTCCCACTCACTTAAACATCTAGTAACCTTATCAACTATAAAAATCCCATCAAAAAGAGATTTTAGAACTCTAAAGTGTATAATATGCTTTTTAAGTTCCTAATTATTGTTCACCCACACAATTATGCATATGTATTCATTTACAGTGTATTTAGATATACTATTATTTGTGGTTAAGGAAATCTTACTAGGGTTGCTAACTAATTCATTTTTAACAAATTCTCTTTCTTTATCATACTTTATAAACAAATTCTTTCTAACTATATGTTTACTCAAGTTTTTAAACTCTATCTATAAAATGCATAAATTCTTTAAACTTATGCCCTTCTATATGTCTCCTACATATAAGAAATTCTATAAAACTTTTACAATACATCTCTTGACTAAACTTAAAGTTTTTTTATATACGTACCTCTACTTCTTTTTGCTTGCACTATAGCAAGGTCAAGGTGACGCTTTTAATACATATTTAAATCGAACCTCAAATAGGATGTTCCATTTTCATCTTTCAACTTTTTCCCACAATAGATACATTAAACCTTGTGACCTTTACTTGTTTGAACTTGTTCTATTTTTTTCAATACTTTTGATGTTAAACTCTATCACTCGTTTTCATTTTCTTCATTGTTATATTCTAAGTTAGGTTTGCTTTTTTAAAGGTTGCATCTTCGTCGATATCACTTGTCATTTTTCTATCATAAATTGTTAGGAATTCGGATTATCATACGCAGTGAAAATTCAAAATTTAATTCGAATTCTACCTAGGATCCATGCAAAAGACATAAATCAATGATTAGGATTTTACCTATTGAGCACTCATATTTCTATTGATTAAAACTTGAGAGAGCGGATGAATCAAATGCCGGCCGAAAGGTACAGCGTCTCTACGATATCCACACAAAGTGAGCAACAACCTCTCACCCTCTAAGAATCTACTAGGATTCATTTTTCTCTCTAGGATTTAGAATTTGGTGTTTTCGAAGTGATTTAGGATTTTATGGAAGCTTATGAGCGTGTGTAAAGTGCTACCCTTAAGTCCTCTTTTATAAAATTTAAACAAGTTACAATCCTAGTCCTACTAGGATAATTCCTCTAAAAAAATTTAATCACACTTAACAACTCATCTTATTCTTATCCTAGAGAGAGTAAGGAGAGATAAGACTTATCTATTAATTATCTAATATTAGATAATAATATTATCTCATAATATAAATATCTTAATATTTAGATAATTGCATATAATTGTTAAATATCAAAATAATATTATCTCATAATATATTTATCTAATATCTGATAATATAATTATTTGATATTACTTTAATATCAAATAATATTACATAATATTATATATATATTACGTGAATAACATATTATTATTCTTAATAATAATATATATGCATAAAAATAAGTCTAATTAATTGGATATTAATATAATTAAAGTTTAATTAATTATTATCTTATCCTTACTCCTTTTATGTGACCCTATAGGTTCTTACTACATTGACAATGACTCATTATTGAGTCATAAACAGTGAGCGATATCTAGCAATACATCACATCACTGTCACTTAAGTAGTAAGAATGTTTGTGATTCGATATCCACCTAATACATGATCAACGCTTTGCATTATAATCCCTTTTGTAATAATATCCAAATTGAATTAGAGGTATGGAGTGTGTCATCCTTGTTAATGTTCAATTTATATTTCTTGATATTGAGTAAATTTCAAAATAAATTATTAATATCACATATTAATCCATTTGAGCATGGCCATGTATTTTTAAGTCTTACTCAATCAAGGGGCCCAAGGGTATATCTTTTTTTTTATAAGAGTAATAAAATCTCATCTATATCATCACTTCTCTCTACATAATTCATGACACACTCAATCAACGCCCTATTCATCATCCCAATTAAAGATAACATAAGACGACATTAAAGTGAGTAACCCTTCATGTAGAGAACCATAGTGACTTCAGGTCAAAGGACTATATGTAATTGTAACCATATGAGAACTACTAATGATACAAGTCTTATTGATGCAGTATTCTTATAGTGAACTAGTCCAATACATTTGTTCACTAATAATGTACTCATGTATTGACTTAATATCACATATCCATGATTCATAATCATCAGTCACTATACATGCTAGTCTCGATGTACTATTACTATCCCTTATCGTAATAATACTTTATTATGGGCATTTTAGAAATAGTAAAACTATTCCAGGGATAATTATTATATTAAGTTATAAATTATGCAAAATTAATAAAATGAAAATAAAATAATATAATAATTGTATTGCCTAAAATAAAATATAATACATTGTGTATTATTTCAATCATCTATATGATTAATTCCTAAGACACACACTAACGTAAACAATAAAAAAAGAATCAATTTTTTAGAATAAAAGGTCTAAAACATCAATTTTAAACTAAGTGCTTTTATTGCATAAGTTTTAAAAGCATACAATCAATCCTATAAGAGTCCATATGTTAGCAATTAAACAAAATAGTATATAACTAAGATATGGTAAGCTGTAAGGCTACCTAACAAGGATAAAAAAGGTAAAAGTTATAAGATAGACTACCCTAAGAAAAGCAAACAGCCAAATAACAAAGAAGTTTAGATAAGCAACAATCCTCTACTCTTTTTAGTTCAAAAGGTATGACCCCATTCATCGTCAATGGCAAAGCTTAAACAAAAGTAAGTCTCTTTCCTCATTCATCATACTAACGGAAACCTATACAAATTTCTTTAGTTCAATTCATTAGCAAGGTTTTTTTTAACTATTACAAGAGTTTACATAATTTATAATTTATAAGTATCACTAAAGATTGATAGCATATCCTAAGTTTAAAATCAAGAAATAAGTTGATTACATAGACTTGAAAATAAACTTAATAATGTAAGCTTTTAAAAGATGAAAACTAACAAATAAGAAATATATAGAAAAGTAACATGTGAAGGTAAGATAGCAATAAAAAATTAGAAACCTCAAAAAAGCTTACCCAAGTGAACTTCAAAATACTAATTTAGAAGCAACTAATTAAACAACTGACAAATGTCAACCAATGAACAAACCCTGGATACATGACATAGTTTAAAATGTTAATGCTTAATTTTGTATCTAACAAAGTATACAAAATATAATAAACAATGAAAATATAAAAAATTAAAAATTAAGATATAAATAAAATATTATAATGAACCAAGCAATTTTCTAAGGGAAAATGGGCAAATCAAGAGGCCAAAAATCTCATAAGCTTCAGACACAAAATTAAGGTACTTCAAAATTAGAATAGAGTAAAAGTCAAAGCAAGATCATAATTGC
Organism: Sindora glabra; assembly: GCA_020226215.1. Lineage (NCBI taxonomy): Eukaryota > Viridiplantae > Streptophyta > Magnoliopsida > Fabales > Fabaceae > Sindora > Sindora glabra. The sequence continues at coordinate 81,128,903 of CM035230.1, forward strand.
TACCTAAATAAGGTCTTTTTTATAACTAAGAAAATAGAGTAGCAGACATTAACATTTAACAAGAAATATAAATTACCTATGGAACAATAATTATAATATTTAGATTTTCTATTGCCAATCCTGTATAATTATGGGAATTCCTAAGAGTAAAAAATTTGACAACAAAGTGGAGATTTTGGAAACATGTTTCTCACTATACTAACCTTGACAACCACTAGAATTAGCCGGCATATATATATTTGTATATATATATATATAAGTAAAAAGGAATACTGAAGGTGATATAGCCTCAGACAAAGGAAATCATGCTGCAATTAACTTGATTAAGGCAATTACACCTTATGCTTACTGCAATAAGAAACCCAATAAGACTAAAAATAACTAAGAAGATTAAATTACAAGCTTGGAAACATTGGATAATCAACTAGGAATGTCAATCCTCTTAAAAAGTAAATTTTTTCATAAGATAATAACCATATAATTTACAAGTTTAGACATATTAAAATTTCCAAAATTGGTTTATAATTAACTTTCTACATTTATACAATGCCATTTCACTGAGATAAGCAGTCAAATTTGAAGCACAATATTTAACATTGTACAAAACTAATATGATGAACATTAATGCTAGGGATATAATGCAAAATAACATTAAAAAAGATTGACTTAACTTGAGTATTAGAAGTGTCTAATAGAATGGCTATATTAGAGGTAAAAAATGGAGGTAAAAAAAAATTAAGGTGGAATTGACACAAAATTCTAGCAATTGAAAAAAAACTGATTTTAAGAACAATCATGCAAGAATGAACACTTAAAAGTAGAAATTACTAATATATAAAAACATATTAGTCTACAAAGTGGCAAGTTTTTAAAAACTTTTTCAACTCATATTGCTATACTTCTTTGTAAATTAAATGAAACATATTGGCTACAAATTATCTTACCAAACAGAAGTATCAAAAAATTTGTTTACTAGATTAAGTCATTCTTGACTTCTTATTTATCTATTTAAAACATCTTGTCATAAAACTTATAAATGTTAGGAATTCGAATTATTACATGCAACGTAATTTCAAAATTTTGATCCAAATTCTACCTAGGATCCATGCAAAAAGCATAAATCAATTATTAGGGTTTTACCTATTGGGCACTCGTATTTCTATTGATTAAAACTTGAAAGCAGATGAATCAAATGCCAGCCAGAAGGTACAGCGTCTCTACGGTATCCACACGAAGTGAATAACGATCTCTTACCCTCCACGAATCTGCTACGATGCGTTTTTCTCTCTAGGAATTAGGATTGGATGTTTTCTGAGTAATTTAGAATTTGTATGAAAGCTTTGAGCGTGTATCTTATGTGCTGCCCTCAAGTTCCTTTTTATAGAACTTAGGCAAGCCACAATCCTAGTCCTACTAGAATAATATTTCTAAAATCCTAATCACACTTAACAACTCATCTTATCCTTATCCTAGAGATAATGAGGAGAGATAGGACTTGTCTATTAATTATCTAATATTAGATAATATTATCTCATAATATAAATATCTTAATATTAGATAATTACATATAGTTATCAAATATTAAAATAATATTATCTCATAATATATTTATCTAATATCTGATAACATAATTATTTGATATTACTTTAATATCAAATAATATCACATAATATTATATATATATATATATATATATATATATATATATATATATATTACGTGAATAACACATTATTATTCTTAATAATAATATATATGCACAAAAATAAGTTTAATTAATTAGATATTAATATAATTAAAGTTCAATTAATTATTGTCTTATTCCTACTCCTTTTATGTGATCATGTAGGTTCTTATTACATTGACAATGATTCATTATTGAGCTATAAACAGTAAGTAGTATCTAGCAATACATCACTACCACTCAAGTAGTAAGAATGTATGTGATTCGACATCCACCTAATACATGATCAACGTTTTGCATCATAATCCTTTTGTAATAATATCTAAATTGAACTGGAGGCATGGAATGTGTCATCCTCATCAATGTTCAATTTATATTTCTTGATACTAAATAGACTTAAAATAAATTATTAATATCACATATTAATCCAATTGAGCATGGCCATGCATTTCTAAGTCTTACTCAATCAAGGGGTCCAAGGATATTTTTCTTTTATATAAGAGTAACAAAATCTCATCTACATTATTCACTTCCCTCTGCATGATTTATGACACACCCAATCAATGTCCTATTCGTCATCCTGATTAAAGGTGACGTAGGATAATATTAAAGTGAGTAATTCCTCATGTAGGGAACCGTAGTGACTTCAGGTCAAAGGTTTATGTGTATTTGTGATCATATGAGAATAACTTATGACACGTCTATCCATGCAATATTCCCATAGTGGGTCAATTTAGTACATTGTTCACTAGCAATGTACTCATGTATTGACTTGATATCACATATCCATGATTTATAATCATCAGTTACTATACATGCTAGTCCCGATGTATTATTACTATCCTTTTTCGTAATAATACTTGATTAGGGGTATTTTAGGAATAGTGAAGCTATTCCAAGGATAATTATTATATTAAGTTATAAATCGCGCAGAATAATAATAAAATTATGAAAAAAAATATAATAATTAAATTACCTAAAATAAAACATAATACATTGTGTATTATTTCAATAATCTATATGATTAGTTCTTAGAACACACACCAACAATAAAACATATCTTTTATATATTAATCATTTGCTCTTTTCTTATACCTTTCTAATTTCTAAAACTCCTATGCTTAGTGCAAGTCTGTTATATTCTTATAAATTAGGTAAACAACTTTGTTAACACCAATGTTTAGTGTAAGTTTAAACACAATATGAAATCTTAGCATTAATAGCTAGTTTAGTTTTAAAAACATTAAATTCATTTAGATAAGACAAGATTAGAAGAAAAAATGAACAACGCAAAGAGAAAGGAATAAAAGTAAAAGAAATTCATATAACCACTACATTATTAAACCTAGTTCCTTCCTATTCCACTTCTCTATTTGTTCAACTATGGAAAATTACAATTTAATTTTCTTAAAGTAAGTAATAATAGAAATCTTACATACCTATTTAAAGAAGATGAAAAGATAAAAATGAGGTAGTAAAAAATAAAGATAATGAAGGAAAACAAAAAAAAAACTCTTGTCACAATCAATAGAAAATAATGGAAATATACTTTTATTAAACAAAAAGTTCCATTAATATTAAGCAAATTGAAGGCAAAGATTAATCATAGCAATAAAAATGGATCTTAATTTTAGAAACAAAATGAAGAATAACCAAAGAAGAATGAAGTTTTTAATTTCACATATTCTTCAATATAAAGCTTGAGTCTAGCCCAAGTATAACTTAATTCACCCTAAGCTTATCAAGCTAAAGCTAAAATTGATAAACAGGGTGTGAAAAATATAATTGTTAGGTTAAACCTTTTTATAAATGGGTAAAACCTAATTAGCCTATAAAACTTATAGACCTATGAATAGGTCTAATTAAAAGTATAGTTCTCATGTTTCATGCACATAAGACCTCATGTCAAGCTAAACCTTTTTGCATTTCTCGATGGCAAAGTAAAATTAAGATAAGCTTATAAGCTTATTATCCTAAGTCGAACTAAGTTGCTAGGATTTTTATTTTTTTTTAGTCCCAATACTGGTAAAGGCAAAAATAATAAAAAAAGGAAAGAGAGGGATAAGGTTTCTCTTACTTTTAATATAAAGGTCTCTAGCAAGAAACCTATACGATAGGCTATTAGCTTTATGATAGAGTCCACCTAGTCACATGGATAGATCAATGTGCTTATTAGCATATAACCTTAAGATATGAATCATCTATGGCAAATTAGCATGGCGTACTTCTCCTATTCAAACTAAGGTTTGAAACTAAACTTCTCGTCAAAAGATAGATCAGTGATTTAAATAAAATTCAATATGGATCTAACTTTCTATTCACTCATAAGATCCAAACGATTTGGGATGGGACAACTAAGACTTTTCTCTTCTTGAAAATCCATACATTCTTTATTTCTTAAGCATAAGTTTAAGTTTTACCTTAATGGAAAACTAAAAAATAGAGCATTAACAATGTATCTTCAAAAACCAATAATTACAAGATTACCTCTTTCATTTTAGGGTGATGGTGGGATTATATCATTCAAACCTTTTTTTTCATACTTTTCTCAAGGGTCTAAAGAAAATTACAATCAATAGGATTTTCCTAATATTTCTTTCTCAAAAGGGAGAATATGAAATTCTTTTTCCTTTTTAGATGGATCAAGAGATTGGATCTATCCATAAAAAAAATATAATGCTTGACTGATAAATAACTCACTTCTTGGTCTTTGACTCCCTTAACCATTATAAATGCCCCTAATCAGTGCAACGAGATATGTCTATTTATCTATCTCCTGACTAAAAAAAGGAGCAAATTTGAAAAAGGGTCTTAGAATGTTAAGGTTAGGTCATAAAGATTTGGTCTCTTAATGCCTTCTTTTTTCTTCTTATTGGAATTATTTCATAAAAACTTGCCATGGTAAGGAAGAAAAAGGGAACAAACATACTTGGAAAGTGCAATACAACAAAGAGTTATATGCTATATTTAGGAAGGATGAATCACTCCAAAAAAGAATCTATTAATTCTTTCACAATTGGTTAGACTATAGGTACAATGATTTACTCCATGGTTGAGGTCTCTGATTTAAGTCCAAGATGGCCTAAGTCAAAGAAAAGAATAGAAGAAGTATTTAACTCCTTCATGCATGCTCCATTTGGCTCAAGGGGATTTAAGTTAATTAGTAGAGCTCCACTCTTGTAATTAGGTCATTATAATTATAGGCTAGATATTTAATTATCTTAATGATAATAATAGTATCTTATACTTAAACCGGTAGCTTACTTTTTCTAAATAATAAGGAAAAGGATTGAAACATGCCACTAAAAGACTTTACTAAGACAAAAATGGGTTATTGAGAACATAAAGAAGGTAAGATAGATAGGTGGTCATATCTAATATGGATCATACATGGATAATAGTTAGAATCGATAGGTCTTTTAGGGTTTTCTTATCGAGAATTCTTAGGGAAAAGGATGAAATTGGCCCTTACAAATAATTTGATGCACTATCTCCTTTCAATCCTTTGAGTGAAATGTAGCAAAAGGGAAAAAATATGAACCAAGCCTATCATCTCCACCTTATAGAAGACATGAGATTACCCTAAGGGTGCCTTCAACATCTAGGGGTTGCAAACTAACCATAAAACCTTATTTAATTAGTATAATGCATTAGTTGTCTGCTTTCAAGTTAAACAAAGGTTCATAGAAAAGTAATCACTTATTCTTAAAACTAACACTCTTAAGACTAAAGAGTTAAGAGAAAAAAGGGAAAAGCTCTCCCTTCCCAGTTCTTTTGTAGCTATTTCTTCTAGAACCATAAGAATCCTTAGTTAGAATGGGATTCCAACTTAGCACTTTTTAAGATTTTAAGAAAAATTTCTCTTTAGAAAGCACAATACAATGAAAGTTGTAAGTTGTGTTCAGGGAGAGTTATTATTTATTGCTAACCTTTACGGTAGAATTAATCAGGAGCCTTAAAGGCACTGATTTACCATGTGACAGATATCAATGGTTCAAGTTTGCTTATCTCCAAGTTGTGAACTTAGCTAATACAAAACTATATGATAGCACCTTATATTTTCGATTTAACTATTCAATCTATGATTTGTCATTCATGGACATTGATACGGTCTTTTCATCTAGTAGCATATTATGATGGCATAGCCTTAAAGTGAAGTGCTAGATTGAAATGAGAAAAGGCTTATGGTGGATACCTAGACACCTAAACATGAGAGAAGTATAGTAAACAATGAAATGCTTTAAGAGTTGAAATAAGTGTAGATCCAAAGATTCCTAAATAGGTCAACCTTTTTAAACTGATGCTAAATCCATAGGTAGGTAAGAGACAACTAAGTGAATTGAAACATCTTACTAATAAAAGGGGAAAAAATGCAATAGCAATTCTTGTAATAGCGATGAGTGAAATAGGGAGCAACATAAACCATGAAAACAAGGTTGTGGGAAAGCAATATAAGCATCATGCTACTAAACAAAGCAGTGGAGTGCTACACCCTAAATAACAAGAGTTCAATAGTTGAAAACACCACTAGCTTGCATTCTAAACTAAGTAACACAAGGCGTGTGGAATCCTATATGAATCAATGAGATCACTTAAATTCTAGTTATGTAAATAGCTTAAAATCTAAAAGTAAACACAAGAAGAACACAACTATTAAGGCTTCATTTATAAAAGTGACCACTAATATATTTCTTAAATTTCATAATCGGTACTATTAGTTCTTTATTTTTGTTTTTATTATAATTATTTATCCATCCACTCATTTATAATATTGACTAAAATCGTATTTTAATCTTTATAAGATTAAATTTGTAACAATTTGATTATTTATTAAAAATTTATATTAATTTAATTTCTATAAATTGTTCCTATAAGATTAACTTCATTATGAATTTTGGTCCCTTCATATAGTGGATTATTTGAATTATTATATGAGAGAATTAAAATTTAACGTGCAGTTAATCTTATAAATATTAAATTAATATGAACTTTTGATAAAGAATGAAATTAATATAAATTTAACCTTATAAGAATTAAAATAAAATTTTAATTTATAATGTTAAAATAAGTAAAAATTATTAAAATAAATTATTGAATATCATTTTAATAATATTAAATATAAATTTATTTTTTATCTTTATTATTTATTTTAAGGTTATGATGTATGCGTGAATTGTGCTCTTTTTGACTTGGTTATCATTGTCGGATTCCATTAAATGTGGGGTTAGCTATTTTCGTTATTTACAGAATGGACCTTCTTATGAACCTCATCAGGCAATTTCGGTTTCAAACATCTTTTGCGTCTTATAAACTTCAGTCTGCATGTTGGAGTGCATATGTTTCAAGACTTCCAAACGAATGAACTGCATCCAATAATCACACGACTCATGTCTCAACTCTCAAGTCTCATGGATAAAGCTCGACCCAATGGTGGATCGTAATGGGCCAATCCATTAGTTCAAAATCCAGTGGACAAAAAAAAGCAGTCAGTTGAAAATCTTACTCTCCTCCGGTTTAAGAGTTTTTCTTCAAATTTAGAACTGTTAAATTATATTTAATATATTAAAATTTATTTTTAATTTTAGTTTACTTATTTTAAAATTAAATAAAAATAATTTAAAAATAAAACACTCAACTTCTTAAAATCTCAAACTCATGGGTGGCCGCTGTAATATATCTACTTCAATAACATAATGATGGGTTATTTTTAGTGGTCAAGTAATCATAAAAGACAAGCTCTACGAAAGAGAGCAATTAGTGTGATTTCAGCGCCCCTTATTTGAAATGCTTAAAAATAAACTATCATTCCATTTTTAAATGAATTAATATTTATTTTCAATAGTGTTTGAATTTAAATAAAAAGTATTCTATTTTATTTATAATTTTTGTTTTAATTATATCCATATTATTATAAAATTTATTAAGAATTTTATCAAAGCTCATTTCATTTATTCTAAACCCTAGAATATATTTTAAATAAAAAATTTAATTTCTTCCCAATGTTATGTTGGTTATGATACTATCAAAATTTATCTTTTGATTAAATTATATATATTTTAATATATTCAAAATAAAGATTAATTAAAAATAGATTAAAATTATTATTTTTAACATAATTTTTAAATAATTGAATTCATTAATAAATAAATAAATAAAAATTTTGAAATAAAATGAAACTAACCTTGAAAAAGTTTAATTTCAACCGAATTCTCAGACAACTTAAGGAAGAGAAAATGTTATTAGCTTAAATTTCGTCTGGATGGGAAAAAATGAAAAAAAAAAAGAAATTTAATCTTTTCTTCTTTCAATAAAAAAAAGAGATAAAAAATTAAAAATAAAATATGTAATTATAATTTTCTAATCAACTTAAAATTTAATTTTTTTCTCTTTTATTTTCTTCTTCAATTGAAATTTTGAATGCGTCTCCTCCCCCCTCCCCTGAAATTTTCTCTCCAACCAAAAAAGGAAGGGCAAGTGCTTACACTCTGCTGCGGCTCGGTGTCCCATTTTGCCTCTTTCCTCAAAAGCGAAACGAGTGTCTAACGGAAACCTTAAGGCCCGACCCGGATTCATTAGATATATGTATTTTGAATTTAACGTGCTGCCTGTAGGATTTCGGAACCCACAGTACCAAACGACGACGAGAGTTGAAGTTAACGAGAGCTCCATAATCCAAACTTTGAATCAATCCGCAGCCCTCATTCTATTCTAGTATTCTCGTCGCTTAACATAGCCCCTTTGCTGAGGCTCTCACAAAATGACAATCCTATCCTTCGCGGACCGTAAGTACCGTCGTAGCCCCAGAGCCCCTCTTCTTCCCAAAAAGCACTATAATTGCCAAACCTGCGAGGCTGGCTTCGATGGCGCTTCCTTCTCCGGCTCTGTATTTAACCTCTCCACCACCATCGTCGGCGCCGGAATCATGGCTCTTCCCGCCGCCGTCAATCAACTGGGGTTAATTCCGGGTCTAATTATGATCGTTCTGTGCGCCATGTTCACAGAATCATCAATTGATTTGCTTTTGCGGTTCACCCGATTCTCTAAGTCCTCATCGTATTCGGGTGCTGTGGCTGACTCGTTCGGAGGCGTTGGTCGGATCCTTTTGCAAGTTTCTGTTGTCATCAACAACATGGGAATGCTCGTCGTTTACATGATCATTATCGGTACGGAATTTCCCAGCTCAGAATACGATTCTCTATAACACGGGTGAATATTATGAATATAATATAATAATTAAAAAAAAAAGTTAAATTGCTCTACTGCCTTTTTCGGTTGCACTTGGTTTCTAGTTGGGTCGTATAATTTAAAATTTTGTAATTAAATATTTGTACTTATTATTTGATAGCAGTTGGTTATCTATTTGCAATTTGTAAGTAAGAAAAAAAAGATCAATCCTTTCACTTTAAAAATAAAATAATATTATAATCATAATGTGTCATAAATTTTTTAGTAGACTTCCTTCTTTATACCTATAATTTTTTTTTTCTTGTAAAATATTTTATGCCAATTTTATTCTTCTAAAATATTAATTTTTTAATTTTAATATTTTATTAGTATTCAACGAAAATATTAATTTTTTTATTTTATTAGAATTTATATAAAGATTAATTTAGTTACTTTCATTCATGGCTACAAATAATTTACGCAACATGGATTTACTCTAATTTTTTTGAGTAATTTGTCATTTAAATACAAATATAATTGCTCTACATGGAGCGTTTATTGTTTATCTTTCTAAAACATATAGTCAAAGTCGTCAGAGCATCTGTCACAGTTAAAAATGTTGTTGATTTTGACAGCTGAAAATTTATTGTAACTGATATATAGAGTGTATTTTCATGTCTTGAAGGAGATGTGCTATCAGGGACGTGGTGGGAAGGGGTACACCATTCAGGGGTGATGGAAGAATGGTTCGATCAACAATGGTGGTCAACACGCTCTGTTTTATTGCTGCTTACAACTCTTCTGGTCTTTGCGCCTTTGATATCATTCAAACGCGTGGGTATATGTCTATTCCTCTCCTCTTCTGTTTATATGTTTGCACTGACGGGGTCTCCGTCTTTGCTCTTTCAAAACAGCACATTTAATGGGCACTAATGATATGACTCGAAATCAAACTACAAAATCAACTAGCTTCCTATAGCTTAGAATTTTATAGCTTAATCAAATAGCTTATGTTTTATTATTATACGGATAACGAGCAGTGATGATACAAATGATGCTAATTAGTAACTAAAGTGCACAAATAATATGAATAGGTGTTTTCCTGGCTGACATTGATTAATGGAATTCTTTCCCTTTCCATTCTAAAAACTGCCATTTTACTTCTCAACCTCCTTGACTGACAATAACTGTCCTGGACTGCTGGTTAGCTGAAAAGAGTTTAGAGAAAAATAAAAGATAACTCATATGCATTGTCTGAGGAGAATAAGGATTTTTCTTCGCATCATTTTCACTGTGATATTCATGTACTATGGTCTATAGCCCAGGTGATACGGCACTGGCGATAGAAACTTACAAGAAAGATGATAAAGGGATGGCTATAGCCCAGGTGATACGGCACTGGTGATAGAAACTTACAAGAAAGATGATAAAGGGTTGGCTTGAACATGATGATTTTCTTGGAAGCTTAGTTCTATTGCTGACTTTCGATTAGGAGACTAACGTAGCAGGGTACACCATTTTGAAATTTTTTTGGTGCGGAAAGCAATCACAAAGCTTAACACTTGCCTCCGACCCTAGTTGCGGTACCCTTGTTACTATTTTGCACATTACCGTGTTGGATATTTTTCCTTCCTCCGTTTCATTAGATGATGTCATTTAATATATGTTGTTAGTCTATACTATTTTGTTACTCTCTAATTTCATTCAAAATTTAAAGCAACAAAATTTATCACATTTTACAATGATCCTGGCTAATTTATGAAGTTATGCTTTTATGTTACTACCCAGGTTGATTTTTTTTTTTTTTCCCTTGCTCTTGGACAATATGTATCCCTTAAATGGCTACTGCCCTCTATGAATTGGTGATTGATTTGTTCTCTTTTATCTTGTTCTCATTAGATTCATTGAGATACACGTCGGCATTGTCGGTTGGCTTGGCTGTTGTTTTCGTGGTAATAACAGCTGGCGTAGCAATCATCAAGTTTATGAATGGAGACATTGGGATGCCGCACTTGATGCCTAAGTTCATCGACCAGAAATCATTCTGGAAGCTTTTCACAACAATCCCTATCTTAGTCACTGCCTACATCTGCCATCATAATAGTAAGTTGTCTAATGATAGATTCTCCGTTTTTATTCCCGACATAACACAATCGGGAACACTCTTAAGCTATTTCATTTTCACTGCCAATTTATATTGTAAATGCCTTCTTCTGGTTGTTTCCTGATTTTGAATCACTTGATTTCTAGCATTACCTGAATTATGTAAAAAAAAAAATTTCAAAAATATTTCACATAATTGCACGATATTAATACGCATGGTTTAAAAATTTTTGAGGGGCCTCCGCCACGGGTGTTTGGATTTCATAATGTTGTCAAACAGATTTTGTGCCTTCTCTCTTACTGAGCGGTTTCTTATTGTTCTGCAGTTCACCCTATAGAGAATGAACTAAAAGACCCTATCCGTATCAAGTCAATAGTCCGAGCATCACTCTCATTATGCTCATCTGTGTACATAGCGACCAGCATTTTCGGACTCCTTTTATTTGGTGATAAAACACTGGATGATATACTTGCCAACTTCGATGGTGATCTTGGAATTCCTTATAGTTTGTTGCTCGATGATGTGGTTAGGTTGAGCTATGGAATTCACTTAATGCTCGTTTTCCCTATCGTGTTTTACTCCCTTCGCCTTAACCTAGATGGACTTCTATTTCCTTATGCCATTCCTATTGTCTTTGATAACCGGAGATTTTATTCAATAACAGTACTTCTTATGAGTTTAATTTTTGTTGGAGCCAATTTTGTTCCCAATATCTGGGATGCCTTCCAGTTTACAGGTGCCACAGCTGCCATTTCCGTTGGTTTCATTTTTCCAGCTGCCATTGCTCTTAGGTGAGTAATGGTTGTGACTAATTGAGCATGTTGTGGCATCGACATCTTCACATCTCCTTAATGTTGCCATTTCTGTTTCATAATTTCCTATCCTAATTTATCGTCTAACCTTGTGGCAGAGACACCCATGGAGTTGCAACAAAGAAAGACAAGCTATTGTCATGGTTAATGATAGTTCTGGCTGTCCCATCCAGCGCTGTTGCCATCTCTAGTGATTTGTATAGCATCTTTACTAGCGAAGAAGCCACAGCTTGAACCTGACATCTTCCCTAAAAATTGCTCTTATACAATTCAAATACGGGCTCTTATGATCAAGCGAAACCTTAGCCTCAACTGATGGTTGCTGCTGTCTTGTATATAACAACAGGTGTTGTATGCTGTTAGAGAGAAACAGAGTATATTAAATACCGCTTAGAATTACTTGGTAGAAAATTTTGTAATTAGAATAATTTATAGCACGCAATTTACCTTTATCTATCTTCTATCTATGTAACAATCTCGGGTATGTACTTGCAGTCTGACGTGTCAAACTGCTGCTGCCTTCCAATCATATTTTTTTATTATTTATTTTATTTTAAATTTTTATTATTATTACATTGTCCTGTTTTTTGTGTGGAAAACATTAACCAAATCATGTTACGGACTTTTTTTTCTACGAGACCATTGCAAATTATGGTAATACTTTAAGGGTGCATTCGAAATACATGATAGCATATTATAGAATAAAATAAATATATAAGATAATGTATTATAGGATAATGAAATAATAAAATATAATATTATGAAATGCTTGTTATTAGATGTGTATATAATATGATAATATTAACATTTTTATTTAAACGAAATTAACTTATTTTTCAAAATAGTTTACATCACAATTATTTTGTACTATATGATAATTATAATTTTTTAATATTTTATTATCAACTTAATTAATAATACATGATATAATACTATATTTATTATATTTTATCTATTTTATATGTAGACAATAATTATTGAAATTTTTAAGGTTAAAATTAATTAAGATTAAATTAGGCATAATAAATATATTAAAATAGGTTAGGATTAAATTATTAATATTTTTAAAGTTAAATTTTTTATATTTTTTAGGAATAAGTTAGACTAAACAATAATTATTAATATTCGTAGAATGATATAAAAATAAATCAAGGTTAAATTAGAAATGATAAATTTTATTATTATTTTATCCTATTTTAACATATCTAGAGAAAAAGAATTAATTTATTATATGTTAATCATATAAAATAAAATTGACCAAACTATATTATGCTATCTTATGTAAATTTCAAACATTTGAGAAAATATAATATTATTTACTTATATTTGGAGGTTAAACTTTATAGAAAAAAATACTCACCATGATCATGACTTTTAATTGTAGTATAATAAAGAGAAAAGAATATAAATTATAAATTTATTTATGATATTTAAAAATTGATACATACTAGCCATCTAACATATTGGGAATCCTTCTTTTAGCAATCTCTTAGTTTTTGTATAATAGGTCTCACTAATGGAACAAAAAACTTTAAATCTAGAAGATGTGAAGTAGGAGCCTTATATATATATATTTCAATCCAAGTACTAAATTCTATCCATTACAAAATCCAAACCTATTTATTAGTGTTAGGTCAAGCACCCACTTACCCATTTAAAAAATGTCACACAAGGCCTAATTAACGATAATCTTTTCATTAATAAATTATATATAATCCATAAAAATATTAATAATCTTTCATTTAGACATATATAATTTATTAATAGTGGCAACTAAATGATTAATGTTAATACAGAAATGGTGCTTTTACACCTATTAGTCAATTTGAGATCATAGGTATCTAATAACATAAATACTATATTTGAAAGAATATTAGCATCATAAGATACCAGACACCCACACCTCATTGATTAACACCATCAATATGTACAAAATAAAACTTACATAACTTATGTGACTACGTGTAAATTTACACATAATAAATCCTAACATCCACCTAAGATGCCTAACAAATATGAGCACAATAATGAGACTAGGTCTAAATGTCTGTATAACATGTCATAACAAAAATATACACCAATATGGCAACATAATATAAAAAATTTATTCATAAATCATATATGATATCATATATATATAAACTCTTACTGACCTCAAATATCAAAAGGCTTTACACAATCCCATATGATTTACATATTTATTAAAAGTTCCTACTATTAAATCCTTGATCATCAAATCTGCGAGCATACGATCTATAGAAATATGCTCAACAAAAATAACATGCTCGTGCACCTTCTTTCTCACATAATGATATTTCACATCAAAATACTTCGAATCAATGAAACTTTTCTCACTGAAAGATAACCTCACAAAAAGAAAGCTGTCATAGAAAATGGTCAAGAACTTGATAATACTCTCTATAAAATGAAACTTTGAGAGATAATTCTTTAACTATACAACTTGACGAGAAGTTTCATAGCAACCAACATGCTTTATTTGCATAGTAAAGGTTATAACAATTGACTACTCAATGTTTTTCCATGATACAACACTCCCAATCATTATGAAAATATATTCAAATGTAGAATTTGAATTATCTAGACAACCGGTATAGTTTGAGTTTGAGTAGCCTGTAATACCGAAATCTTTCAATCTTTTATAAGTCAATATGAAATCCTTCGTACCTTGAAGATACCTTAAAGCTCCCTTTGTAGCAGTTCAGTGTCTCTGACCTAGATTACTTAAGTATTTTCTAAGTATACTCATAGCAAATGCAATCTTAAGTTATGTACATAATTGAGCATACATTATGCTATCCACAACTAACACATATGGGACCTTTTCCATCTTTTCTTTCTTTTCATCAATTTGAGGATATTGGACCTTTGTGAATATTTTACCTTTTTAAATAGGAGAAGCAACTTGAGAATAAGGAGACATATTAAATCTTTTCAGTATATTCTCAAATACGACCTTTGAGGTAAGCTAAGAATACATTAGGATCTATCATGATGTATTTCAATGCCCAAAACAAAAGAAACATTTTCCAGCTCTTTCATCTCAAAATGATGTGATAACAATTATTTTGTCTCAATCAATAAACCTAAATTATTGTTTACTAGGAGAATGTCATCATGTATAGGACTAAAATCACATATTTGCTAACATTTCTCATTATATAAATACACTAGTTTGTACTATTCTCTCTAAATCTAAGAAAAATAAATGTTTCATAAAATTTGAGATACCATTGCCTAAAAGCTTGCTTTAAATTATATATAAATTTTTTTAATTTGCAAGCCAAATGCTCTTTACCCTTCTCTCAAAATTCATTTAGTTGCTACATGTATACAGTTTCAAATAGATCATCAATAAAAAATGTTATTTTCGCATCCATTTAGTGCAACTTCAAATTAAAATTAGCAACAAAAGCCATAACAATTTTGAAAAAAAATTTCACTGATATCAGTGAGAAAGTTTTTTTTGTAATCCACACATTCTTTTTTAGTATAACCTTTAGCCATAAGTTTAACTTTATATCTCTTAATTTCCCTATGAGTGTCACGTTTGGTCTAGAAAGCCCAATTACATCCAACTGACTTGTAATTTGCAAGTAATTCCACAGGATTTCACACTTAGTTTTTATTCATTAAAGTTAATTCATCCTCTATTGAAGTTAAACCTTTAACCATAAGTTTAGCTTTATATCTCTTAATCTACCCATGAGTGTCACATTTGGTCTTAAAGATCCAATTACATCCAACTGACTTGTAATTTGCAAGTGATTCCATAAGATTCCACACTTAGTTTTTATTCATTGAAGCTAATTCATCCTCTATTACAATGATCCATTAAGGAGAATTAAAACTAAACATTGCTTAAGAGAATGTAATGGGATCAATATAGTAAAACCTTTATAAATTAATAATATTGAGACCATGAAATTTTATTAATTTAGAGAGGTATTAATTAATTGATAAATTAATAACTTATTAATTTAAAAAGTGCTTTCTCGATTCAGCGAATATAAATTTAATTACATAAAAATTATTATATATATCACTAATATATGTATATGTATCATATTTCGTGAATTAATTAAAAAATTCATTGTACATATATATTTATGAAAATAAGTAAATAGTATTTATTATTTTTAGTATTTAAACAATATTCATTGTATTAACTAATTATATGAAGTTCAATACAAGTCACTTACATTTATGATTTATTGTACTAGAACAAAATACACATTCAACGTATGATGATAAAAGGAACTATTATATAAATAACATAGAAAAAATTCTTAAAAATATGCTTAATAATGGCTTCTCATTTAAAAAATGTCCAAAAATCAACAATGACTTATCAAATATGTAAAGCATTATATGAGTATAAGAGATATCACCCTACATGCGCTCAAAAAGATGTATAGTAGTGGCTTGATGAAAAATATCATTCGAAAGTTAGTCAACGTACAATATTAAACACTTTCAAGCTATCATCTAAGTATCTTTTGGTTAACTTAGAAAAGAAAGGGATACTAAGTGACACAAACTAACAAAATTTCTAAACAAGGAGAAGGTTGTTTACAAGTGGTTTCTCCAATATTAAAATCGTGTGAATATAACTGGAGAGCTAATTTTAAAGAAGATAAATGAGGCGATGAAACTTTTATACCCTCAATAACCTTTCGAGTACAACCTTTCTCAAGGTTAGCTTTAGAAGTTCAAGTTAAGACATAGTATCAAGTCATTTCATAGTTTCAAAGAGAGTGGTTCAGTTGACACACAAGACATAGAGAAGAAATTGGAGTCCATAAAGGAAAAATAAACCAGTTCCTTATGAAAAATATTTTTAATATGAATGAAACTAGTTTATTTTATGGGTTACAAGCTAATTATTCTCTTGCAACAAAGCAAATTCAAGGAAGAAAATAAGATAATGAAAGGCTTACAATTATTATTTGTTGTAATAAGGATGGCTCACACAAAATTCTTTTTTGGATTATTGAAAAGTATGCAAAGCCATATTACTTCAAAAATGTCAACATAAATAACTTGAATTATTAATATCGTATTAACAAAAGAGCATGGATGATTAACATGCTTTTTGACGAATATATTCATTGGCTAGACTAGAAAATGCATGGTAAAAGAATTTTATTGGTGGTAGATAATTGTCCAACCTATCCAAGAAATATTGAAGGGTTACAAAATGTTGAGTTTTTTTTTTTTTTTGCCACCTAACATGACATTAAAAATCCAACCGTGTGATGCTAAGATAATAAGAACTTTCAAGATGCACCTCCGCAAGAGATTTTACCATAAGATAATGGAAGGTTATGAGTTGGGACAATCTAATCTAGAAAAGATTAATATTTTAGATGTTATCAATCTTACAGTCCTAGCTTGGACAATAAATATTCAACAAGAGATAATAGCAAATTATTTCTGACACTCCAAAATTCGTTTAGGAGATAAAGCAGCCTCAAGGAACTTAAATGAAGCAATTTCTGAATAAGGCATTCATAAGTTTAAGAAAATGATTAATAATCTAGATTACTATAATAAAATGGATGTCAATCACCTGTTAGATTATCTGAGTGAAAATGATGAATGTTTAGAGGTCCAAAGCTTAGAAGAAATTATGGCTAGTGTCATTAAAAATCTTGTTAATGATGAAGCTGAGGATGATTTAATTTCTTTGGAACCAATCACGCAAAAGGAAGCACTCATAACAGCAACAACTCTTCATAATTTTTTGTTGCAGTTTGAGAACACGACATCAAAGCTTTTGAATGTAATGAGAAAAGTTAGAGATGAAATCCACCTAAATTTAAATTTTATGAAAAAATAAATAATATATTCATATTTTACTAAGTTTTCTTAGTTATGTTTATAATTTTAGAGAATTATTTATTTATAATATTGCTAGGACTATAAATTTATATAAAGGTCTTCCTAAAAATTATTATTTTATTAATTTATTAAAATTACTAATTTTGTAAACTAGCCCAAGTTGGGATTGAAAAAAATATTATTTTAAAAAGGTTATTAATTTATTAAGTATTAATTTATAGAGGTATAACTGTATCTTCACTAAAATCATACTTATGCTCCTATAAGTATACCATATAATAAATTGATATCACCAATTTACGCTATTTAAGTGATCTCCTCAACTGAACCTTAATATTAGAATCTTAATATTCCTTCAAGGATTATATCAAATCATGTTACATAATTTGTAATATTTAACTCTCACTATCCAACACATCCTCAAAATAAATTGCTCTATCAAATTTAATAATTCGGGTAGTATGAGTTGGATAATAAAACATGCTACCTTTGGAACTAATAAAAAATCTAAATATAGTTTTAGAGTTAAGTTTCCTAGTAGCAAGAATATATGACTTCATTTCTACTTTACAATCCCAAACACAAAGATAATTCAATTTTATGGCAGTTCATATGGAGTCAAAAGTACAAGTTTACTTAATACCTAATTCAATATATAGCTTACAATTTTCAATGCTTCTCCCCATAAGAAATCCAAAAATGTAGAATAGGAAAACATACACCTGACCATATAAAGAAGTGTCCAGTTTCTCCTTTCAACTATCCTATTCTATTTTGATGTAGTAAGCATAGTGTAGCTAGCCTTAATACCACACTCCTATAGATACCTGGCAAAAGGACCTAGGTTCCTTCCAATCTTATCATATCTGTCATAGTATTCTCCTCTTCAATTAGAATTAATACACTTAATTTTCTTATTATACTTAAGCTTGACTACTGCTTTCAATGTCTTAAATGTATACAAGGACTTTGATTTTTTGCAAACAACTTTACCCATCCGAAATATGAATAATTGTTGATAATAGTGATTAAGTATTTTTATCCTCTCATGGCTAGAAGTGTGATAGGAATATAGATATTGGTGTGAATAAGTTCTAATATCTATTGTCTTTTGACTCTTTTTCATTTTTTAGCCTTAGCAATGAAGTTCCCATTAATATAATTCACACAGGTGTCTAAATCAAAGAAGTCTAGATTATGTAGTATACCTTTTCTAATCAATCTCTAAATTCTATTTCTAGAAATGTGACCAAGATGCCTATGTCACAACACTGAGGAGTTTTCTTTAATTATATTTCTTTTCTTCCTTGTGACTATGTTAACAGTGTAAAGGAAATCTAGACTAAGATTTATTCTGTATAGTTTGTCTACCAGTTGACCAATCCTAATGATAGTTAATCATTGGAATAGATTCACTTTCTTGCCTCTAAAATTACAAGAATACCCATAAAGATCTAGTGTTACAACTAAAATTAAGTTCTTTCTCATGGAAGGTATAAAGAACATATGTTTTAGTGCCAGCTCACATTTAGTAGACAACTATATGTACACATTTCTAATGAGCTCTACTCCTACTTTATCACCATTTTCCACTCTAATAATTATTTATTTTTTTAGAATTTCTTAATGATTAGGAAGAATCAGTAACATGGATTGTAGAACTGATATCTAACTACCATATATTTGATGACACATCCATTAAATAGGATTCGAAACAAACATTAGCCCAATCCTCTCTTATTATTCTATTTAGCATTTTTTCAGAGTTTTATTGCATAATAACTAAGGAATAATACATCAAATGTTAATGCATGTATAATATAATATGCCAATATTTTTCCTCATAATATTCAAATATGCAACTTTACATAATATTATATTATAAAATTAAATATTGAAGGGCATTTTAGACTTTATAATATAATATAAGAATTAAATATCATGCCTTTAAAGCATAAACACTAAAAAGCATTTAAGCATTTTAGACGTATAACACCTAATTCAACACTTACATTATAACTAATAAACCATATTAACAACATAATATTGAAGAACATTTATGTCATTAACATAGCCTCTCTTTTTCAAATAATAATTCTTCAGTAAAATTAAACCAAAAAATTTATGCAATTAGACCCATGAAGGTGGGTATATAATTACATTAATTTTTTATGGCATAGTGTAAGTCATTCGTAATTTCCTTTTGGCAAGATAATATTTTGAAAACTATTACCATACACAAATAATATCTAAAAATTTCACAAAAAATTCTAGTAGTGGACAATATGGCAAAGAACTTCCAACAAAATTTTTGCTTGAAATAACTCCATTTGAATATTCAAATAAAATAGGTAAAAATTAATTTTATTTTGAAAAATTATAGAAAAATGCCCATTTGAAAGTGCTCGGATAGTAGGGCTTATGAGTAAGTGCAGTGTTGCCAGTAGGATGTCACGTGGCCCCTATGTGCTGATTGTGCGGTTGGTGTAGCACGTGCAAACATTACAACATATCTTCCAGTTTCAAAAAACTGCACATGTGGGTTTGTAAGATTTGATTTTGACCTAATTTCAACTTGATAAAAATCCAATAGTTCTTGGTTATTTTCTTGCATGATTTTTGATGTAGATTAACCTTTTTTTTTTTGCTTTAATCTCCCATCATTCTTTCTTATGGTTTCTAACCTAAAATAGCAAGGGCTTACAGTTTTTAAATTATCAAGATGGCATTTTTAGTTATAAAGATTACTGATTTTTCAAAAGAGCAAAATTTCTATATGTTATGCATCTTACTTGCCAAAATTCCCTTTAAAGACTCGATTTCAAAACTTGCCATTGTTCCCTTTTAATTCCTTTCAAAGGTTCATCCATGGAGGCTTACTAAATTGGTTTTGCAAAATTTGTTAATTATCAAGGTTTTTATGGTTCTATATCAATTTCCTATCAAGCTTTGAAATTTTGTGGTTTTTGTAGTAGCATTAATATGTGCACTAATTTCCAATACAATTTCCACATAACCATACAAGCACATATTCAAATGGAAGAAGAACATAATATAATAGAAATTCCCAAAACAATTATGGAGGCATGTATTACAATAGTAATTGAAATTATCATTAGTGTAAATAAAATGTCACAATTAGTTCCAAAACCCACTTAATAGTTATAGATAATACTTGTAATTCTGATTTTTCTTTTATATAATTGAATCATGTCTAAACTTCTTAACAGTAAATGCAAAGCCTTTGAACCAAAGAGAAAAAGAAATTATGACCACTAATTCAATTTACTTTTAAATGAATTAAATTTTAGATTTTTAATAAAATAGTAGAACTGTGAGTCGGAATGTTTAGGTGACAATATAGGGTAGTTAAGGATTCTACTAAAAAAAATAAAATTAAGTTTTAAAATTTTACACTTTTTAAAATTAAATTAAAATTTTAAATTATTTTATAAACTTTTAAAATTTGAAAATATTAGATAAGTATTTAAACTTGAAAGCAATCGATATATGTACAAGTAAAGTAAACAATCAATGCTTCAACAAGCAAATGATAGAAAATTTTGCAAATATATATATATATAAAGAAATGGGATTAAGAAGATCAAATGTAAAAATTTATAATAATTTAGTTTTGAAAATCTAACATTTTAAGAATTACATCCAATATTAAGTTTACTTAACTTAGATTTTGCAAGTTCCACTATTTCTTCAAACTTAATCTAGGCATTTGAAAAAACTTTTATAATATTGAACCTGAATGTAAACAAATCCCTTTAAGTTCCCTCACTCAAAGAACACTCTATCAAGAGATATCACACTCTTAGAAATCCCAAGAGTATCTTATTCCAAAATATAAGAAATTAGTGTTTATAAATAGAAATTTAGCTTATAAAATTTTCAAGAGTTGATTACACAACTTTTACACTAATATAAGATTGTCATAATTAAGTATTGAAATAAGGGATTTTTTTAACAAGCTTAGAATAAATTAAGTGTATAAAGACTTCATTTATTTTATCAAAAAATACTTTTATACAAAAATATTATTTATATATATTAATTAAGTAGTAACATATTATTTATATTTATAATTTAAAAAAATAGTGCTTAGTGCCATAGTAATCAAAGTAAGCAATTTCATCTTTAAAAAAAGAAGAATTTACTTTTCATAGACTCTTTATATTTAACATTAAATAAATATTTTTATTTTATTATTTTGTAACTATGTCTTATGGAAAATATTTTCCATTGAAACAAATAAAACCTTGATCAATTTTTTTATGTCTTGCCTTTCATGTTGTATTTGGTGCTAGGAATAAAATGAAAAGAATGGGATGATTATTTTATAATTATATTTGATACAATAAATATTAAAGAAAATAAATGAAAAAATGAATCAATTACAATAATATATTTAAAAATAAAAATAAAGTATAAAATTGAAATTATATTTATATAATTGATCATATTTTTATTTTTTTATTTATAATTGAACATGTATATAGTTTACAATTGACTGTGTATATTAAAAAAATAAAATATATTAAATAGGAAATTTATAATATGGTCAATAATTAAAAATATTATATTTTTAATTTAATTATCAAAATTATAATCAACACAAAATTTTATATAGTAAAAATATAATTTATCAAATTTTATATCAAATAATTTTTATAAAAATACAAAATATTTTATTTTAAATTTTATTATTAAAAATATAATTATTAGAATATTTTATTAATATGATATTGAAAATATATATTATTTTAATATTTATTAATAAAAAGATAGTGTTAAAATATATGAAAAATATAAAGGATAAAAGTGTAAAAAAAATCCATTCTATCATTTAATGGAATGTAGATTTCATTATTCAATAAAATGATTATTTCCGAAAAAATAGGCATTCTATAGTATCTAGGATTGAGTGATTCATGATTTTGTTATGATAACAATTGATAGTATCTAAAATATTTGATTAGTTCAACAATTTATTTAGCCTAAGACATCTTGGTATGGGTCGAAGTCACTAATGAGTAATCAATATCCAGCCAACTTAAGCAAAAGTGACTTAAACACTTCCACTTAGCGAAAATCATGGCTAAATACCTGCTATTAACTTCATAAATGATTTACAATATCTCATTTTGACCTATAATGTCACATTATAAACGGTGTTTAAATATTCACAATCAAAATTATGAAAAGGTTCATCATTAAATTCATAATTCATGCCTATCTAAATATATAAATAACTAAAATATGCTCATTTCAAGCTAAGTGCATTTTTCTACTATGATTCTGCCAAATAATAATTTAGGTATCGAAGTGTAAATATTAAATTCTTCTACCTTCTACACTTAACTGCTTATTTCTTTTGTAGATAATTCATTTCATCAAATTTTCTCATGAAGCCTATCAAAAAATTCAGAAGTTCTTAACTATAATAAAATTAATTTGCCTAATTTGATTAAACTAATTCATGAATTTATTGGATATAATGGTTGAATGGAAAATAAAGGATCTTATAGATGCAAATAAATGTTTAGTATTATATTATCATTAAAATGTTTGTGTTATTTCTATATAAATATTATTAAGTATATTTTTTTTCATTCAACAATTTATTTTGATATGAAATCAGTTAATTCCAAAGAAATTAAAATATTAAGTTAAAAATAATATACTTAATTAATAATATTTGTACAAAGGGATGCAGACAATATTTTCCTTATGATCGTTTGTTTTGTTGGGTTACGAGCCTTTATGATCACGTTACAAGATGATCAAGACCTAGGCCCCGCCAGTCGATTCCGCAAATATTCGCTTTGATACTGACTAATAATTGTATTTTTAGGTATCCAAAAAACTCATGCATCTACCGGTAAATGTACCATGTATCTAATGGTTAAATTTTGTTCATTTGAATAATATTATATAAAATAAACAAAAAATAATAATTAAATTTAATAATGTATTAGTGTAGTTGATATCTTAAAATCTTCTTATTATTTAAAAAAGTCTTTTAGATTTTTTTTATATTTGTAATTTATTTTTCAAAAAGGAAGTTATAAAATTTCATAATAATGTTGCAACCTCGTGTCTATAATGTTTGTGATTTTTTTATAAATTTACATTGAGGTTATAACTTCTTTGAATTCCTATGAAAAAGGTATGAAAGTAAAACGGTACAAAATTCTTTTCTAAATTTCCAATTATAAGCAATTTGTTTTTGTTCTTAAAAATGTGCATAATCTATCTTGTATACAAAATTTTCTTGAGAAAATGTGTGATTACCTCCCGTAAAAAGTTTTTTTTTTGCTGCAAACCTCCCGTAAAAAGTTATTTGCACATTTCAAAGGCCAACTGCATAGTTTTAAAATATAAAAACAAATCATATATCGTCCGAAATTTAATGAGATTTGCGCACACCTATCCATAGCGTAAGATTATTACATCTTTAACCAAAAAAAAATATGAAATGCAATCACCAAAAAAAAAAATGAAATGCACAGTAAAATTTAATTTTTAGTTAAAATTTAAAAGTAAAATAAAAGATAAACTACGAGAATAATAAAATTATTTTGACAAACAACGTATAAGTTGTTTGGGTAACCGACACTTTCGGGCTTTGAGCAACGTCGCAACATCTAATAAGACTAATATTATGCTGTAAAAATTTTTTTTATCATATTCCAAATTTAAATTTAACATTTTATTTTTATATATAATCTTTCACATGAAAAATAATTGATGGAATAACTTAGGTAATAATTATGATATAATACCAATACATTACTAATCTGAATATTTATCTATACAATATTATTTAAAGTAAATAAAATTTAATTATTTAAATTAGTGATGCATATATTGATATAATTAATGTTCCGCAATATCTTCCGAAAGTTTACAACTCGGGTCACGTCCTCGACAATATGAAAGAAATTTTTAAGGTGCTCGAAGGTTTTAAACTTTTTTAGTAACCTGAATTTTGCCAGAATTCTTAAAAGTACCGGTCCAAAAAAGCGCCCAAATGGCACCATCAGCTTGACCCCTTTTGTTGGCGAGTGCCAGGTAGTTTCCAACTAAACATCAATTATTTGTTCTCGGCATCAGTACTTCACGATCTATTCTCCAACATAATTAACTACTTTAATTATAAAATATAAAATAATTGGCCGCGGTATTCATTTTGAAAGATCAAGTAATTCAATCTATATAAGATAAAAGATGTTGTTTGGATATAAGCCTCCCTCTAATCTAATAATAAAAATCATTGACCTTAAGCATTTTAGTAAATATAATAATATTACTCGAAACATTGAAAAATCTTTGAGCTTAAAATAAAGGTGATAATTTTTTATGCTGTAATCTAATACCAACAAAATACGTTTATTAGAATTTGAATTAATAATCAATTTATTTAAGAATTTATATTAAATTTTTAAGAAATGATTAATAATTAAATTATAAATAAATAAATATAATAAAAATATAAAATTTTTATTTTAATAAAATAATAATAAATCAAAATAATATTTTATTAATAATTAAAATATTTTTATAAAAATTAATAAATAATTATATTTAATATATAATTAAAAATTTTATTAATTAAAATTATTAAATAAATAATTTATTTTAATACATTTAATAAATAAATTAATCCCAGTGATCCTACCTCTATTTCAAAGGATCGAGGCTGCTTAATTACTCATAACATTTTAAGATGGGCCATGGTACTTGTGCAGATGGACGGCCATTCGCACGCATGAACCTAAGCTTCATCGTTTTGGAAAGACTGCCGCAAGGGACTTCTACAATCATCCACGTTCTTTTTTTGATGCAAAAATCAAATATAGAAATTGGAAAAAGTAATCATTATCAAGAGCTGGCATCCACAAACTTTGAATTTTGCAACGGTGCCTCGCACCTCGAGAATTCTTTGGGAGTGAGCTGTGAGCGCGACGGAAGTGATGTAAACATAGTATATAATTTTTATTTGTGGAGATAATAGTTATTATATTTTTAAATCTAGTAATTAATTTTTTATAATAATTTATTTTTATTAATTTATAGTATTAAAATAAATAAAATATAAATAAATTAATTATTAAATCATATTTTAAAATGTTAAACGCATATTTCTTTTTCAATCATAATTTTCAATTATTTATTTAGTATTATGAATATAAGAAGAAAATTTTAATAATAATAAAAAATTAATAATATTAATTATAAAATTTAAAAAACATAATAATAAATATCCTCACAAATAAAAATTAATTATTATATTTATTCTTTTAAATTATCATATATATTTTTCGAAAGATGAATTATATGAATATAACTCATTTAAAATATATAAATAAAACTCTAAAAAATGAATAATTATAAATTTAAAAATAATTTTAATTAATTATTTTTATTTCATTTTAAATTTCTATATTTTATTAAAAATTATAATATTATAATATTATAAAATAGGGACGACACATTAAATCGCCGTCAGAGCACTTCTTAGCATTGAGAGCGCCAAACCTTCACAGCTGGTGGGGTGATCTCAATTCTCAACCCACAGGTATTAGCTTCTGGCATAATGATTTCCCCAGTTTAACCCAACGCTCTGTCCAATTCAGAACTTTCCTCTTTTATCTTTATGGGCCCATCAAGGAATGCTTTATTTCATTTCACATAGTTACAAAGGATGAAAGAACGGCGGATATCACAGGCTATTAGTTATGATAGTTTGATAGATAAATATACTTGGATTAGGATGAAATTTGGTGAAAAAATTCAACATGTTATGAGGGCATGTGGCTGAAATTTGAGATCAATCCGACTTGTGTACTATTTTTTCCGATTTTCTCAAATTTGGGGGTATTTTGATCATTTCGAAAGGTTTGTGAATCCGGCGGGATTCAACGAGATCATATTTGGAATCCTTGCATTTTTATCTTCGTGTCGGCTGGTTTTCGTGACAAACAAACACGAGGAGCATGGTGAAAAAGGCTTATGACAATTTGAAAAAAGTATGTCATCTTCCTGTAGGAAGCCTTTTGCTCAAAATACTCTTTAAGGGGATAGAGTGCTCCAAGGGCCTGCGGGGCGCCTAGACACTGAGTTAGGGACGGAGTGTGTTGACTTGTGGTCATCCCCCTACACACTCAAAGTTATGGAATGAGGCATAAACCAAGCGAACAGAGTGTCCCTCTCCCTATTCATTTGTCCTTTATGGTTCGTAGTGCACGGAGGCTTCCTGTGTGGAAGGATCCTACGATCCGGTATGTGCGAGCGCTTTAGCGACATACGATATTAGCGTACGGATACGATATTAGCGTACGGACATGTTGTATATAGACTTGTTATTTACGCGATAAGTCTTCAATGTCCTGCTATCTTTACTCAAGCGTGCCAAAAGAGGATTTAATGTTAGAAGATTAGCATGTTGACCAAGAGTGGCAAGCATGTGCCGCACAATTTTGGCTGGAGAGCCGCCAGCCTGTGACATGGGCCAAGCCACAATGGGATGCAACAGATGGAAGGATGCTAAGGGTTATTTGGATGGGAAGGAAAAAAAATAAAAGGGATAAAAGAATTTATATTTTTTTCTTTTCTCTGATTGAAGAGAAAAAAAAGAAAAGAAAATTTAAAAATAAAATATATAATTATAATTTTCTAAAATTTTAAATCTTTATTATTATTTTCTCTTCCATTTAAATTTAAAAAATTTCTTCTTTTTTCTTTCTATTTTCTCCTCTACTAAATAAAGGTTAAATGATTAAGCGATGGTTTTTTTAATAGAAATGGTTGATTTATTAGTATTTTGTATTATGTTAATAATATTTTGCAATTGAATTTAAAATATAATAAAAATAAAATATTTTAATATAATCATATATTACTTGAGATAAAAAAAATTTACTAGACAAGCATTTATTTTCTTTGAAAGTTCATAAATTAGAGAAATACAAAAATGTAAATCATAAAGGTACCTTAGGATTTAAAAAGATTAATTACAAATTTTTAACTCTCAAATAAAAAAAAAATTAATATAATTTTTCATCCCTTTCCTTTTTCTTTCATTTTCTCTCATCTAAAGAGATAGACAAAAATTTTAATATTATATTAATATTGAAAATTTAATATTATTTCTATGTAAATATTGTAAAGTATATTATTTTTTAAATTAGTGATTTATTTTCTTAAAAATAATTATTTTTATCAAAAATAAATAAATTGTTATCATATCATATTATTAAATTAAAAAATAATATAATTAATAATATTCATATAGGAGTAGCAATTTTTTAATATTAATGTAATAGTAAAAGGTTTTTTCTTTTCGATATAGCATTAAACTTATACCTTTAGCACATATATTTATTCTTTGTTTAGTTGAGGCAGATCATTTGAGGCAAGTCATTCCTATCTAAAAATTGTTCATTTTACATGAAAAGTAAATTTTTATAAAAGAATTGAATTTCTCATAAATTAAATTTTCTTATGAATTTTTTTATAATGCATTTAAAATTGTTTAGATAAAAAGAAAATTAAAACTTTCTGCATAAAGTTCTTCTTATTTAGGAATAAATAGGTGCTAGATTGTAACAGATGTAGTGCATCAGTTGTAATTTTACTTAATTAAAATTTAATATTATAATTAATATATTAATTAATAATTTTACATTATCAATAATATACGATTAAGTATTACTTGAAAAGAAAAATAAAAAATTATATTTACATTAAATAGTTCATAAGTTTTAAAATGTTTCTTTGAATACAATATTACTTATGATACTAGAATTATCAACTACTTTATTATGAATTAGCATGGTTGCAAGTATTTTTATTAATTATTAAGAGATATCATATGTGAATTAATTTAATAAATATTATTAATTTACTTATCATAAATATATCTTTGCAACTCTTTTTGAAGAAAAGTTGTTTGAGGAATAAGAGTTAAAATTACACTTATATGAAATTATAAATTTTGGTTCACTTTGTTTAATACTTTATTAATAGTGATATTTGGATTATTATTTATATTTTTATAAATTAATACTTTTAGTCATTATTTATTTATTACTTTCTTGAAATAATATATATAATTGAATACGATTAAATATAGGTTTTTTAAAAATTATTTTAATTTTAATTTGTTGATTTTATCGATTTAAAAATTATATTTTTATCTATAGAATTAAAATTTTATCAAAATTAATTTTAATTTACATATTGATTGTTAATTTTTAGTAATTAAGTTTTTTTAAAATTATAATTAATAATTACCCTCTTTAATTCTCATGTATTTACTTTAATTATAGATAAAAATAAATAAGATAGTAAATAATTAGAAAATTTTTATAAAATATTTTGTTATACTAAGTATTAAATAATTATATTAAAATAATTAAAATAAAATTTTTATATTATGCATCCTACCTATAAAATTTATAGGAAATTTATCATTAATAAATGTTAAAAATTTTATCTAAAAAAATGGCTCAATTGTTAATTAATATGTAAAAATTGTTAATTTATCTAAAAGGAAAAAATATTTTAATTTGACCACTTATATAGTTTAATAAATTAAAATTTTTAACTTTTAATTTAATCAAAATTATTAATATGACTGATATCAGAATGATTATGAGAATATAATAAATAAGACAAAGAAATTATGGGAATTATTCTAGAGAAAAAGGAAATGCACAAAAATAAAAAAACTTAATAAATCAGATAAAAAAATCAAGGAAATTATAAAAATATAAAAAATGAGAAAAGAAATTGAGAGATACAATTTTTTTATTAAGAAAAGATTATTATATATAAATGAAAGATTTGATCCCTTACATAGATTATCTTAATGTAATTTATCATGGTATAATATTCATTAAAAAAAAACTGATTGTATGAGTATAACTTGCCACATCATAATATTTATTAAGAATAAATGATAAATTAATATGTGATAAATTATGAAAATAACATATGTTATAATAGAAAGTAAGAAATATCATAACTAATATATAATATAAATATCTTAAGAATATGATCCAACGTTTATAATGTTTTGAAACAATGGTGGCATAATGAATAAGAAAAGTTATTGGGTTATATGATTTGATTAATCAATTAGTTAATTTGACTATACTACTACAAAATTGTAAATAAATGTTAGTGGGCAAATGTAAGTTAAATTTAATATTAACATTTATTTTGATGCGTAAATATTTTAAAATTATTTAAAAAAATTAAAACAATGGATCATAAATATAACTGATATTTACTTAGATGCAGTAATATTTTTAAAATTATTAAAAAATTTAAGACATTATTTTTTATTTAATCAACGTCAAAATGTATGTCATTTAAAAGTTATTGAAAAAATAAAAAAAACTTAGTATGTCAATTTTAAATTTAATTGACTTCTAAAGATATTACAAATATTTGATAAAAAAAATTTAAACTTAAGCATATTGATTTTGAACTTAATAAATGTCTCAAGTTATAATATTTACAAGGCTATTTGGAAATCATAAAAACTTAATATGTCAATTTTATATACAACTATCATCTAAAAATATTTTAAATGAGTGGTTGAGAAATATAAAAAATAAACACATTAGTTTTGTACTCAACTAATGTTTAATGCTATAGCAACCGCTAGCTACTTTGAAAATGATTATACATAAAACATTCATTTTGTATTAATAACCAACATATATTATTTTTTAAACTATCTATAAATCTCACTCTCACTTCCCGAATGAGACATTTCTGTGATATTTTTACTTTCATTATCTAACTTAAAAGTTAGATAAAAGACAAGAATAAGTCAATTATCCTTACTATTTATTTAGAAGGGCTGCAAATATTGTTAGATCCATTCTTTGATATCATTTTCAAAGAATGGATAATGAGATTCTTTAAAAAGATTTACAGTATTTCTAAATATACAACAAAAATAAGTTATATTCTACCAAAATTCTAGAGTTAATAATGAAGGTTAATGTATTGTTAAGACCTATGTGTTGCAAATGAGATAAATAGGGCTATCTTCAATGCAGGAGAATTTGCAACATCAAGGATAAGATAAATGATACATATGTTTGTAAATTTAGTTCAAGTATTATATTGTAAAACATATTGATTTTGTTGCAATGTTGTATTCATAATTTAGCATATTTTTAGTGAATGTTAATGACCATTTTGTAACACATGTATATGTAATAATTTAAAAAGCAATAAAATGTTAAAGTAAAATTTCAAAATTGTTTATCTCGCCTTTCTCATCTACTTGTACTTGTAGAATGAATTGCTTATCTCTCTTTTCTCATTTGTATACTATAAAATAAATGTAACATAAATAACTAATGTCTTATTTAAAATACAAAATAGATGATCGCACATGAATTATTGATAACATTGTGATTTTATACTAATTAAATTTACAGTAATTAAATTTGTATAAAATTTAAGTTACTCTCTATATATTAGCTTTTTTATTGCAAATAGCATAATTGATTTAAAAAAATCCTTATGGTATGATGTTATTATTATTATTTTTTACAAATAACCAACATTTTAATACATTATAACATTAGTTTCTAAAGTAACTAGCATCTAAGTTTATGGGAGCATTAATATTTTTAAAAATATGAGAAAATTTTAGATGTTGATTTAAAAAAAATAATAATGTGTTTTCATCTCATAAGATTTTAAACATTAGTTCCTAAAATAAAATCGATAGTTAAAGTCATTAGAATGATCACATTTTTTGAAAATATGAAAAAAATTTAAATATTGATTCTTAAAAAAGTGATATGTTCTCTTTTCATAATACTTTAAATGTTGATCCTTAAAATAACCAACATCTAAAGTTATGTGAGCATGATATTTTTATACTATAAATAAAGCACATCTTACTTCTTACTTTGTTATCATTCTCACTCTCTCTCTCTTGTTTGTTTTCAAATTCAATATTTGTCTTCATCTAACTTTTTCTACAAAATCTTAGATGTCCTTTTATTCTTCATCACATCTTAATGAGTTATAGATACTTTTTTTAACTAAAATCGAGCACAAAACAAATATCCATTCTAAGTCATTAGTCCAAAATATAAAATATGTCTTTCTTACTTTTATTTCTTAAATCTTTGCTTTTTTTATTTTTCTATTTTTTACACATATTTTTTAAGAAAAAATTATTTGTGTTTCTTTTGTATAACTTTTGAGATTATATCTTAGTTGTAAATGCTTATCATGTGTTTGATAAAATATTATAGTAGAATTTAAACTTAGCTAAATAATAATGAAAAATTGAGAAAAAAGTGAAAAAAATCATAATAATGATCATTTTTCGTGATTTTGGATAGGCAAATTACTTTTAGTTGTGTACAAATAAATAGATATCGGTAAGTTGTCCTAAATAGACAACCAAGTACGAAGTTATAGCCTTTAAAATTTTTAACTTAAAATACATATTTTTAATATGATATTAGATTTATTCAATTTTCATTATAAATATTCTGGTAAGAAAATTGAAAGTTGATGTTAAAAAAATATTACATAAATATTTTACATCAATTTTTTTACTAAAAATTGATATGAGATGTTAAAAAATTAAAAAAATTCTTTTCTGGGGAAAAGAATCAATATTCTAACTTTTTTAACATTAATTATATAACTAACATTAAATTTGATATATAATGATGCTCAATAAGACATTGATTAAAATTTGATGTATAATTCATTAAATACCTAACATCTATTTGCATTTCTATAATAGTGTAGATGATACTATTAATGAATTTTTATATAAATTTATTATAAATAAATAAATTAATAACTTTTTGTAAATTAATTATTATGTTTTTCCATTATTAACTTTTAGTTTATATAGAGGCAAGAATGCTTATGAATATTAACATGAAATTCCCAATTATTAGGGGGGCTTAGAATGATAAGTTATAACTTTTGTCTAGGATGCAAAAATTAATCTACTGGAAATACTAAAACTTAATGTGAAGATAACTTTCTTGTCATTTTATAACTTAAGAATTGATGAGATTAATAAAATATTATTATACTCAACCCAAAAATTAAAAAGTTAGATTTTATAAATCTATTCAACCCGATTTCCTTACGTAATGTCTTGTATATATGTGTGACTAAGGTTATTATGGACAAAGTTTACCCCTGCTACTTAAATTAATTTTTCCTTGTTAAGCAAGTTTAAGTCCAGATTGTTGTATCTAATATAATGTCATCATTATTCATATAATGTGTAGAATGATAAGTAGATAAGGCCTTTTTACAATTAAGATATATTCAGAGAAAGTATATGATTGTTTGAATTAAGACTTTATTAAAGAAGTGCTTTGTGAAATGAATATATAGGTAAATTAGATGATTTTTATTATGAACTGCAACACCTTTATCTTCATCATACATATCATGGAATGGTTAGGCATGGAGACCCACTCTCTCCTTTTTTCTTTGTATTATGTATGGATAAGCTTTTTTATATAATTTATAATATGGTGGCAACTACTAAATGGGTTATTATATTGGTTAGAAGGTTTAACCTAATTGCATACTATTTAATGCTTGTTGATGGCTTGCTTCTATTTGGAAAAGCCTTGGAATTATAGATTGAAAGTATTTTTTAATGCCTTAATATTTATTGTAATGCATCAATTAAAAAATTAATCATACAAAATCTAATAACTTTTCCTCCAAAAATGTTCCTTTAGATATTGGAGATATGATCATTTCAAAGAATGGCTCTACTCATTCTTTTGATTTAGGTAGGTACCATAAGGTTCCTTTAGTTCATAAAAGAATCACCAAGCATATCTATGGCCATATAGTGAAGAAAGTTCAAGACAGATTTGTAATTGGAAGACTAAGTGCCTATTAATGGTTGGGAGGCTTGTATTGGCTAAATCAATTATTTAGGCTCTTCCTATTTATACCATGTAAGTAGCCTCAATTCCAATATTAACAATTTGTGAGATTAAAAAGTATGAACAAGCCTTTCTGTAGGGATATGACCTAAGGGAGCAAAAACTCCATATAATTGCTTGGGAAAAGATACATCAACTAAAATAGATGAAGGGTTGGGATTCAAGAGCCTTAAAGAGATGAATAAGATATATTTGCTAAAAATTCCTGAATATGGTAATTAATTATTTGTTATAGATATGGCTAGGGTAAGATTTTGTATAAAAAATAGAATTTAATGGCAAAAATAAGAATAACTAAATTAATTATAGAATTATATGAAATTAAGATTTATTTTATCAATACTTTATACATGTGATAATTAATAAATTATTGTGGGCAAGTTTAAAGTTAATACTTAATTAAAAGATATAGGATATTAAAAATTTATCTTAATTATCTTATGTACTAATTACTTATACATGCTAAAAATTAAAAAATGTTATGGATATACTTAGGGTAGGAATTTACTTGTGAAAAATAAGATTTAAAAGTGAATTTAGGTGAAAATAAATTTATTAGAATTTCTTATATGATTAAATTTGAGTAAGAGAGAACAAAGGAGATTTAGGAAATAACTTTTCCTTGCCTTCAAAATTCTTAGAAATTTCCAAAATACCTTTAAAATTAGTGAACTTTATTTCTTTTATCTTTCAATATTTTCTCCAAAGGCTTCTACCAAATTCCTTCCTCCTCTCACTTATCTTCGTCTTCATTTTTTTCAGGATTGCAAAGGTTAATCTTTAATTATCGTTAATCCTTTACAACCCTAGAGTAATCAAGGGTAAACCTCACTATCTAGCAACTTCATCTCCTATTATTCTTACAATTGTAAGTAGATAATCTACTTAAATTTTCTTAATTTGTTTAAATGTGATTTTAAATAAAAAATTAAGAAAATAAGTAATTTTAATGATTTAGTATGAATAATTGTTGTTGATAACAATTTTGGTTGTATGTGAGTTGGAAATATGTTAATAAATATTGCTTAATGGTAAAATTTTATATTAGTAGCGTCATATGTTAAATGTGGTTGAATCGGTGTTTGTTCCAAGAAAACCAGTGGAGAACTAGGAAAATCCATTACAAATTTGAGCATAGTATTTGAATACAGTTTAAAGGAATGCCTTCAGGAAGTTGATATTTAAGTACCATACTCAAATATAGCACAAAAAGGGTGATAATATTCTAATAATGCATTCAAATATAAGGTCCAATTTTCATTTTTCGACCTTTATAATCTAAAGGCAGTATTTTAATATTATAATTGAACATAGAAATGCATCTTCATTTTTAGACCCTTATAATTCAATATTGTATTGGAATACCTAAAGTTAAAAATTACTTATAATCTAATATCATATTAGAATACTCAAGGTTAAAAGTTACTAATATTCTTATACAGAATTGGAATACCATAGGTTAGATGTTATCCACATCCAATTATAGTAGTAAAATATTTCTCATTTGTGAACTAGGTAATAGAATATGATAGTAAAATACTTTCAATTTATGAACTAAGTATTATACTACAATAGCTCTTCAACTTTGTAACCCAAGTAATAGACTACAATAGTAAAATACCTTTAGTTTACATGCATTATAGGATTATATGACATTGTAAGGTTGTATGGCATACATATTGTAAGAATTAGAAATTTAACTTATTAATTTTGAATCTAGTTAATTAAAATAAGTTCTTGTTGTTTATAGCTAAAAAACATTCTTAGATGTTGCTTGTATAATAAATTTTGAGTAAGAAATAATATGTATGATTTAAAGAAGAGTATTTAATTTAAAGTTTACAAATTTCATGAATTTTTAGGAATTCTGAAATTATATTTGAGTATAGTACTTGAATATAAGCTTGAAGGCTCATTTTTAAGCTATATTCAACTACTAGATTGCAATACTTGAATACAATATTCTAGCACAACTTCAAGACATTTTTAAAGCTATACTTGAGTATTGTATTCGAGTATACTTAAGTTGAGTAGTTTCTGGATGACTATATTTGGATATGATATTTGAGTGTAAGTTTCAAACTTTAACTCTGAAGTCTTATATTCAAATATGGTATCCAAATACCAACCTATAACTAAGAATAATTATGTTTACTAATTAGATATAAATTTATATAGGGTATTTAGGTGGTAGATATGAGAATTTAACCTTATTAAGTAAAATGTATGCTAACAGAATTAAGTTATTAATGTGTTGAATGGTATAAATAGAAACAAAATATTGATTTGTAATAATTATAAATGTGCATTTGTATATTTGATGATGAAAAGATATTGGCATACATGATGTAATAGATGATTATATGCATATAGATAGTTGTAAAAAATATTTAGTATATATATATATATATGATAATCTATTATAGTAATCCAACTAAGGATATATGATTATGTGTGAATTATTGTATAACCATAAATAATTATTTATTGATTGTAAATGTAATTAGAATTATGATGAAATCTTAAGGGGTTAAGTACTGAATGAAATGATAACGTATGTTGAGTATTGATAATGAATTGAAATGATGGTGGTTTAATGTTGTGAAATTATAATGGATTTAAAAAATAGCATGCAGGAATAAGACGAGACCTATAAATTACAAGGTAAATGATTTGTATTATTTGTGTTGGTTCCAAAACCTAGGTTCTCTTTGTATGAGTATTGAAAATCAAGCCTTGAAAAATCTCACTTGTGAATAGTAGTAAAACATGACTTTTTATTGAAAGATTCCTTTTTATAAGAGTTCAAACAATTCTAGTAAGTATTAAGGATTGTCACTTTGTATCTTATGCTAAATGCTCATATTACATTATATTTCATATCTCACCTAAATGCTTATGGAGAGTAGATGGAGAGAATAGTAGGCAGGATGAGAGTAATTCCTGACACTAAAGTTAGTTGATATTATCTATAATTGTGCATTATTTGTTATTTTGAGACTATAAGATATTTGTACTACTTTGTGTATATAGATTAAATGGGTATTATCCTATATTTTCTTATTGAATGTTACATGTTATCATTGGTAAACAAAGGTAATATGTAATACAAGATAAAAATAAGGATATGATTATGGATTGTTATGTTTATATATATAAGTAATATAAAATAGTTATTTGTAGTTGTTATTAAGTAGGTTGTCTACTTAATAAATTAATAACTTATTATTGTTTTGATTTAATTTATTTTACAAATATGTATGTGAAAGCTCCCCAGCAACTTAGGAATAGGATTCTCTAACAACTTAGATATAAATTATAAATATTATTATGAACATTTTGATAATATATATAACAGAATCAATTTATATTCTAGCATATATACAATGGTCCCAAAAGTAGGATTAGACAAACTTAAGAAAATTAAGAAATAGGTTCCACGTCGAACACTGTCAAGTGAGACGTGACAAAAACTTTAATAAAATTCTTTTAAACTATGGATTCAAGTTCTTATTAACAAATAAGGGTGATAAGGCATTCTGAATAGCAAATTTAAGGCAAAAAATTTGGATTGTTCCTTATTGAAAGTTTTAAGCAAGATTAATCATCATTTAAAGAGGAACTTTTCTTGCAGTGTAAGAAATGACTTAATTATTTACTTCTTGGATGATATATGGTTAAATAACTTATGTTTAAATGATCACTTAATGGTTAAAGTTATTGATAATATATTTAATACATTGTAACTTATTATATAGAAAGATGGTATATGAGATTTCAAAATTTTTTGAAACTTTAAGCCTATTTCTTCCTAAATTTGTCTTTTTAAGATTCTAGATGATGTTACTACCTTGCCTACATAATAGTCCAAATATGATCCAATGGCATTTCAATAAAAATGGTGTGGTCATAATTTGAAATGCATATAAGCTGTTTACAAATCAATTGAATTATATCAGGGTATCACACCTGTTATAAATTAAAATATTTCATATAATAATTTAATTAATAAATATAAAAATATCTGAAATGAAAGTTTTATGCACAATAATTAGGAAAAAGGGCTAATTTTAATTATATAAAGAATAATTATGATTAGAGTTGAGGATGTAACTATAAAACAAATTTGGGATACTTTTTCCATTTTACCTCCGCCTTATTTCTCATTTTATCCTCTAATCTAGCAACTATCCTCATTTCTTATCCAAACACCCCATTCCTTCACTTTTTCTATCTTTTCCTCCTTTTTCCTAAATCCAAGCAAGGGTACCAAACTTCAACAATTATTTACAATCCTTAATTTAATTAGATTGAGGTTTCTTAAACCACAACTCTCAACCAATTATTTCTCATATTCTATTTAGATTAAGGGTAGTTGAGAGCTATTAAGTAAAAAAAGGCTTTAGAGCTCTGCTTTATCATTTATTCCTTTCCTCCATAAGTTGAGTAAGCATTCTAACTAAATTTAGGTGATTTTGCATGCTAAGAGTGCTTAAGGATAGGCTTTCCTATGTTTTAAACAATCTTGAAAAATTGTATGATATGTGTTTTCGGTTTGATTTTCTTAAGGAATTTTGCATATATTATATTAAAGGTATAACATGTGGTGATTTAATCATGAAGAGTAACTTGTAGGATGAAATTTTAATGTTAAAAATTATGAGTGAATAGTATTTTTGTGTTATGAAAATCTATAAGAATCTAGGCTATAGTTAATTACATAGTTAATTATGCCTTAGAAATATACTTTCTAAACATCCATAGTTGGTTATACCACCAAGATTTGCTCTTATGATCTTTATAGTCAATTACATAGTCTATACCCTTACAAAGTTGCTATTAGGGATTACATAGTCAATTATATGCTTAATATTTGCTTTCTAAGCCCCTATAGTCCACCATATAGTTGATTATGACTTTAAAGATTGCTCTTTGGAATTTCATAATTTATTATATTCCAAAAAGAGTTACATGTAATGTTATACAAGGGGTCAAAGCAATAATAAAAGTTCAATAGCATTGAGGTTTATAATTATACATTGAATAACATTAAATGGACAATATGTAGTCATGCATAGAGGCTTGGTGATGTTGTTAAGATCTTTATAGTTAATTACATAGTAAATACCCTTACAAAGTTGCTGTCGAGGATTGCATAATCAACTATAGGCCTAATATTTGCTTTTTAAACCTCTATAGTCTACTATATAGTTGACTATGACTTTAAAGATTATTCTTTGGAATTTCATAATTTATTATAACCTAAAAAAAGTTGTATATAATGTTGTACAAGGGTTCAAAGCAATAATAAGAGTTCAATAGCATTAAAGTTTATAGTTATACATTGAATAACGTTAAATGGACAATATGTGGCCATACTCGAATTATGTTATTAATATATATTATTTTTGAACTTTATAAATTAATGTTATACTTCAAGAATATATAGATAAACTTATTTGATACTTTGATATATATGTTTATGTGTATTATGCATTATATAATAATCTAATCTATTCTTGAATAAACATACTAGTTGAAGTGTTAGCTTATATGTATGAACATCTTTGGATAATATTAGGCTTATGGCTTAGAATGAAATGAAAATTAAGGAATTTGTTTATATTATGATGAATCATGCACTAAATGAAATTTAATAATGTTGGAGGTGATGATATCTATACTATGGCTTACTACATTGGATCCATGTGTCCATTTGTTAGAGATAAGGTTGACTTTGGAGGGATAAGATTAAGGAAAAGCGTGACATAATTATAGGATATAAAGCTATATTTGGTAGTAGGAAAGACATGAAAAGGTTCAAATATTTTTATG
Source organism: Sindora glabra (assembly GCA_020226215.1). NCBI lineage: Eukaryota > Viridiplantae > Streptophyta > Magnoliopsida > Fabales > Fabaceae > Sindora > Sindora glabra. The sequence continues at coordinate 81,168,353 of CM035230.1, forward strand.
GAGACTGTACTATAATAGCATCCTTTAAAATTAGGAATGTAGTAAATGAGGAATAAGCAATCCAAACTGTTAAGTTTGTGATGCCCTTTTAGAAGATAAAATTCATATCTATCTTAAATATTAAGCATAGAGCAGTATTTTTCTCTCTTGATCTTCAAACTTGGTTTCATTACAATATGTATAACTCTTTTGGTAAAGACATTGATTTCTTTGGGGTGTCATTATGGAATTTTCAATTCTGAGGTAGTAAAAGAATTTTTTTAATGATCACTTCTCCTTGCCCTAAAACTTAATGTATAACATTTTGGCTTTCATGCTTGATATCTAAATGGCAAAGAAGACCATGAAAGGTATTAAAGTTGTTCATTATTACAATGAAGTATTACTATTTTGGGGATTAAGCCTTCTTTTGGTTGGACAAAATTCAATTACAATGGAGCAATTAAATCAAATCTTATTAAAGTAGATTCTAGTGGTTTGTTGACAAACAATAATGGTGATTGGTTAGGTAGCTTTGTTTGGAACTTAAGCCATTATAATTCTTTTAAGGCTGAGATATGAGGAATTATAAAAGTTCTCATGTTGGCTTAGGAAATGGGTTTTCACTTAATAGTTCAAGAATTGGATTTAAAGGTCCTTGTGAATATTTTACAAGAAGTCAATAATCTTAACATAAGGTATTGCTCCTTTTTAAATCATTGTCATAATCTACTTAAGAGAAATTAACAAGTCTCTATTTCCTATACATTTAGAGAAAGCAATAAATACATAGATTAGTTAACAACATATAATACTACTCTCAAACTAGAGCTTAACCTAGGACTAACTTTTATAATGAAGTCATTTTTTAATCTTCATATATTGATGTTAGGTGTTGTAATTAAGGTTAATACCCTAGATTTATCCTTATGTAATTTCTTTTTTTTTTTAAGCTTTGCCTTGTTTAATTACCTAAAAAATTTATTATTTTTATATAAGCACAATCCAATATAAAAAAATTCTAAATGTTGAAAAAAATTAATTTGGATAGATTTTTGAAAATTGAGTGAATTTTTTTCTTTTTCTTTTTCATTTTTTTATGGAATTGGACCACTAAAACAGATTTTACATTATGTTTGGATAAATATTTAGGATTCAAATTTGATATATTATTAGTATACATCATTTTTACCTTATTACTCACTTGTGGTACTATATCAATAAAAAATATTAAATAATTCATATTATCAGTAAAATTTACTAATTATTATTATTTTTTAATGATGTATTTTCTCTTTATTCATTAATAGTGTAAAAAATTTTATACAAAAAATACATCAAATTTAAACTCAATTATTTATGAATTATTCATTCTAAAATGATTGTCTTTGTATGAAGTTTATGCTTGAAAAAGATTTCAATAAATTTATAAACACTTTATGTATTTGTGATGGAATTATTTCCACAATCACTTTTGTTGAGCTACAATTCATTAAATATAAAAATTTTATATCAACTACATTATCTTTTATTTAAATAAGTTAAGATCAATATTCATAAATATTATGTTTTATTTTATTCTTTAGGAAAAAAATTACCTAAAATTACTCTATATCATATAATACAACATATTTTATAACTAAAATTATATTAATGAATTAAAATCACGCTAATTAAATGAAAACATGATGAATTATAAAAAAATTATTAAATAAGAAAATGTAAGTTGACTAAAATAAACCATAAAATTAAAAAAAAAATCAAAGAAAGTATTCAATATAATTTTTAATAAAAAATTATTTTTAATTAAATATAATAATAAAATACATTCAATGTATATCACAACTAATATTTAAAACATTTCATATATACCGGCTAAATTGATATACTGACTAAATGGTAATTTGCAAATCGTTTGTATATATAAAAGATTAAAATTTTATCATGACCTAATTTGAATCATAAATCAGCATATTTTTTTGCTAAATTAATACTTTAATAAAAATAAACTCCTTACTTCTTAGTTATCGTGTCACACTTTCTAACGACACTGATCAGAAAAAGTGCAAAAATGACGTCACTTGATCATTTAAGAGAAAAAGGAGATTGGAGTTCTTTCATTAGATTCGGGGTACTTGTATCACATGTGCATCAAATGATAATAACACAACATCTGACAGAAAAATAATATATAATATGTAACAAATACTGTATTACCCTTCCAACGGAAAGAGATTAGAAATTTATTGGATGAATTTTAAAAAATATATATATAGAATTATTTTCTTTGGAATTTTAAATTCTAGTAAAAAAATATAATGGAATTTAGAGTAAAAAATATGTTTTTTTTAAAAAAAGGAAAATGACAAAATAAAAAAGAGAGAAACCAACTCTCTTTTACTCATTTCATTATTTATCTATTTTTAAAAAATTAAAAATTATTTATTATCTTCTTTTAAATATTAATTTTATGATTTAAATAGATGTTTATAATTTTATTTATTAATTAAATTTTAATAAAAATATATTAATAAATTATAATTTATTTTTTAATTAAAATTATTTATTATTTTTTAATTCTTATATATTAATATTAAATGATATTGAAAAAAGAATGGAGTGATTAATTAATACGCTGCGGATGACTGCATTAAATGCGACATTGTATTTCTCCTCACCAAACACTGAAAACGAGTTCCGATTTTCATTTGGGGTGTAATTTCCGTTTGTTAGAGGCGTAGAAGGGTAGCCTTGGGTGCGAGGCGGTCCGGTCCTCTTTCTTTGTACCTATTTTTTTTGCGGGTTCATAAGGGCAAATTTGCGTGGACCTTGACTCGTGCGAGTTTGATCACGGGTCCCACGGGCCTATGCAATTTTTTTTTATTTTTTAATAATTTTTTAAATATTTAAAAGAAATTTAATACAATTCAAATTTTAATTTAATATATAATAATCTAATATAATTTTTGTAGACTTATTTAATTATATAATTATACAAAATAAAAAAATTATTTAGATAATTATAATTTATAAAAAAATTAAATTTTTTAAATTTATATTAATATAATATTTCCTTAAACATGTTATTTTTTTATTTAAAATTTAATTTTTTATTTTTATATGTGTATTTTTAATAATTTAATTATAAAAAAAATACAAACTACCCTTGGATCAATCACGAATCTCGCGACCCAATAAAAAAATGTTCATTTTTTATGCTGGTTTATGCGGACAAACTCGTAAAAGTCCGCCCTGCCCTACTTCACATGCCTAGTTTGCGTGCGTAATGTTACGCAGCAACGGTCAAAGAAAATTAGGCGGGTCAGCACCCAGTTATTTTTCATTTTAGCCCTGCAAATGGATTTAATTTTTCTTTTTATTTTTTTAAAGGATTTATTTTATGTTTAATATCATGTTACGAAGTTCCGAAAATAATTTTCTGATCTTTAATTGATTTTGTTTTTTATATTTTTAATAAAATTCATTAGGCTTCTGACTATGCGGATATAATTAATTTTTGTTTAAAAATATGATAAAATAATAAATTAAATAAAATATATTTATAAAAGTATAGCTCACTTGTAGGACAGTTGAGGCGGTAACCCGTTGGTCATAGTTTTCATTTGATAATCTGTGTGGGAATCGTCTGCTTTGATGTCCATTTGGCATTTTTTATTTTGACTTTGTTTTGTTTAAATAATTGATAAATTAATTAATAAATAATAAGCTAATTAATAATTAATGAGTTAGTTAGTAATTTATAATTAATATATTAATTGATTGTGTAAAAATATTTTATAAAATTATTCTTTAAATTAATTGAAATTGTAAAATAATAGAAAAAATATATTAATAGAAATAAATATATAAATTAAAATAATTTATATTTATTTAAAAATTAAAATCTATTAATACAATTAATATATTTAAATAAAAATATAATAAATAATATTTAATTAATTATATTTTATAAATTTATATATTATTTATGTAATTATTATTTTATTATTTATAATAAAAATATAATTAATTAATATATAATTAATTATATTTTATAATATTATATAATTATTTACATACATATTTTTTATATATTTATAGTTTAAAATGAGGATATAATTATGTTAAAATTAAATTAATAAAAAGAATAATAATAAATTTAAAAAAGTAGTAATTTATAAATTATAAATTATTTAAAGTAATTTATTAAATTAAAATTTATTTTTTTCCAACAAATAAGTACAGGAAATGCCTTTGGATACTAACTTATAATTTATAGATCTAATTAATGAATTATAAGTTAATTTATTTATTATACAAAATGAAGCATTTTTTTAGAAAAATCAAATATAACTCTCATTTATTTCAAATATAAGAGGGCTACATAGTAATTTTTTACTATTTTATATGCAACATAATTGCACACAAACTAAAATTAATTTTTCTTTTCTTATGAATAAGATCATCTCAATTTGCATTCATAACCTTTTAGAATAAAATATTAATCTAATACCACTAGACTAATCATTTTAATGATAATTTTTTTAATAACTAAATAATAAAAATAATTATTCACCTTTTGAATAACAATGATATTTATATTAATTTATGTTTTCTTCAATAAATAATAATATTAACATCATTTTGATGAAATATAAATATTTATTTCATTAATCATTATTATAGTTATTATATCAATTTTTATATACATTTATTTTATCTCTCATATCATAAATTAGAGAAGCTTTCAAATCCTCTATAGAAATCAGTTTCTTGTATAAGATCATTTATTTTATTTTCACTAAAAAAATTCTGATTTTATAGAAGTTAGTATCTACAATAATAGTTTATATATATAATTAGTTTTTAACCTGTGAATTGCACGGGTTTTGGTTTCATAAAAAATATAATAAGTAGAAACTATGAAATTATTATTTAAAATTTTTTGTAGATATTAAATTAATATTAAAAAATTTTACATCAACTTTATATCAATTTCAAAAATTTTAGTTTGATATTCACCAAATTTTTTAATACTAAATTAATCTTAAAAATTAATCAATATTAATTTAAGGTAAAATTTTTAACATTAATACTTAATTGATATAAAGTATCTTTTGACATTGATTTATTGTTTACCATATTATTTAAATTGTAATTTGATGGCCTCCTCATATAATAACGAAATCATGAATTATTTTTAAAAATATAATTAATTTATTCCATACATTTGAAGAAAATAATAATAAGATAAAATAAATTATGAAGCATTTAAGTTGATATCAATGATTGGATCTCAATTCCCATAGATGTATGAAAGATAATTTTAATTAATCTCATTAACATTTACACCCTGTTTGGAACAGGTGAAAAGGAGGGAGGGGGTAAACGGGGAGGGGGAAATGAAGGTGAAATGGGTTTTTTCACCTGTTTGGAGACCGGATGTTTTGGGGAGGGGGCGTAAAAGGAGTTGTAAAATCCTATGGGCCCCGGTGAAAATAAAACCACTCCTAAAGTGGGGTGAAAATGCAGAGGGAACATTCATTTTTTCATTTTTTCCATTTCCTGCCCTCAGAAATTGCTACTGACAAGTTGGTTATTTTTGTATTTCAGTTAACAATTGTTAGAAGAATTTTTTCTTTCTATTTGCTCCCTACAACTAATGTTATTAAAAAAATCAATAATATTAAATAATAATAGTGAAAATAATATTAATAATAAAATTATATTTACAATGATAAAAGATAATAAAATATTTAATAATATAAAAAAATAAATTAAAAGTAATTTAAAATTATCAAATGAAATTATTATCATCAAATATGTATAATTTTATTAAACAATGATAATATAGTAATTTTACTACCTCACTATAAATATTTTTCTAAAAAATAATGCAAAATTTTTAATATTTATTAATTATATTAAAATAAAAAATTATAATTTTTTAAATATGTTAGTATTCAGAAAAAAAATTTAACATATTTTCTTTCATCCATAAATTATTTGTTATTTAATTTTACTAAATAATATTATAACTATCTGAACATAACATAACAAAAGGATATTTTAGTCATTTCACTCATTCACATTTCTTTCCCCCTCTATTTTCACCCATTCCAAATAAAAGAAATTCATTTCACCCATATTTACTTTCCCTCCTATTTTCACCCATTCCAAATAAGTCAGGTGAAATTATTTTCACCTCTATTTTCTTTCCTTCTATTTCCACTCCCCTCCATTTACACCCCCTTCCATTTTCACCTCCAGCCAAACATACCCTTACAGTGTATTTGGAATGGGCGTTTTTACTAGGGAGCATAAAGGGAGGGACGTAAAGAGAGGAGAAATTTGTAAGTTCACCTGTTTGGATAAGAGGTGAAAAATGAAGGGGTGCAAGAGTGAAAATGTCAATGGGGTCCACAGTTAATATTTTACCCCCTCAGACGAGGTGAAAATCAGGTGCAAATGCCAAAACATTACTTCATTCCATCCCTACCCTTCTGCGAAGAAAAGTTGCTCCTCTGTTACCCAAGCTCACGTTCGAAGAGCTACTCCTCTGTTACACGAGCCCGCGTTCGATGGCCGAAAAGCAACACCAGCCCTGCCAGCAATTGCGCATCGTCCCCATTGGCTCCTCTTGAAGAACATGTAAGTGTAAATGGTTTGAAAATGTAAATTAATAAAATATTTATTAATTAAAATAAAAGCAGAAAACATATTTAATATTTTAATAAAAATATAAAAATAAAAATAAAAATTTATTTTAAAATTTAGCAATATATTATAAATCTTTCAATTTGTTGAATAAATATTATTACAAAAATTAATAATATATTATAAAAGTATTATAGTAATTTTATTTAATTTCATTTCTACTTTTTCTCATTTTCACCCATTTCAAACAAAGAACATTAATTTCACTCATATTTACATCTCCTCTCATTTTTACCTATTTCAAATAACTTAGGTAAAATTACTTCTCCCTTCATTTTCATTCCCTTCTATTTCCTTTCACCTCTATTTTTTCCCTCTTCATTTTCACCTAAATCCAAACAAACCATTAAGGTGTCAAACTAAGGCAAAAACTATGAGTAAAAAATGTAAATACAGGGAGTCATCCTCTGTATTAGCGGATGAAGTGCAATGCCTTTAGTAAAAAAGCAATGATTTTTACATGGGCTAGTAACATACATGAAAGCAGAGAGAAGATAGAATCAATTTGAAATGTCACGGGTAATATATTATTAGAGAGATAATAATATTATAAATTAATATTTTTTATTTCAATATAATAATTTTTATTTTTTATTTTACTGGAATGTAATAATTTATTAATATGTAATTCTAATGTCAAATTAATTGAATAGATGTAATTAAATAATAAAAATATTTAACATTCATGAAATATGCAACGAGTCATATAAAAAAATAAATTCAATGAATGAAAGGTTTTTTTTGGAAGAAATTAAAATATTAAATATTATTAATAATAATTAATTATAAATATTATTTACGTTAATTTAGTATAATATTTTATTCATTCTATCAAATTAAATGCTAATAAGTTGATGAAATTTATAATTTGATATTATTATTCTTATTTTACCTCTTCTTACTTTTTCTATTATCCTATTTCCACACAAATAATTTAATATTATCATTCATTTTGTTTCTATGTTAAAAAAATTATAACATATGCCATGTTTTTATAAAATTAAAGAAATCTTAAAAGTAAAATGTAAGGATTATCTATTTCTATGTTTAGATCAGAAAAAAAAATAAGAGAAAAAATTTAAATTGAGCGAGAGAAAGCTAACCCATTAATTTTAAAATACGAAAAAATTAATTTCTTTTTCATTTTCCCAATTTAAAGCCAATAGATTAGATCACATTTCTTCAACTTAAAATTATTCTTGTCGTTGTTTTGTAGTTTTGGTATAGAAACGGATTCTCCTTATATTTTAGTTCTAATGTTTTGCATTTAAAATTATTTTTAATAATGGTAAGAGTGATTAAATAACTAAAATCTATATTTAAGAATTTTTAATCTTCCAAAAGCATGACAATAGCTATAAATTTCATTTTTTTAAATAAGGAGATAAAATGAATAATAATTCCAAATCATTTATAAGATACCATTTGAGAATATAGAAATAAAATAATAGAGAAAGTAATGAGAGACATAACAGGAATAATAATATCAAATAATCAATCTTATTAATTATTTAACATTTATTTTGATGTAGGAACTAAAATATCACACTAAATTATTAGTCAAAGACTAAAATAATATTTACATTATTTAAAAGATAAAATTGATATAAATACAATTGGCCGGAGGAATAAAAGAGGTGTTTACTCTATTTTAAACTATGTATATTGAATGAAATAAACAATAGACAAATTATTTTCCTGGTATATTAAAACATCATTTCTCCTTTATTTGAGTTTGTGTATCCCATTTCTTTAACTTAACCCTTTGTCTGGATTGGAAAAAAAATATAAAAAAATTAGAAGAAAAAGAGAGGAAAAAGTATACAAAAAATTATTTTTATTTGTTATTTGAATATAAAAATAAATAAAAAATGATAAAAATATCTATTTAATTTGATTAAAAATAAAAAGAATAAAAAATAATTTATTAAATAACAAAATTGTTCCGATCACATATCAACAAAATTGTTTAAATAGATTTTATAGAAGTATAATTTTGAAATTATAAAAATTTTTAGGTCTTTTCTACGCTTATTTGATGGAAATATTTCATACTTATTCTTAAGATACTTTTTAACCTTTTTTTTCTTTTCACATTTAATTTTCATAACATTCCAAAATAAAAAAAAATATTTTTAACCTTCTTTTCTGCCATATTTTTCCTAATAGATCCAAACAAGGCTAAAACGTACAAATACAGCCAAATATTAATGCTGCGTTTCTTTTCTAACTTAAATGGACCTAATGTATGTAACCAAATATTTCGGGTCGATCAGGCAGGCGTGCGTAACAAGCACATTGACTTTGAGGGCATGGATTTCTTTTTCTTTTTTTTTGGTAAACCAAAATCACGAGGGCATGAATTTAGCGGCAGCAGTGGAATTACTATGGGAGGACTAAACCTGGTGCTTGCTGCCTCCTCATTTGATTTCTTCTTATCCATAAAATAACATAAATATATTTATAGAAAATGATTTGTACGATCATCACTACCACCCTTTTTTAACCACCGTAAATTTTAATCGTCATTTTACAGTGCTTTCGTTTCACGCGCGAGGGAGACCAATCCGAGGAGGACCGAAGGAGCTTCCGATCTCCGCAGTCAGCACGCACAAAAATCTACGTAAATCCTTATTACCTCAGTAAGAAAAAGGGCACAAATATGAGTTCGTGGGGTTGTTGTGAATGTTTATTGGAATTTAAGAACAGTTGGTGACAATGGCAATAAACGACAAAGGAAAAGGTCTTTGTCCCAAATCTGTCCAGTTTTATCATTTTGTGGCTTTAAAAAGTGCGCTGGATCTCTTTGCATATTATTCAAAATATATTTTGTTTTATTTCGCAACGAAATCTGTGTTCAAAGGTAAATGAGCGAGTTCTGTTTCTCATGGACTCGAGATTTTGACAGCCGAACGTGATTTCTGGGTAATATTCCCTCTGAGTTCTCTTCAGAACATATATTATATTATCTTAAAGAGAAATTTCTTCCGAATCAAAATCGAAGGGGTGTTGAGCTGTCTCCCTCTATTTCTTCATCGTGCTTTGATGCAAATTGTAATTGGATGAGAGCTGTTTTCGGACTCATCCAATAGCTCATAATAATGTTACTTTAACAGGCACTTCTCTCTCTCTCTCTCTGAGAAATTTGATTCACATATAATCTGGCTCCGAGTGTCACCATTGTCGTAGAGACGCCTTGTTCTGCTTCCTCCTCCACGCGTCTGTCGCCGTTGCTCTCTTTCGCTTTCTCTTCCCTTTTCTGACAATGCGATCAAAGTCCTAACCTTTTTCTTTCTTTCTCCTTTCCGGGGTTTTCACATTCTAGCGGTCCGTGCCTTTCCAGAAGAAAAACATTTTTTTTTCTGAAAAATAGGGAGAGCGAAGAAGAAATATAACTTGTTGGGAAGTGCAAATTAGTGTTTTTTTTTTTTTTTCTTTTTCCCCCTTGAGGTGAGCTTGGTTTGAGAGATCATACCGAAAAATGGCACCTTCGTTCAAATGGTGGGCGAAACAGAGCAGTCACCGGGGAAACCCTGTGGTAGTGAAGATGGAGAACCCCAATTGGTCCATGGTCGAGCTTGAGGGTTCTTCAGACGACGACTTTCTCGTTACAGACCCATCCGTTCGTCCCAGAGACAAGGGCAGAGGCAAAAACGCAAAGCAACTCACTTGGGTTATTCTCCTTAAAGCACACAGGGCCGCGGGTTGCTTGACCTCCATTGCCCCAGCATTGTACGGTCTAGCCTCCGCCGTGAAGCGCCGTGTAGCCTCTGGAAGAACCGACGCCGACGCCGATGACGAAACTGTCGGCGACAGGGAAAAGGAGAGCCCCACTTTGAAGAGTAGGTTTTATTCTTGTATTAAAGTGTTCCTATGGTTGTCTGTGCTCCTGTTGGGGTTCGAGGTGGGTGCTTACTTCAACGGCTGGCATTTTGGCGCTGCACGTCTTCAACTGGACTATTTATGGGCAACCTCATTTAGCGTTAATGGTGCTTTTGATTGGCTTTATTCACTGTGGGTTGTAATTCGGGTGGATTATCTCGCTCCTCCCCTTCAATTCCTAGCCAACGTATGTATCGTGCTATTTCTTATTCAGAGTTTAGACAGATTGGTTCTTTCTTTAGGCTGTTTCTGGATCCGATTTAAGAAGATCAAACCTGTTCCAAAGGAAGGTGATTTAGATCTAGAATCTGGCGAGAAGGGTTTCTTCCCCAGCATATTAGTGCAGATCCCCATGTGTAACGAGAAAGAGGTGAGTGATGGTAATTTTCATCCGTTCTGCGTTTGTGTTGAATTTTTTAACGTCAAAGTTATGTTTATCTAACTTTGAGAATTTTGTTCAGGTTTATCAGCAATCAATTGCTGCTGTGTGCAATTTGGACTGGCCAAAATCCAAGTTCCTAATTCAAGTTCTGGATGATTCTTATGACCTGACAACGCAATCGCTTATCAAAGAAGAGGTTCAGAAATGGCAGCATGAAGGTGCCAACATTGTGTACAGGCATCGAGTAATTAGAGATGGATACAAGGCTGGTAATCTGAAATCTGCCATGCATTGTAGCTATATCAAAGACTACGAGTTTGTTGCTATTTTCGATGCTGATTTTCAGCCTACCCCGGATTTTCTTAAAAGAACAGTTTCTCATTTTAAGGTAAACAATTCAATGTCATATTTGTGTGTGTCACTAGACAATTGTGGTTTTTACAATGTCATGGTAGATAAAGAGTGCTGCAGTTAATTAATCGATTTGCTGATATTGCAGGATAATGAAGAATTGGGGCTTGTTCAAGCAAGATGGTCGTTTGTGAACAAAGATGAGAACCTGCTAACAAGGTTGCAGAACATCAATCTATCATTCCACTTTGAAGTAGAGCAGCAGGTGAACGGTCATTTCATTAATTTCTTTGGATTCAATGGAACGGCCGGAGTTTGGAGAATAAAGGCTCTGGAGGATGCTGGTGGGTGGTTGGAGAGGACCACCGTAGAGGACATGGACATTGCTGTTCGAGCTCATCTACAAGGCTGGAAATTTATTTTCCTTAATGACGTAGAGGTTTGTCCCATATTAACTGATACTAACTGTTACTTTGCCTTTACTCACTAATTCTTTCAGACTGATTATCACTTAATATTGAATTTAGTGCCAGTGCGAGCTACCTGAATCTTACGAAGCTTACAGAAAACAACAACATAGATGGCATTCTGGGCCAATGCAGTTGTTCCGTCTTTGTTTATGGGACATCACACGGTCTAAGGTACGTGTAAAACACCTCCAAGGCCTGGTTATCGAAGTAATTCCAAGACATTCTATTTGGAAACTTAGTGCTTATATGTTTTTGTTGCAAATTTTGGTTTTGGCAGATAAGCATATCAAAGAAGATCAATCTGATATTTCTGTTCTTTCTTCTGAGAAAACTGATATTACCGTTCTATTCATTCACCCTTTTCTGTATAATTCTGCCCATGACAATGTTTGTTCCTGAGGCTGAGCTTCCTGCTTGGGTTGTATGTTATATTCCTGCCACCATGTCATTTCTTAACATTCTCCCAGCTCCCAAATCCTTCCCATTCATTGTACCTTACCTTCTCTTCGAGAATACCATGTCAGTTACAAAATTCAATGCCATGATTTCTGGTTTGTTCCAGCTTGGTAGTGCATATGAGTGGATTGTCACTAAGAAATCTGGCCGTTCCTCGGAGGGTGATCTCATTTCATTGGTCGAGAAAGTTCCAAACTTTCAAAGAGGTTCCTCGGAGCCTGATCTCGAGGAAATGAAACAGAAAATCGTACTAGAGGAGCAAAAGGCATCAAAAAAGAAGAAGAAGCATAACAGAATATACATGAAAGAGCTTGCATTGGCTTTCCTACTTTTAACGGCTTCAGCAAGGAGCCTTCTTTCTGCTCAGGGAATACATTTCTACTTCTTACTATTCCAGGGAATATCATTTTTGTTAGTTGGCCTTGACTTGATTGGGGAGCAAGTTGACTGAAGAAAGCAATTTGAGAGGATTGCTGGATAATATAAACGGAAAACTATGGCGGAAGTCACGGCCTATGAGTGATTGAAGACAGTTCCATATGTCGTGAGGCCCGAGAGACTTTATTTGTTGATGCACGGCCTTCCATGCGGTTCCCGTAACATTGTGTTATATGGACAAAAATGAAAAGAAAAACTTGCAATTCAGGAAAGGCTACCTCAGCAAGCTCGTCATGGCTCTTCAATGTGCAATTTTTTTTCTTTTTTTTGGGAGTTCACATTCTGTAATTTTCTCTGTCGATTCTTTTGTTGTTAGATCAATTCTTTTGTAAGAAATTGTGTTTGAAACATCAAATGGATTTTTTTTTATTACAGTTTCAGTAGTAGTTAGACAGGAACAACCTTCTTCTTGTTGTCTTCTGTCAAAATCCTCTTCGACTTATTTTGCTGGAATGCTTTGGAAGTTCATTTTTATCGAATCCAGAATGGTAGAAACATGGTGATTCATTTCCTAGCAAGTAATTAGTCCACTTGTCGGCTGCACTTGTTTTCCCTTTTGCTAATGGGGTTCGCATTTGCTGTTGCAGCAATCTGAATACATGGAAGCTTGATAAGTTTGAGTCATAATAGTTCATAGCAGGCAGCTGCACCAATCCATTCTTTGAACCCTTTAAAGCAGCCAACGTTGTTCATCCATATGTCCTCCTGCACTCTTCTTTCTCCTCTTTCTTGTTTTCTCAGGATTCCAAAGGGTTTCCATTACCACAAACAATGAGTCTCGGTGTCACCGAGGTATTGGACATCTTTATCCTAAAGAAGGCCCATGAAGCAGTGCCAGTTGGAACTATCCTACGACGTCCCAGGTCCATATCTCTCAGTGGTTGGTTAAATTACTTTTCCATTCCAAGCTAATATGTTAGATTAGAATGAAAATTTAAAGCGCTTGGATTGGTGAATAGTGTATGGCGACGCGGGGCTTCATTTCAAGACGGCAGCTTTTGGTGGGCATGCGCTGTGCAGGCTCCACACCATTTTTCACATTTAAATATGAGCAAGAATCCAATTATGTTGCTTTGGGTTTGCTTTTATAAAGAAGGAAGGGTTTCAAGTTTTACCAATTCTCAATATTCATTAATTAATTTTGCCCATTGCTTGTTCTGCCATTGATATTTTGTCATATCTGCGCCACATGTGCAGTTTATAGTAACCAAAACTAAATTGTTTTTGGATGAATATGAATTTTTTTTTGTTTTTTTGCTCTTCAAAATATGGAGGGCTACGCATCCATCCCTGCAAATTGATCTACCCGTTACCAGCTTATTTGCAATTTTCGTTTCAAAAGAGATGTTTTTTAGTTATTCACAATATATATATATATATATATATATACTCTATGTTCATATATGGCTTTCTTAAGTATTTGTTATAAATTTTTTAATTATATCATAATATGTATATTAATTATTCTATTTAAAAAAATTAGTACATTGATAATTATCATAATTATTAAATTATAATTATCAATAATAATTAAATAAAAAATTATACACATGTTATGATATAATTAAAGAACCTTATAACAAGTAACTAACTAATTTTACTTGAATTTGATTTTTATTTATAGTCGTTTTTAAAATGGTAAATGGCCTCAATTTGTGACTGACATAATTGAACACAAGAAAAAACGAAATTACTAAAACAACCCAAAATCACTAATGCTATGCTCTCTGTACCTGAAAATGAAGGGACCAACGATAGATAAGGGCTATCCCCAGCAAATTAATGTTCAACCAGATGAGATAGAGTCTTAAATACCACCAACAATGTCGATCGTTCTTTTACTGTTATGAAATCAATTTGGTGGGAGTCATTGGTGGAATCTGCTGAGCGCACAAGTGAAATATCAAATGTATATTTAAATTTGCTTAATACATTTTATTTCTGAGACGCAAATAATGCCTTATATAATTTTAGAGTTTAAATATGACCCAATACCTGTATAAAAATTTTTATACTATTAATAAATAAAGAAATAATATGTTATTAAAAATTACTAATAAAAATATTTTAATAATTTTTATTGATATAATAATATATAAATAATTAATAATGTAAAATTAATTTAGACTGATACTGAAAATCGGTGGAAACTGCTGAGTATACAAATGAAACATCAATTGTCCATTTAAATTTGCCTAAACACTTTTGAAACGCAAATAATGTAGTATATTTTATGCGTTCCGCCGGATAAAGGAAAAGGGGAATTTCCTTTTTCATAGATAATACCTCTCCGGCCGCCCACCCCAACTGACACCAATAAATTGAACTTCTAAGATATTAAATAAGGATAAAAGGCATGTTTACCAACTTTAATTGAGGTTTTGTTCTTATTTTTAAATTTTATTTCTAGTAAATTTATTTTAATTTTTTTAAAATATCTAATATTACTTATTAGTCTAATTTTTAATAGAGATATATACATGATATCTAAATTGACATCTTATCTAAAAATTTAATAAAAATTATGATACTAATTTTTTTTACCATAAGAATAATAAAAATATTATTTATGTGAAGGCACCGAATTGGATGTCATGTAAGCATTTCTTTTATAAAATCTAATGGCGTTAAGTTGCAAAGTAATATTACATTTTTTTAATTAGAAAGTACGTTAGCATATTTTTAAAAAGTTAGACAAATAATATTTTATATATTTTAAAGTTTAATTTTGATTTATTGTATGAAATTTTTTTATATTATCAATAAATAAAGAAATAATATGTTATTAAAAAATTAATAAGTTTAATTAATAACAAAAATATTTTAATAATTTTATTGATATAATAATATATAAATAATTCATAATATAAGACTGATTTAAATGGGCAGCGGATCCAATTGGTGGAATCTGGTAAATACGCAATTGGAAACATTAACTGTACATTTTGCTTAATACACTTTTGAGGCGCAAATAATGTCATATATTTTATGCGTTCCGTCGGATAAAGGAAAACTTCCTTTGGATAGATAATAGCTCTCCGGCCGCCTACCCGCAACATAGAATAATAAATTCAACAACTTCTAACACATTAAATAATGGCAAAAAGAAATGATACATTTAGCATCCTAATTTTAATTGAAAATTTATTCTTATCCCTTAAATTTTATTTATAGTAAATTTTCTCTTTTATGTTTTTTAAAATGTGTAATGTCACCCAACAGTATAATATCATTAAAATTTTTAATAGAAATACTTAAATGATATCCAATTTAACATTTTACGTAAAAATATAATGAAAGTTAGGGTACTAAAAGTGTCTTACTACCATAAAAAACAATGAAAATATTACTTATGTGAGTATTTAGAATTCTGAGTTAGCTATCATATAAATATTTTTTTAAAAAAAAACTAACAATATTAGGTTGCAAAGTAAGGATACTAAAAGTAATGAAAGTTAGGGTACTAAAACTGTCTTACTACCATAAAAAATAATAAAAATATTACTTATGTAAGTATTTAGAATGTTGAGTTAGGTATCATATAAATATTTTAAAAAAAAAAAACTTAACGATATTAAGTTGTAAAGTAATATTGCATATTTTTAAAAAGTTACATAATAAATTTATTTTAAATAAAAAATTTAGGAAATAAAGTTTAAACTTCAACGAAGGTTAGGGGAAAAAAATGTATTTTTGGCTCAAATAATTGTTACAAATTGATAATATGACATGCTAATGGTTTTTGGTTTGTATTGAAGTGTCCCCACACCTTTCTTTACTAAGTATAAAACTAATCTATAGACAGTAAATTCCCCAAAACAAATATACCTCCAAAATTCAAACTTAGAACTTTTTACCAGATTTGTAACCACTAAGCCAAGTATTTGTGAATACATGCTAATGGTTTAGAAGAAGATAAAGTGACAGTTGTATGTCTAAGAATATGTCAACAAGAGTGTGTTAGGAACCACTTTTGTTGACTCTTGACAATATTCCCGTAAAGACAACATTATTAATTTTATATCTAAAATTGTAATGAACTAATAAAATTATTCCTAAATTATATTAAATAATTAATTTTATTTTTAAATAATTATTTATATAAATAATTTCATCATTTCATATAAATAATTTCATCATTTTATATAGATCTGTATAGATAATTTTGTCCATAAATATCTATACAGAGGGACAAATTTATCTGTATGAATTATTATTAGATGAAAAATTAGTTATTTATTATAATTCAAGGTCCATTTTATCATAATTTTACAATTTCAAAAATGAAATTCATAATTTTATCTCCTAATAAATTATCTATTGAATTGAGTAGATTTTTTCAACCTATTGTAACTACACTATTATTTTAAAAGTCTTACTACCATATCAACTAATTCAAGTTTTCTATGAAGATTTATATATGTGGCTCATCATACATGTAAATTGAAAAGTAAGGAGAGTAATGCACTCACGCATACAAAATGAGCCAAAATAAATGTAATGGGCCAATTTGCCATTCTTACCCGCACATATCATTCGAGGTTTGATCTAAGTCTATTTTTATGAAAATAAAAGATAATTTTAAATGTTTTGTTTTAATTAAATCTTTAGCTTGCACAATTATTTTTCTCTTTTTAGAAGGTCTTCTTTGTTCTGCTACATGAAAAAGGAAAGGAATTATTAAAAAATAAAGTCTTTTCACCGTAAGAAAATTCAAATATTGTGGTTTGATGAAATTAAAATTGTGCGCTAATATTTTTCGAAGTCATCAAAACTTCTAACTTGTTAGCAATGTCTTTCCAATTCATTCCAACATCAACTTTTTGAATTATTCTCCAATATCTTTTTCTAGAATATTCCCTACTAACCTATGAAAAAACCATAGCCTCATTTTTACACAGTGAAATTCAAGAACTCTCATCTACTCCTTCCTTTTCCTTAAAATATTTTCTTTGTTGGATTTATACTCTTCTACTATTTACTCCTATTTTGATCGTGTAAAGAGTTTGTTGAATTTTGGAGAATTGTTGTGACAAACTTTGCATGGCAGGGTAAAATAATCCTTAAGTATAGTAAATTTACATGTCTTAAACTCCAATTTTAACAACAATTTTAAGGATTATTTGGAATTTGCTATTTCTTGATAAATTTTACAATTTTTTCATTATATTATTAATTTACTCTGATAGAATGTTATTCTAATTTTTTCTCTTATATTTAATGGTATTCCAGATGTTACGAGCTCTCAAATGGTGAATTACTGGCCGAGTTAAATTAGGAATCTATCGCGGATGTCAAAGCAATCATTTCAATGCGCGGTACTCCAATTCAAGGCACCATGCAACAGATTTATGTTATTCTTTATATTTATAGACATGACAAAATTACTGAAACTACCATTATTATGGATTAATTCATTTTTAAAGAGTTGATTTGAAACATGAGAAAAGATGAGGTTAAAAGTCTACAAAATTGTGAATTCATGGAATACCTTCCATTCACATTAAATTTTTATTCTTTTTTTTTTTTAAAATATCTAGTTAGCATTTTGCCAAGAATTGCGTTTACAATAAATTTTCATTTATAGTTTGAATTGTGTGATCTCATTTAACACTATTGAAATTTAGCAAACTAAATTTGGATAACGTTTATCGCCATATGACCAAAAAAGTATATCGTTAACTTATATACACAGATATTATCTTGCGTTTTCATAGTTATAATTGGTTTTAAATAATATGATTATTGACTATAATTAGTTGTTGTGCAATTATTAGGAATTTGAATATGAGATAGTTGCACATATATTATTGATATTGATATTTTGTAAATAGATGGCTGTCAATTATTTCTATTCTTGCCATTCCAAAATCTACGGGCTTTTAAATGTTTTAAAATTTTAATTTAAGTTGATGCCTTTATGATATTTGATTAATTATCAATTATTGCACTTAATTGGTAATAACTGTCATAAAGGATAATTAATATGACCTATCTTAGTTCAAATGACTAAGCCAATGGTATTGAAAGATAAAAATTAAAATGCGACCAATGAAATGAATAAGCATCTTAAAGAGATAAAATATGATTAAATGATATATTAATTGCCCTAAATTCTTAAATATGATTATATTTACTTTTGAATTGTTATTCTTGAATATAAGAATATGGATTCCTCATATAATGTTAGTTTCTATTTTAGTAGCACAATATTTATTTCACTATTTTTAGTGAAATTGGGGGAGATAAAATTGACAATATGCTTTACTAGTCTATAAAATGTGTGTTCCTTTCATTACAAATTTTTACATATTCTTGACGTTTTTTATTGTTATAATATTTGTGATAACCCCATTATATGTGAAAATTCTATGATAATTCCTCATGGTTATGAAAATATAAATTTTAATGTATTATTATTGCCTCATTTATCTCAAGTGTATAACGAAATTCCCTTGAATTAAAAAAGGAGATAATATCCAAATTTCTCCAATGATTTTGTCATTACTTTGTGAATAGTGGGGAAAGAATCTTCAACTATTTTTATGAGGAAAAATAATAAAATTTTGCCAATATATTATATGATCTAGTGTAGTATTATCATTATTGTTTAGAGGAAATTCTAAAAGATAATTTATTCTATTATCTCAAGTTAATTTTTTTTTAGGATTAAAAAGGGGTAAATTTATGTTTTGAATTATACAAGGGGTATATCTGTCCTATGAGATTGTGGGTAATGAGTACTCATTATAATGGGTGAAGCATTTATTACCCACCTTATTTTGATTAAAAAAAATTTATGAGGAAAATTTACAAATTCGTGCAAATTTCTTGAATATGAAATTGTGCTATTATCATGGTATTTCATTAGTTTTATGCCATAATATTGATTCTATGATTGCACTATTTATTTTATAGAATTTTTTCGTGAGAAATTCAAGAATTTGAAATATTTTTCATATTTATAGAAATATGAAATTCAACATGTATATGAAAAGAAGATTTATTTTTTTATTCATAGGATGGGAGTTAAACATTATAATTAAATATTTGAATTTGTGTGGGTGTTTCTCTAAAGTCATCTACCTGAATAATTTAATATAAGTAGAGAAGAAAATATGAGAAACTTCCCATTTATATTTATAAAATCTTTGTGAGAGGCCTAATAATTTTTAGAATATCTATTGGGATACAATCCACCATGTATGTATTACAAGGGAATTAAATTATTCTTTTATTTTTAAGATGAAGGATAAACACATAGTTTAAATATTTGAAATTATGGAGGTGTTTATTTAACTTTAATTGTTAAGTAAAAAGGAAAAGTTTGAGGATATTTTCACCTATACTTCACGAAATTATTGAGTTTTGATTACTATTTGTGGATTATATTTTCTATGAAAATATTAATTTATAGATATACTTCACAAATAAAATATGTGTTTTTAAATATCTTAATGGAACAAAAGACTTAATAGAGGATAGAACAAAAGTCTAATGAAGAGCATAGTTCAAAACACAATCCAACTTAGAACTAAAAGAATATTTTAGAACTCTCTAATCTAGGTAAGGAGGTAGATAATTCTATAGAATTCTTAGAATTAAAAATATTTCTTTAATAGAGAGAGATTTTTAGGATTTTTTAAGACAAATTTGCGCTTATAAGTAGTTATAAATATCCTTTCCAAGTTGTAGTTTTCATCATCAAGTGAATAAGAAATCATTTCCTCTTATTGAAAAGTTCTCTCTTCTTTTTCTTCTCTAATTTAGCTTCGACCCATTTTGGCATTGGAGCTGGTTTTTCCATTTCCCTATGTAAGTGTTTGAGTTATAGGTGTTTAGAATTCTTGTTGGTTTCATAGTTCTACAACTGTTAGCTTTGAAGCCCCATTTTCTGGTCAATTTCTCAACAAAACAACACTGCAGATAGGTTTAGAGTGGCCCAAAATGTCGAATTGCAAAGTTTCATGGCGATCAGATAAGCTATGCTCCATCACGTGCCTTCGCTAGAGTTCCACACGCTAGCCACTTGTGCCTGACTAAGGCAGAGACAACTACATTAGCACCAAGTCATCCACTACATGGGTGACATGTGTCAAAGGTGCCACGTTAATATATCTAGTTAGCCTATTTTGATGTCAACTGTTGAGTTAATTCTCTAGTGTATAATCAACACTATGTTAACCAATACATTTATGGCATGTGTGAGGTAAGTTACGTCAGTAGCCCTATCAGCCATAATTTTTTAAAATCACATAATTACCCCTCTTATTTCACTTATTTCCACTTTGACCCCCTTTTCCCCTAAAATGACGTAAAGCGCCCAAATTTTTCTTATATTTTATTTTAACCCCACATTTTTTCAAAAATTTCTCTTAGATCCATATTTTCCCTTAATTTGCTAAAACACCCTAAACCTTGCTGAAATTTAGTTTTAACCCTAAACTTTACCTAGTTACTAGAAATAACGCTAAAACTTTCCAAAAATCTTATTTTGACCCCATAACCCACCATAAATTACCAAAATGCCACCTAGAAGGAAAAATAAAAGAAACACCTAAGAGGTTGAGATGGAAGAAATGCAGAAGCAAATTTAATAATTGCAAGAAATTATCAATACTCAATAAGTTTTACTAAATCATAGAAGAGATTTTGAAAATGACCCCGACAGCAACTCCTCGTCCTTATCGAGAAGCCATCGACCCTGAAGGCAACCAACTTGAGGGAATAAGATTAAAGTAAACATTCTAAATTTCAAAGGAAGGCTCCAACTAAACAAATTCATAGAGTGGCTTCAAAAAGTTGAAAGGGTGTTCGAAGAAAGACATACTGAATAAGCAGAGGGTTAAAATTGTTGCTATCAAGTTAAAGAAATACACCTCTATCTAGTGAAAAAATTAGGACTGTAAAACGGACTAAAATCCGTGAGTTTATTCGAACTAGTTCGCGAATTTATGCGAATTCAGATAAGTAAAAAAATGGTTTATTTTTAATGCAAGTAAAATGGATTAGACCATGCGGACTCAGGCCTAAACGGATTTGTACCATAAGGATCTGAATCGGTCCATGGACCAATCCTTTAAAAAAAATGCAATCAACCCACCCACCTAAGCCTAACCCAAAAGTCAGCAACTGGCTTGCCAACCTAATACTAACCCAGCCATGGTTCATTGCAATGCTACCCAGTTATGGTCCAACCAATTAAGTTATAACCAAACAAAATTAAAGTTATCAATCTGTAAATTGCAATTAATTAAATTAACTTTACCTTAATGCCTTACTATGCGTGCCTTTACCTTAATCATTTCATTCAATTAATACACTCATAGACCATAGTAAACACTAGTCACTAACCAGATAGACAATAATCCTCTAGGTTCCAATTTCCAAAGAAAAAAATGTTGAAAGCCTGAAACTAGAAACCCTTACCCTTACCTTAAAGCCTTAAACCAACAAACCCTAAGACAAAGTCGTAGAACACAGTGCAAGGCAGGGTAAGAATGCATCACACAGACCACACCACTCATCCACCATAAGCTTTAATTGGTGACGTGATGTCTTAGGCTCCTGGCGGCAATCACCAACTCACTAATTTTTGAGATTTGAGGTTTTATTATAAATTTCTTTGCAAAATTTTATGTTTTTGTCAAACCATACTTGCTATCCATTGTCCTTCATTTTATCATTTATATGTTCACTCTCAAGGCCTTCTAGCAATTACTCCTTTTGAATATGGATTAGATTATATTAGTTGGAGTTTATACTAATTATATATTTCTCTCTTTATTAACCGTAATAATTGGTTTTACCTGTATTGTATAATTTCATTTAACACACTAATTTGACCATCTCTATTTCTCTTACGGATGAGCCTATTAGTACATGTTCTATTATTCTCGCTGCTAGGTGTGGGTGATTTCTTAATTAAAATAAAACATAAATAACATAACATATATGTTTATGCCAACTGTAAAGCCTATATGAATTATTTTATAATACTTATCCATCTTACAACCCTTTAATTTATTTTTCAGAATACAATTTTGCATATAAATCTATGCATGTAACACTCTTCTATTATTATATTTACATATTACAGTATGTGTGTAGTGTATTTTAAATTACATTATTCCAACTTATTTTGAAAAAGTGAAGTTAACTTTATTTGAATGCTCATGTTGTAATTTTATGAAGACTTTCTATGACTGTCGGTAACATATTTTTCCTTATATTAAAAACAACAGTGAATCATGAAGTGATAGATTACAGTCGAATTAATTTGGTATTTAGAATTACAAAGATTTAATTCATGAAGATTATAAATTAAAATATGAAATGAATTTAAAATAAAATATAAAATAAAACTAAAATAAAAGTCAAATTTATTTATTTTTGGGAGATATTTAATTATTTATAAAAAAATTATATATACTCCTATATAGATGAAAGAGTGATATATTATTTTCGTACCTTATTACTTAAAAATGATATGTAAAGATATGATAATAAATGAAAATAACTTCTCTTTTGAAAAATAAGTTATTTTCTATCAAATTTTTTATATTTAGTATATAATGTATAAAATATTTTTCATCATCTTAATAACTTATATTTTTATAAAAATATTTTTAGTGAAAATAAATAAAATCGTAATAATTAAGAAATGAAATGCATTTTAGCCATTTGAAGAGAATAATGAGTCATGAAGTGGAAGTGCACACTTGGTGTAGGAAATATGGAGCTAAAATTCATCCTACCAAAGAATGAATAATAAATTCCAGAGCTAAGGAATGGGATAGTGCAGTACAACTCTGGCTTCTATCTTTTACAATTTTTTTCCATGTCTAATACACCTAAAAAAATGACATGACACTAGAATTAAACTTATATACACCTAAAACAAAATGAGATGACACTAGGATTAGATGCCATTGGGCTATAAATCGAATATAAACAAACTTAACAAAGTACCACTTTTCACAATATTTTGACTTTTAAATTCAATTTCTCTAAACGGTCTATTTGGAATGTTATTATACAGTGGATGGTATTTTATTATCTGATAGTAAATGTTTAATTGTTTATGAACATTTTTTGTTTTTAAACCATGGCAATAGCCTAATCCCATAAGATGCTTGCAAAATTTTGGGACATAAATGAAGAATAAATTTCAATAGTAAACATATATAGACTTCTTTGTATAGCTTAGTGACTACAAATACATTTTAATAGTAAATGTATATAAAATTTTTATTTATTTTTGTTATTTACAAATAAATTTCATTTGATTTGCAGTTATTTTGCTTGCTATTTTACTGAATGTGTTGGTTGATATTTTTATGGTAGCAAGTGCTACTATTTTTTTGCCATGCATAATTGTTTATTTGTGTTTGTAGTAGTCCTAAAAAATGGCATCTGAATCTACGTATCAAAATGTGCAAGGGGAACATTCTAGTGATAGTAGTAGGGATAGGAATAATGTTGAAAATGTTAATATTATTAGTGAAAGTACTTATTTGTTTGATAATCAAGTTAAACCTCATAATGTTGAAGTAATTGAACCTCAAGTTTAAGATGGGCAAAAAAAAAGAAAACATCTTCAGATATTTGGCTTTTATTTGATAATTTAGGAGTTTGTAAAGATGGTAAACATAGAGGTAAATATAAAGGGTGTGAGAGGTTTATATATAGGTGGTGGTGATCAAATACGTACTTTAAGGCTTTTGTCATCATGCAGCGAAGTGTAAGAAACTTGATATGTTGAAACAAACTAAGATGCTGGAACTATTGTTGGATAATTTTGGAAAATCAAGAAGTAGAAAAATTGATCATACAATTTTTAGGAACAAAGTAGCTTTGGCAATCATAAAGCATGATCTCCCTTTTACATTTGTTGAATTTGATGGAATTAGGGATGTGTTCTAGTATTTAAATCCCGATGCAAAAATCATTTGTAGAAACATTGATGCATCTGATGTGTGGAAACTTTATCTAAATGAGAAGGAAGGGTTGAAAGAAGAATTAGCTAAAATTTCTAGTAAAGTTTGTCTTACTTCTGAATTGTGGACTTCTTGTACTAAAAAAGGCTACATTTGCTTAATAACTTGTTATGTTAATCAAGATTGGAAGTTAAGTAGTGAGATTCTTGCTTTTCATGGCATGCCACCTCCACACACGAGGTATGAGCTATCAAGAAAGATAATGGAACTTTTAAATGAATAGGAGATTGATAAAAAAAAATTCACTTTAACTTTGGATAATGCTTTTGCAAATGACAACATGCAATAATATTTAAAATATGCACTTTTTTTGGAAGAAAGCTTGCTATGTGACGGTGAATTCTTTCATATAAGATGTTCTGCACATATTTTAAATCTTATTGTACAAGATGAGTTAAAAGTGGCCTCCGATATCATTGTTAAAATTAGAAAAAGTATTAAATATGCAATTCTACTTTTTTAATGCTTGATAGTGCTTTAAAATATAAGTATGCATTTAGCTGCTATATGGTTTATGATAAGAATTATAAACGTTGTTCATCTAGTGTAGAGTGGATGAGAGGTAAAAACATGTTTGAATTTTTGGAACCTTTTTATAAGATGACCAATTTAATCTCTGGGTTAAGATATTTAATTGCAAATTTATATTTCATTTAAGTTTGGAAAATTTTAAGAGTGAGGATGAAATAATAAGAAAGATGGCAATTAGTATGAAGGTTAAATTTGATAAGTATTGGAGTGAATATAATGTCTTGCTTGCTATGGTGGCTATTTTTTATCTAAGAATTAAGCTTTCATTGTTGGAGTTTTGCTACAACACCATTGATCTAACAACTTATGGAGAGAAAATAGGGATTTTAAGAAATAAATTGTTTCAACTTTATCAGCCTACCTAAAGCATTCACCTCCAAGCTCCTAAAGAATCTAACCTTTCGATGTTTTTTCCATTTCATCATTTGTAAGTTCAAGTATAAGCAACAGAATAAGAAGACTTTTCATTGTAAGTTTTTCAAGTTCTAATTATTATTTAATTCCTATAATATTCAGTGCTTTTATATTTATTATGGCTTGATTATTATTTTTTATTTGATTGCCATAAATTATTATTAGAATTTCAAAACCTTTGATTCCCAAATTGTAACAAGAACGGGAAAGTCTCAATTAGAAATTTATTTGGATGAGCCTAAGCTTGAATTTGCACATTATGAAGATTTAGATGTTTTGGAGTGATGGAAGGCACAAAAGAACAAATTTTCAGATGCAGCCATTATGACCTATGATTTGTTAAGTGTGCCAATTATTACAGTGATATTCGAATCAACATTTAGTATTGGAGGGCATGTGCTAAATAAGTATAGAAGCTGTCTCCTTCCTAAAAAGGTTCAAATTTTGATTTGCACTCGTAATTGGTTCTATAGTTTCACTCCTTCTGGTAATGCTTTAGATGCAAGTAACTCTTACTGACATAATTACTTAATTTAGAAATATATTATCTTTTTTTATTTTAGTCATTAAAATTCATTAACCATTATAATTTTAATTATAGATTTGAAGGATGATGATGAATCAAAAAATGACTTAACTGAGAATTCAAACACAAATGCAATAATTAATGTGAATGATAAGCTAGGTGTTCATGGGGCTGCATAGATAAAGAGGTTAGCCATATTAATTTCTACTATTTTTGTTTGGAAGTAGTTAATTACTTTCGGATTTTCTACTATTGTTCATTTTTATTAATGATATATGTTGTTGTTTATCCTTAACAAGTAACAATTAGTTTTTTGGGTTTTTTTGGCTATGTGGTGTTGTTAGTGTTACTATGGAACTATTAAAGAATATTTAATTAAGTCAAATTTCAAAAAATTATAACATTCCCTGTTAGTTTTTGTTATTATAGAAATATAATAGCCATTGTTGTTTTGTGATTGTTATATTAGGTTTAATTGAGGAATTACCTTAGACATATTACTATGGTTATGGCATAAGCAACAATAGTTCCATATTATAAGGTCATATATTGAAGGCAACCAACAGCCTATGTCCATTATTTTTTTAGCTACACGGTGCTATTAATGTTAATATGGAACTATTAAAGAACATTTAATTGAATCAGATTTCTGAAAATTATAGCATTCCCTGTTAGTCTTTATTATTGTAGAAATATAATAGCCATGGTTGTTTTGTGATTGTCATATTAGGCTTAACTGAGAATTAACTCAAACATGTTGCTGTGATTATGGCATAAGTAACAACAATTCCATATTATAAAGTCATATATTGAAGGCAACCACTAGCCTATGTCCGTTTCCTGCTTGAACACTTACATTACCTTGCTATGTACAAGAAAAAGTAAAGATTCCTATACATATAACTTGTCACTTTGGATGCTAGATATAACTCGTGACATATGACATTTCTAATTGTCCTTTAATCATTTAACTCATGCATATATATGTCTTTTAATCATTTAACTCATGCATTTATACGTCCTTTTATTTAGTTAATTATTTTTTAATTATATGTAATATTTTTAGGAGTTAGGAATTTTTTTTAATTTTGTCATTCTAATGCAATTTGGTAATTGTCTAATTGATATATAAGTTATGGAATCTATGATGAAAAAGCTTAACTCTCAACTCAATACTATCAAGTGCTGATAGAGTTATCATCATCCAAGCAATCTAATTAATTTCAAGGAATGTATTATTACATTTGTGTTTAATTGTTGAGGAATGAGTCTATGAGAGGACTTGAATTCAGAATTGTTATTTTACATGAATTCTATGATAATCATTATGTGTATAAGAAGAATTATTATTTTTAATATTATAGATCTAGTTCTAGTATGTAAGCTATATTCAGTATACATAAAAATAGCACAGCAAACAGCTCAGTGTAGATTTTGGATGCGGATTGGTCCGCGGACCGATCCAATACATTCACAAATTTTTTTATTGAATATATAGGTTGATCATGTGGACTGTAAAATGAACCCGTCCAGAGATTAGTCTGGTACTTTTACAGACCGGACTCAAACCATTTTAACATGTTCCACATTTTTATGCAAGTAAAATGGACTGGTCTGTACGGACCAAAGTCTGTGCGAACTTAGCTTAGTTTGGATTGGTCTATCTATTTTACAGGCCTAGGGAAAATTTGAAAAGGAAATGAGAATGCGAAAGACATAACAAGATTAGGATATGAGAGAAAATGCGATAAGATTCAATTACAGAATTTTCGCCAAAAATCCTTGTTTATGGAAGAATATACTAGAGAATTTGAGAAATTGATAATAAAGTATGATATTCAAGAGAAGGAAGAGCAGACTATTGCCTGATACCTGAGGGGATTGAACTTTAAGATTGCCTAACTAGTCTAACTTCAATAATATTGGACCCTAAATGATGTCATCTGACTTACCATCCAGATTGAGAAATAGTTACCCAAAAGGTTTGTATTCCAACCTTCTTCTTGAAGAAACCCTACCCGTAAAACTCAAACCATACAACCTAATACCTCTAACAATACCCCACCTGAGCCCACTAAAGAAGCTAATCCTAAACCACCTACTCAACTTAGACCACTTAAATGCTTTAAATGTCAAGGATTTAGCCACACTGCATTAAGCTACCCAAATTGTAAAGTCATCACCATCATTGAGGGAAAAATTCAAGAATTATCAAAAGAAGAAGAGCTCGAGCAGACATAAGATGAATTCAATAAGTCACTCGTGTTTGATGAAGAATTTATCCCTGCTGATGATGGAGAATCATTAGTGATTAGGTGAAGCTTACATACTGTAGCCAAGAAGGAAGAACTTTAGTTAAAGCACAAAATTTTTCACACTCGATGCACAACCCAAGGTAAAATCTATGATGTTATCATAGATAGTGGAAGCTGTGAGAATGTTATATCAAAGTATATAGTGGAAAAACTCAAATTTCCTACCCAAAAGCATTTGTAATCTTTCAAGTTGCAATGACTTAACAAAGATGGCGAGGTTAAGGTTATGAAACACTACCTTATTACCTTTTCCATAGGTAAAAAGCATCAAGATGAGGCATGATATGATGTCATCCTTATAAAAGCTTGTCACCTCATCCTAGGACCATCGTGCTCATACGATGGTTATACAAATGTCTATTCCTTCGTAAAAGATAGAGTAAATATTAAGTTAGCCTCACTACCACCCAAAGAATTTAATTGACCTAAAAGTGAAGCCAAACTATTAGTATCTTTAGTATCCAAAGCTCAGTTCAAGTTAACATTAGCAGAAGCCCAATTTATATGCCTCATATTATTGCTCGAACAAAATGATGAAGTAACCCGTCCACTAGAAGTTAAACAACTACTTGTTGAATTTCCCGATGTTGTACCAAAGGAGATTCCCCCTAGCTTGCCACTAATGTAATACATTCTACACATTATTGACTTCATTTTTGGAGTAGTCATTCCAAATAAATTAGCCTATAGAATGAGTCCCCAAGAACATGTTGAGATCAAATGCCAAGTTGAAGAGTTACTAAAGAAAAGATTAATTCAAGAAAGTGTTAGTCCTTGTGCTATACTTATACGTTAAATGCCTAAAAAGGATAGAAGCTAGAGGATGTGCATTGATAGTTGAGCTGTGAATTAGATCACCATCAAATATCAATTCTCGATAACCCGACTCGACGACATGCTTGACTAACTGCATAGTGCTACTATTTTTTCTAAAATTGACCTTCATAATGGATATTACTAAATTAAAGTACGACCTGGAGATGAATGAAAGACTACATGCAAGACTATAGATGGCTTATATGAATGGATGGTAATGCCTTTTGGATTATCAAATGCTCGTAGTACTTTTATGCGCTTGATGAATCAAATACTTCAACCCTTTATTAGAAAATTTGTAATGGTATACTTTAATGATATCTTGATCTACAGTAAAAGAAAAAAAAAGACATTTAAAGCATATTCGACAAGTGCTGGAAATCTTTAGGGAGCAAAAATTTTATGTCAATCTCAAGAAGCATTTTTTTTAATGAATAAAATTATCTTTCTTAGGTATATTATCACTATAGAAGGCATCAGAGTTGACCTAAGCAAGATAGAAGCCATTAACAACTAGCCTATTCCTAAGTCCATACATGATGTCAAGAGTTTCTATAAGCTAGCTTTTTTTTTTTTTACCAAAGATTCATAAAAAATTTTAGTTCCATTATTGCTCAACTCACAAACTGTACCAAAGGAGCCAAATTCCAATAGTTGGAACAAGCCCAAAAAAGTTTTGAAGAACTAAAAAAATGAAGCCTCAGTATTAGCCCTTCCAAATTTTGACTAAGTCTTCGAAGTCTACTGTGATGCTTCTAACATTGGAGTTGGCACCGTTCTAAGCCAAGAAGGACGCCCAATCATCTTTTTTAGTGAAAAACTCAACAATGCCAAATTCAAATACTTCACTTATGACAAGGAGTTTTATGTCATTGTTCATGCTTTCCAACATTAGAACCACTACTTGTTGCCTAAAGAGTTTGTCCTCTACTTTGATCATAAAGCCCTTAAACATTTGAACTCTTAACAAAAGATCAGCTGTAAGCATGCTACTTAGAATGAATTCTTACAAAGTTACTAGATTTTACTAAAGTACAAACCTGGAAGTCAGAATGATGTGGCACATGCCCTCAGTAGAAGACACACTTTACTTTTTACTCTCCAAACAAAAATCATTGGATTTGATTAAAAACTATACTAAGATGACCCAAATTTTGGAAAAGTTTAGAGTACTGTTGAAACATAACCATTCCAGCAATACTACAAGCATTAGGGATTCCTATTTAAAAATAATACCTTGTGCATTCCCTAATATTTACTACGAGAAGCTATTATCTAGGAAGCTTATGATGAAGGAATAGCTAGTCACTTCGGGCATGACAAAATTGTAGCTCTGGTTAAAAAATTTTTTTATTGGCTTAAACTTAAAAGAGACATCAACAGGCACACCTAAAGATGCAAAATTTATCACATGGTTAAGACCAAAAGTCAAAATATAGGGCTATATATGTCCTTACTAGTTCCAAAAGTGCCATGGGAAGATGTTAGCATAGATTTTATCCTTGGACTACCTTAAACTCAAAGATAGAAAGATTCCATAATGGTAGTCATAGACAAATTCTTGAAGATAACTCATTTCATCCTATGTCAAAAGACAAGTGATGCTATCTAAATTGTTGACTTATACTTTAAAGAAATTTTTCGACTTCATGGCATTCCAAAAACTATCACTTCTGATTGAAATGTCAAGTTTTTGAGTCATTTCTGAAGGATTTTATGGAAGAAAATGGGTACTAAGCTTTAATTTAGTAGTGCTAGTCACCCTCAAATAGATAAGCAAATAGAAAAAATCAATAGACTTCTAAGCAACTTAGTCCATAACTTTGTTGGAAAGAACCTGAAGCAATGAGACCTTATACTCACCCAAATTAAATTTGCCTATAATAATTCCTCTAGCTAAGTCACTGGGAGATGCCTATTTGAGGTAGTATATGGTACTTGCCCCTTTAGTCCACTTGACTTAGCACTATCCTTTACTACTTGTCAATATAGCGTGGATGTAGAGCAAAAAGCAAAGGAGATTAAGAAGCTTCATGAACAAGTCTATGCAAGAATCTAGAAATAGAATTCAAAATATAAAGCTCAACAGGACAAGCATTGACGATAACATATTTTCGAAGAAGGAGAATTGGTATAGATACACTTGCAAAAGGAAAGGTTCCCAAATCAACCTAATGGCAAGTTATCTCCAAAGGTAGATGGACCATTTTGAGTTGTGCAAAAGATTAATGATAATACTTACAAGATAGGACTACTAGGCTCCTATGGTGTTTCTACTATCTTTAATATTGTTGATCTTTCTCCATACTATAAAGATGACAACTAGACTTAAAAGTGAGTCTCATCCAACCCAAGGAGAATGGAACAAAAGACCCAATAGAGAATGAAACAAAAACCCAATGAAGAGTTTAGTCCAAGACATAGTCCAACCTAAAACTAAAAAAAAATATTCTAAAACTCTCTAGTATAGGGAAGGAGGTAGATAATTCTAAAGAATTCTTAGAATTAAAAATATTTTCTTAATAGGAAGAGATTTTTATAAACAAATTTGGCTCTATAAGTAGCTATAAATACCCTTTCCAAGTTGTAGTTTTCATTATTAAGTGAATAAGAAATCTTTTTCTCTTATTAAAGAGTTCTCTGTTCTTCTTCTCTAATTTGGCTCTTGAGCCACTTAATTTTGAATATATTGGATTCATAACATAAAAGCTTTGTGAAAATTTTGTTAATCAAAGAGCCTATTTAAAAAGAGTTCCTTTTTGAAATGAAGAATTTGTAAATTTGTATAAGAGACATGGTAATTATATTTTTGATTTGAAAGACATTTATATGGAGAAAAAAATCTAATTTGTGAAAGGAAATTTTTTTTTCTTATTACTAATTCATGTGATTTGTATTTGTATTATTTTATATAGTACATGCTATGTTTCCTTAACCTTAAAATGGAAAAAAAAATGTTTATGAAAATGAAAGAAGTTAAGATGATAAAATATTATGAACATTGTCACAAGAACATGCCTGTTAAAAAACTTCTTAAGAAGTTTGGATATCATAAGATGATACTTGAATATTATTCAATTAATAAAAATTGTAAATTTATATTATTCAATCTAATTAGGCTCAAATTATTGTCTGATGTATATATCAAAGTTCTTTAAGATAGAATATAATATATTCTATATAATTTGAGTAATAATAAATTGATATAATTTATTAATTATATTAATGAATTTTTATGAGGTAATATGATTGATAATATGTTATATAATAAATTTCTTGTCGTATTAAGTATACAAAGATGATAATTGAATCATTGATTCAAATGAGACAAATCCATTGTGTACATCATTGATAATGATGCAAGAACTTGAAAATTATCTAAGAAAATATATATTGTTAATTCCATCATAATTTATGACTTTTATGATAGTTAAAAATAAGATTGAGAGATCAATAAATCTCTCAATAAATATATGTTATTGAGTATGAAAACAATGCAATTGGTATATGTATTATGGTTATCTTAAGTGACAATAATTATTATAAAAAATAAAACTTTTAATGATGAAGATTGAATATTCAATTGGAAAAATATACATTGTGAACTAATTGATTGATCAAAATATATTATTTTCTTTGAAATGAATTTGAGCAATTCATCTTTGAAAAGGAAATAAATAAACATAAAGGGAAATATTACATATTAAAGTCAACTTGAAATTAATAATGATAGTAACCTAACCTACGTGATTAGTAATCTCATGAAATAACTTCAGATGGGTAATAACAAGTAATTGTTGGTTTTGATAGCACTAAAATTAATTTTAAGTCCTTCCTATAGTGTATGATTAGTGCTAAACTACAAGCTATAAGTAAGCATTAGCTTAACTTTTAATGAATTTCATAAACTTTATGGGTGGTGTACTTCAACTAAATTGTATAATTTATGAATTTACATATATGAGTGTGGAGTGGGGCCTCTCTTATTAGATTTGGTAAAATTTTCAGGGCACTCGAATTTTTAGGTACATGCATAACTTATTAGTACAAAATTATATTGCATAGGAAAGTATTTTACAAATATAAATTGATATATGAAACCCTTAGTTTGCATCCAGGAAGCTACGTGCTTTATGTGTACAAGGTGGGCCAAAACAAGTGGGTACATTTGTCCCTTTGTGCTTTAACATCACATAAGGCTATGTCCAAATTCATTTTTGCAAAAATAAAATTATATTTTTAGATATTTTGTTTTAATTAAATTTTATTTGAAAATCAAGATATTTTGGTTTGATAAAATTAAAATTGTATGCCAACATTTTTCTAAGTCATCAAAACTTATCTTCCAATTTATTGCCAACATTTTTTGAGCTTATTCCAATATCACCTTCCCGAATTATTTTCTAATGTCTTTTTTTGGAATATTCCTTACTAGCTTGTAAATACATCATAGCCTACCCTCATTTTTACACAATGATATGCAAGAGCTTTCATGTGCTCTCTCATTCTCCTTAAAATACCCCCTTTGTTGGTTTGTGTTTTTCTACTATCTACTCTTATTTTGATCATACAATTAAACTAGAACAATCTGTTGAATTCTAAGAAATTACCATGACAAATTTTGCACAAAGAGACGGAATAATCTGTGATGACAATGAATTTATACGCCTTAAACTCCAATTTTAAGAACACAACCTAAAACCCACATCAAGAACATAATTTTTTTTCTAGGTTTTTAAGTTCTAAATGATTAATCAAGATGAAACCTTCATTTTAGGATTAATATTCGTATAAACCATTTTTTTATACAAAAATAAAAAGCACGATTTTACTGTTATTTAATTAAATAATACATACGTGCCTAATGGTGCCCATGATCCTCTACATCAAGCCCAACAATGAAGACGTGCCAAAAAGAAAAAAAGGAAGAGCTTTAATTTATACACTCCTCTGTTGACCCACCAAAAAAAAAAAAATCCAGATTGATATTTCTCACAAATTAACTTCAAGAAATTAGCTGTAGACCAAATTTACACTTACGAATAACATATAAATTACTTGCCTCTCAAAGCATCGCATCACACACACACACAAAGGAGGAGAAAAGAAAATACCAAAGGATTGAAACAACTACATTTTTTTTCCCCAAAGGAATGAAACAGCATTGTTGTTCCTCAATATTGCAGCTTCTTCATTCATTAATTA
This sequence comes from Sindora glabra, assembly GCA_020226215.1. Classification (NCBI taxonomy): domain Eukaryota; kingdom Viridiplantae; phylum Streptophyta; class Magnoliopsida; order Fabales; family Fabaceae; genus Sindora; species Sindora glabra. The sequence goes on from CM035230.1 coordinate 81,202,834, forward strand.
GGATATAAAAGAAAAAGACACAAAAGCCAAAAATCCTTGCCAAGCGTTCACACACTCTGATCCGAACACGCTAGTTAAAAAAGAACATCGTCGTCAATCTGGCTTTAACTTCATTCCCACAATGTAAAACTAAGAAATCTTGTGCTATAAGGTCGAAGCCAACTGTTAGGTATTAACTATTAGGATCCTATACAACTGATGAAGCTTTATTTGTTGTCTTCCCAAATTCAGTTAAGTCAACTGGAAAACTCCAAGCGTCTGTCGCAATACATTATGATTCTGATTTCAATCGCCCTGCTCAACATGATTGATCATATCAAACTAAAATTAGAAGAAAGCATAAAATTCCGATTCAAACAAGTAAGCTAGCATTCTTCACATTACCATTGGGTGCCAAGTTGTCGTATCCCATTCCAAAGAAGCTTTGGAAGTCATGGTCTAAAACACACTTATATCAGTATTTTTTTTTTTTTTAAATAAAACAAGAAAGCCGAGAGTTGTTTGAAATTTGAGGATCTTTACTTGAGGTAAAGGAGGGAATTGTGACCATGTGCTGGGTAAGCCCGGAAGGGTTCCATGAAAAGTTCCATTGGGGAACAGGTGAGAGGAGTTTATACCCGAACCATATCCACTAATTCCTCCACTTCTAACGTGTGACTGAAGAATCTAAGGCAACAAATGATATTTTAGACTAATTTTCTGTACTAAGGATAGTTAATGCTTCATCCTAATTGATTAAGGCCTTCACTTACATCTTTGGATAAGATCTTGTCTACGTCCAGGTTCAACTCCGGGTTCACAGTGGCTAGTTTCATTGACAAAAACTGCAAAGAAAAAACACATCATGATCATGTTTAATAACTATATAAACCTGTTAACGGCACTGATGATCACCACTCCATGATTGAATGAAAAAACAATAACACACTCAATAATCTTAGCATTACATACTGTGTTAAAGCTTACGTTACTCCTGACTAAATCATTCCTATTGTTGATTGATAAATATTTATATTATAGGGTCTATAATGATAATTATTTAATAATTGCCCAACTACTTGTCAACCACCTTTCAACCACCCTATCTAGGAAGCGCTATATAAGGTATGCATTATAACAAATTAGTTTTTCTTTACTATTCATTACTGATTTAAGCATCAAAGGGGCGTCGGCGGACCCTATCTGCCGCTCCTTGACAATATATTAATTTGTTGCAGGTATAATGAAGAGATAAGAAATCATCAATGATAATACAGATCAGATGGCAGAAAAGCTTACCTCAACTTGTTGCTGCAGAGATTGCACATAGTTGATAATCTCATCAAGCATTACTGCTTTCCCGGTGATCTACAAGAAGCGAATAACTCTCAGAAATTAGCTTGCAATGTTATCATAGTTACACAAGAAATCGCGTTGAGTTCTATCATCATTGGCAACCTTATTGCATCCCGGAACAAGTTCCTGAAGCAATCTCATTCTCTCACTGATCTTTTCTCTCCTTACCTGCGGGCAGGAAAGTAGTATAACTCAAAAATAATGACAATAGGTGAAATAATTCTCCTCTTGTAACAACAGTTGTGATAATGATAAGAATATACCCTTTCTGCAAGGCTATGACTGTTTGTAGCTTGACCTCTTCGTGCTCTCACATGAATGAAATTTTCTTTGGCGCCTTCTCCTCTCTGAGAGCTGTCTTTAGCTTGTTTTCCAAACTGTTTACCAGGCAAATCTGCACTTGCATTTTGCTCAGTTTTTGGTTTCTTCTCATCTGGGCCCTTCACACCATCAATGCTATTCCCCGAAGAATCATTTACTGCTTCCCCTTCCGCGTTCTAATCAGAGGTTGCAGTAACAAAGCAATTCAGTCATTACTAACTAGTTCAATATATTAAAGCAAAAGGGGAAATGAGAATTTCTAAGCATTCTAATTGAGTATACTCGACCTACCTTATTTGGACAGAAGGAAGAACTATAATGAAGCTCTCGTTTTCTCTTACTTCCATTAGGTGCTGATCCTGTGGCTCCCTCTTCGGTAGTTGAATCTTCGACCGGAGATTGCGCATCATTTACGGGACTCCTTTCAATTGGTCTGTACCCTGCATTAGCTATATCACCACACCCAATTTGGCTGATGGAACCAATCATTTCTGAGAAGCTACCACTTCCAAAAGAGGGAACTTCTAGGATCAACTTCGAAAAATTTGAGTCAGACATATATTGAACAAGGTGAGAGGTGCTACTCATTCCCTGGTTTTCCAACACAAGAGGGTGGTAAGATGAATCGGAAAACTCATGAGAAACCAATGAAGAGCCTCCAAAAGATTGACTCTGACTTAATGAAACAACTGGATCCCAAATAGAAGAACCGAGAAAAAGATTAGCTGCATCTGAAGGCTTAGCCATAGACATAGAACTAACTGCAATTTCCGAAACATTTGTGTTGAAACCAGATGATGGACAATTCATAAATCTCTCATTTCCATGCTGAAGTCCCATTGTATTTTCATGATTACTCATCTCTTGAATCAAATATCTATATAAAATTAGCAGAACTAAGAAACTAAACTATGCATTGATGCAATTCAGACTCAGCAGTAACTTCAGACCAGGGTACTCGTATAATATAAATTAAGATGAAATAAACAATTGCATGATTAAAGGAAGCACATATTTTACTAAGCTAGCTGGAGAGATATCTTGCAGGACTCAACAAGGAACAAATAGCCTTGGCATCTTTATGGGATTGACAGGAAGTTAAAGTAAAAGAAACCGTTCATTGCAGCATAGACACAAAGTATCAGGGAATATAATCTACTGATAATCAACCAGCTACTTTCCTCTTCCTTTAGAAACCTTAGGATCAAGCCCACTATGATGTTCAGAAAAAAAGGGTTCTCAGACAGGAAAGTGAACCTTTCAGAGCATAAAGTGGGAAATTGACAAATAGTGGGAAGTGTATATCGGGTCACAGCTCATCAAACTTAAACAAATAAAGCAGATTTCCTTTTATCTTTTGTCCGGAAAAACAACTAAAATTCCCATTCCTCCATTCAATCAAGCTACAATATGAAATGCTTCAATATTCTATATCCAATCGAATGAATGGCTGGGAACAGTTGAAGCTCCAACAAGTGAGCATAAAGTAACAAGTAGATTTTGTTTCACAGGAACATAGTAGCAGCAGAAAGTTAAACTCTTGTTATAAATTCTTGGAATGGAGAATCCAAGAATCGGGAACTTAAAATTATACGCTAATCATGTAAAAAAAGGAATTCCCACTATAACGCTAATCATGCAATGACTGGTGAAACTGTGAAAGGAGCAGGGTTTGGCACAGTACCCTTTACTAGGTGGGTGACAGCAACATCAGGAGCATCAAATGCTTGATTAAGTTCGACAAGAAAAACCAATTACACCAATTGGGTGGTAGCATAAAAAGCAAAGATAGCATAAAAACCCAACCTTTATAGATAAACAACACCGGGAGCTACTAAGCTAGAAAGAGAAAAAAGCAACGACGGAATGACTGAGTAAACTTTGCTTACCTGCTTGACATGTATCTATATGTTTTTAAAAGACAGACTAACCACTGCCAACTGCTCCTATTGGTAAATTATTGCAGAGAGAACCCAATCTCCTTTTGCCTTCTAGACTTTACACCTTGTAATTTTCAGTTTAATAGGTTGGAGAGGAAAGGTTCTCCTGTAGGCCAACCTTGCTCCTGTATTCATTGACAAACTTGTTTCTTCTTTTTTTACCGCACAAGTGCCAACTGTCGTTTCTTCTTTGCTGCTATGTACTCAATTACTCAGTGCCAACTAACCTCCGTTTCGTTTTAGAGCCCCTCGGTTATGCACCTAACCTCCATCATCCTTCATCAACTCACTGTTCAACATGGTCCCCAACCTGACCCCACCAAATCTTGATGCTAAAACTTTCAACAAGTGTAAGGACCCTGTTAGAGAACAAGGAGAATGCTGTGTGCTGGCGGTGCAGGCTATGTCTCCTCTGCGTGCTTTAAGAAATATTTTATTTTAGATACTAATCTTGCGGTAGCAAGCCTTTTTCTGTATATAAATATTTAACTGCCTGAGTCCATGGGCTATGGCTCTGTTGTGTCTAAGGAATAATGGAATCTAATAATGAAATTTACGGTCTTGTCCTGGTGATAGCTGTACACGTGCTACATATGCAAATGGCTAAGATAGACAATGGGTCAAAGTAAATTATCTGGTCAACCAGTAGGCAGTCGCCCTGTAGTGATCTGGCTAAAACTGGCAACTCAAAAATGAAAAAGAAAAAGAAGATTCCGACATTAGCGGCCAATTTTCTCGTTGTAGAAAAGTTATTATAGGCAAGAGAATAAAATGATGAATTTGATATAAAATTTAGAAAAAATAAAATTAAAGAGGTGCCTGACCACTAACGAGTTATTTAAGAAAAAATGATATACATTATAAGCAAAAACGACTAAAAATCCTTTTTTTATAGAAAAATGAAAGGAAATTTTTTGAGTACTTATGTTTATGGTACTTCTAGGTACTCATGGCATGAGAGCCACTGCCATGTTAACACGTGGACAAGTGATTTGTTATTTCTAGTTGGTTGAAATTAAAATGAATTATGCAATTTGTCACTTATCAATATTACCTTTATTACTCATTAACAAAAAACGAAATCCTACTCGTTCGAACTAAGCATCCTCTAATGGTAGGCTTGTGTGGCTTTTTGACTAGGAAACTGCAATTTGAAAAAATAAATTCTTAATATGTTGTGCCGCAAAAATTATTTTTCAAAATACTTAATTTTTTTTAAAAAAAAATTTTGGAGTCACAGGAAGAGGGATCTTATAATGTACTGGTCATGTGGCCCCTTAGTGACCAGAATAACCATTTTTTTATTAAATTTATACTTATTTTTAATTAGAATAGGAAAACTTTTACCTTAACTAATTTTTTTATTTTATTTAATTTATATATATATATATATATATTTGAATCTAATTTTATAAAAATATTTACTTATTTTTAATTTGCTACCCTATTTTTATTTTATATTTAAACTTAACTTAATTTAATTGTTGATATTTTAAAATTTTCTTTGATACTAATTATTCAATGTTTTAAATAATAATTAATAATTTAATTAATTCTCATAATATTGTATAATATACATAATACAATAAAATTGGTAGCTATCAAAATATAATTGGAATAATTAAAATCTCAATGAATATAAATTTTGACTTATTCTTTTGTAAAATTATTTGTTGGAAGATTTAAATTGTAAAATTAAATTTTTAAAAAATATTTTATCATGATATCATGTATATATGTGTAAAATTTTTTAACTAAATATGAAATTAGAATATAATTTGCATCATAAAAATAAATGTTTTATTATTAAACTATGTTAATCCATTATTTGTAATAATTTAATTTATAAAAAATTAATTACATACAAATTATATATTCTTAAGAAAATGTTAAGGGAGAATAAAAAAAATTAAAATACATTATTTATTTTTATTTTGTCACATATAATATTAACATTACATAAATATTAAAAATAAATTATGCATAAAATTTTTTAAATAAATACTTGAAAATAATGTACTAAATTATACGTAATTTTTTTAAAAATTAAGATATTATAATGCTGTAATTTTTATGTAAAAATTTTAAAAAATCACATCATTTGATGAAATATTTGTTTAATTCCATTTTACTTATTAATTTATAATTTTATCTTTTTTTGTATAAGTGAATCAATTATATGTTTTATATCTATTAAAAATACTTCAGAATTAGTTAATTTTATTAATATTGAATTATATTTTTTGTCACTATTATCTAAAGATTAAATATACTTACTTTTTTTATTAGAATAACTTTATAGATCATTTTTAATAATCATAAATAGAAGTAACATGTTACTCCTTTATTAATATACATCCATAATTTTTTTATGTGAAAAATGTTATCTAATAAAACAAATAAGGCCTAAATTATTAACCTAAAATTATTTTAAATATTAACTTTTGGATATTAAAGTCAAATATGATATTTAAATTACTGTAAAATAATTAAAAACTATACTGGTGAATTTTAAGAATTTGAACTTTAAAGATTGAATTTTACTAAACTAATACTTAATATTTCGCTACACTGATGAATTAAGTATTTCATCAAATGGTGTGATTTTTTTTATTATTACAAAGGAAATACAAATTTATAATTTATTAATTTTTTAATAATTTTTTGGCATGTAATTCAACATATTATTTAGAACTATTTAAATAATTTTTTGCATTATATATTTTTATTATTTATATAACATAAATATTATATGTGATAAATGAAAAATAAATAATGCATCATAGTATTAGAAATCTTATTTAGCAATTTCTTAAAAATATATAATTTGCATGTAATTAATTTTTTATAAATTAAATTGTATCACATTATGGACAATATAATTTACTAATAGAACATTCATTTTTGTGATGCAGATTATATTTTAATTTTATGTTTAGTTAGATATTTTTATGAATATATACATCACATTATAGTAAAATATTACTTAAAAATTTAATTTTCTAATTTAAATATTCTATCTAATAAGTTTACAAGAGAATAAGTAAAAATCTAGTATTAATTTAAATTTTGACTAATCTAATGATCTTTTGATAGTCATTAATTTAATTGTATTATATATACGATAATATTATTAGAGTTAATATAATTATTGATCATTATTTTAAATCTTGAGTAATTAGTATCAAAGCAACATTCAAAATATGAAAAAATAAATGAAACATTAGTTAAGTAAACATTAAAAATAAAATAAAAATAGTAGAACAAATTATAATATGTATAGCTTTAAAGAAAATAATGTAAAATTGAAGTAAAAATAATAAAGTATAAATTAAATAAAATAAACAATATAAATTAAATGGGTCGTGGAGGTTGGCCAGTGTGATCAGTATTTTTCAAAAAAAGAAATCTTTAAACATTTGGAGAAAATATTTTTACTGCACAAAATAAGGAGAATGTGTTTTGCCAATGTCAGTGTTAAGGTAAGAGAACCACTTTCATAAATTTAAATATTGTAATTCTTACGTAAAAATAAAAAAAAATACATCATTTAATAAAATACTTAATTAATTAAGGTAGTGGAATATTAAACATAAGTTTAGTAAAATTCAATCTTGAAAGTTCATATTCCTAAAATTTAATAGTATAAAATTTAAGATTTATGTGATTTTCTATAGTTACGTGTAAGCATAACTTTACAATAATACAATAACAAGCGGTATCTTGAAACGCTCCAAGGAATTTTAAATAATAATATAGTGAATAGAGTTAATTCAATAATGTGACTTGAATTAATGAATAAGCGTGAAATATATGATTTTTAACTTGTATAAGTTATCTACAAAATTGGCTAATACGATAAATGAAATGCGATTTGAATTAATGAACAATAGTGAAATATATGATTTTCAACTTGTACAATTTATCTATAAAATTGGATAATATGATAAATAAAATATGAGAGAGTACTGAAGTTGAAATAAAAAAGTTATGAATCAATTAAATAAATAAATTGGATAAATCGCTATAATACAATAATGAAATATTCAGTCACTAAAATAATGACTTTCAGTTCTACATCGAGGGCGTTGCCTTACACATTGTAGTCATTGAGCAAGGGAATAATGTTGTTTATCTTCGTCATCATCGTCGTTATCATCATTATCATCTGTGTGAGTCGAGTGAGTTTGACCCCTAAAGGGTGGAAAGTTTAAGTCCCATTAAGAGGATTGAAATGGTGGTATAAGGTTTTCGGGGATGAAAAATCCTTGTTGTTGCTGGTCCAAAGATGCACTGGTATACTTAGTAGTGAATGCAAACGGATCAATAAACAATGTTATCAGTGAACCGAGGCCTTATTGAGTTGAATGTGATGGTAATTGGATGAAGAACGATGACTGTGGAGCATCATAAAGGTGCTATGGAGGTGGTGTCAAACCATACGATGGGCTAACATCTGCACCTGTAAAGAATTATGCTGATAGGGTATAACTTGATGAACCTGCACCTTTTATATTAGCCTGTATAAATGCAAGAATGTAGGAGAAAGAGACACTTGCCTGTGTCATCGATGGATAGCCATGCGAGATACTTTCATTATCATCCCTCTCTTCGGGCATAATAGGATCCCTAAAATACAAGAATCCATGGCTTCTTTTACCACGCCTTAGCTCGGGAATGGGTGGTCTTGGTAATTCAGTAGCTGGATAAGCAGGTTAGAAAGCTATCATGTCTTGATGCTTTCCCAGGGCATGTAACATGAGGCCACATTCTTGATCCACTATCTCTCTAAATTGGCTATACAACTGAGAGGGTAAATTCTCGACATTGAGCCTACGTAATCTCTCAGCTACATTAGCCTGCAAAGAAATCCTATAGTTACAATTTAATACCGTCACAATTGGAATATATAAGCATAAAAGTTTGTGAAAAATGCAAGGGTACCACAAATCCTGAACCACCACTAATTGGATGAATCCACTGTCTGGTGTGTCTCTAATACCACCTTATGTAGCCCGAGATACTTTCATTATCATCCCTCTCTTTGGGCACAATAGGATCCCTAAAATACAAGAATCCATGGCTTCTCCTACCACGCCTTGGCTCGGGAATGGGTGGTCTTGGTAATTCAGTAGCTGGATAAGTAGGTTAGAAAGCTATCATGTCTTGATGCTTTCCTAGGGCATGTAGCATGAGGCCACATTCTTGATCCACTGTCTCTCTAAATTGGCTATACAACTGAGAGGATAAATTCTCGACATTGAGCCTACGTAATCTCTCAGCTACATTAGCCTGCAAAGAAATCCTATAGTTACAATTTAATGCCGTCACAATTGGAATATATAAGCATAAAAGTTTGTGAAAAATGCAAGGTTACCACAAATCCTGAACCACCACTAATTGGATGAATCCACCGTCTGGTGTGTCTCTAATACCACCTTATATAGCCCGAGTCATGACTAAGAGCATTTGTTGACATTTTAGTTAACAAAAGTGTGTTGTGCCATACAATCCAAGTAGCAATGAAAATTATATGCTCTTAGCGCTAATCTTTTTAAGTTTTTCTCCAAGGTTCAAGGTATGATAAAAATCAAGATTGAATGGGTCCAGCGGGATTGGCTACCGCTTACTAAACTGTTGTAACACATGATCTGTGTGGTGCCATTCCACGATGTGGAAGCAAATGATGAGGACTAATGCCACCATATGTTAGGTGAGATCAAGCAAAATACCCTGGTATAAGCTGCTATACATCGGGAATGTCATAAGAGTGCCAAATAATCTGCATTACGCAAGTGTAATATAAATAAGCATATCACTAGATCTGATGTTGGGTGTGTTAGAGTCAATAAAGTAGGGCTTCCAACCTCATCAACCCTTATCTGATCAAGCAATACTCTATATTAGTATAGGGTCGTTCCTAGTGTTCTTCCACCTGTGAGTAATATAAAAAAAAGTGATATTATTACTAATATTTTCAACGATTGTGAAAAATGCACTATGAATATCATGTTTGATCTAAACCTAAAGCCCAATTGTAGAAACAAGGGGTAAATGTCTAGTTGAGGATTGAGATACGGTGATCTCGTTGGTGCTAGAATGAGGAATCGATCTCACGCCCATAAATGCAACAGGTGCAAACATCCATCGATATTAATGTCATCACATTTTGTAGTGATATACAACTCTCTATACAAGCATGCCAGGACCATCGATCCCCAACTATACTGACCAGCATCTGTAAAATTTTCCAACAATGGTAGATATATCATTAGCACTCTGTGATCCAAAATGTCGGGCATAAGGTAACCGCTTATGAGTTTCAATATGTAAGCAGCATTTGTTCTTTATCTGTATCATCCAGTAAGTGTCCAAAGTTAGCTGTTAACCAAGGAATGCTCAAATGCTGGTCTTGTCAACATTCATCGGGCATTCTGACCTCAAGTAAATCTTCACACACCCTTGGCCAATCATGTCTAGTGTATCTAGATACGAGTATGCCCTCACACAGCAAACCTAGCTGGATCCAAACATTCTGTAGTGTAATAGTGCACTCCCTGAGGTGATGTGAAAGTGTGTGTCTCGTGACGCCATCGTTCAACCAAGGCAGAGACCAAAGTTACATTAAAATTAAAGTATCTAAGCTGACTAGCACCATAGAAGCCTGCCTATTCAAAATAAGGTACAATTACAAATTATGGATCGAAGAGCCAATCCCTATAGGCGACACATCGTAACTTTAGGATTCGATCCTTCTTTTTACGTCAAATGAAAAAATAGTTAAGACGTTTACAATTAAGCAATTATTACTAAGTGAATCAACTTACCTGGCCTAACCATATGGCTTGCGAAATATGTCTAAATTGTAAGTATAATAGAGACTTATCATCGAGCCCAAGTGTCACAACACGACATTAACTGGCCTTTATATTCAAAAGCTACAGACTACGTTAGACTAGATGAATTCAGTCAATTTCACAACCATCAAATTATGCAAGTATTCCAAAACGAAGTAAGAAATAAAAATAATTTAGTACAATGAGATAAACATAACAAATTGTTTAGATATAATAAGTTATTTAGCTTCTACCAATATACCAACAAATTAAGCATAGTTCGAGCACATTCGCAGTAGAAATCTTAAAGAATGCATAGTCCGTTGACCTTTTTAGGGCTCAGAGTGTCATGGCACATTCTGTCGATTGGATGGACAGGTTGCACAATTGTGTCTAGTTTGTCAGCATAACCCATACTTCTAAGGTTCTAATGAACCATCTCTCCAATCCATTTCGTTTCTTATTCATGTGAAACGTGGTCATCTGCTGGGACTCATCTGCGTTAGATCCGGTACCAATATTGATCCGTTTAATGGTGGCCAATGCTTCATACCGTCAATTGGACAAAACTCATAATTGTAAGCCTTTAGCATTATGTCTAATCGGAATACAGGATCGGCATACTGTAATGGATTCAGTAAGACCTTTGCACATACTGCAAAAACATGTTGACAGGGCTAATGCTCTACTTAGAATTTGCCACAATTGCATGTTCGATCGAACAAACTAACCCTTCAAGTTCAGCTAAACTATTTCCAAGTCAGGTCATATAACTCATCTACCTTAAAAGTCGACCCTAGGCGGCCAAAGCAATAGACATGATAGGTGAATACTTTCTGGATGCACCCTTGAATCTTTTTTCGGATAAATTCGCTAAACACCTCTCCTGCCTATAATTATGCTACAATAGTCTCCACTCGATTAACAAAGTATTCATTTATTCGATGCAATGTAACTTTGACCAACTTGATAAATGGTAAAAATTTAACCCTTTTAAATACACTATTGATACACTTCGCCAATTTAGTGGTCATGTGCCTCCATCGTCGGCTTTTCTCGTCATAAGCACAACTCTATTAATTTTTTAGGATATTATTGATCTAATCAGCGGCTCTTTGGTGCAATTGACGCAGTTCATCCATTTTGCAATTCACAGTATGTCCCTCATATTAGTAACCTATATCACACACCGTTATGATTGAATAAACAATTATCATGATAAGCAATGATAATTAATGACATTAGTGTAAGTAAAACATACCAATGCTGGTAAATAGTTTCTTCAGTCTCATCATCCTAAAAGTTAAGTTTAGGTTAATGGTGATGTGTCAAAAGCAAAACACATGATAAGTATAAAGGGGTTGCTATCCTATACGTGGGTTTGCAACAACAGCTAGTATTCCAGGATATCTATTTGATATCAAGCAAATATCCTAGATGACACACCATCGAAGGTTTGATAAGAACTAAGTCTATGTCTCGTATGTTTCCCCCTTCACCACAACAAATGCAAGAGGCGCAACTTTTCAATCCCCATCTTGTGACGTCGCGATAAGCAACACCCCCTTATACTTTTCATACAAAAAGGTGCCATATACTTAGACTATCAATTTCAAATGGTGAAACGCCAAGATGCATAACTTGAAAGTACAAAACACTCAATGAAATAGTGTAACCGACTTATCTTCACAACTGCTTGGTAAGCATTCTCTACTAATAATTTCGAAGTAAGACCCAAGATTAAAGTGTCGCATTGTGGCTAACCATCTCGGCAGCATAGAATATGACTTATCCTAATTTCCAAATGCTAGAGCGATAGCTTGGTATTTACCCTTTTATACCTTCTTATAGGACATTGAGTACCTAAAAATACTATGAATTTAATCGATAACTTCTCGGATGGACACACTTGGGTTTTCGGTCACCATGGCTATAATGTACAATGATATAATATATGTGTCTAACTTTGGAAGATCTCGAGAAAGAGAGACAGATACACACATATGAGGCCCATTGTATTTAGATATCTGCTAGTGATTCTCTCTCAACTTACGGCATATTCTAACCCTCTAATTGCATTGTACGCCATAGTAAGGGCACCAATATTCTTCATACTTAACCGAAGAGTGGTGCACACAAAATATATGGTAAGTTCAAATTGAGTATATCTTCATTGCACGACGAAATGACTTTTGGCCCACATATCGCAAGCACATATATGGCTCCTGATTGTCATTTATATTCATGTCATCTTCCACTTCAGTGTAATCATGACTTATGGCAGCTTCTATATTTACTTGTAAAAAAAAGGCAGCAGTTAATTTCATATATCAGCTTACCAGTTTTGTTAAAAGCATATTCATTTCATCTTATACACCATCATCATCATCATGATTGTCGTCATCCCACTAAACTCCTTGGAAACATCATCATATGCATCTTCCTCTTCAAATTCATCTATTATATCTTCTATTTCCACTGGGAAAAAGGAGGATTGAAGTAAATCATATTAGGGCTAAGAAAAATATAGCTCTGGAGCATAGTCGACAATAAGGGTGTGAAATGGTTGGCCATATGCATTTTACCTATTTATTCCAATAAGGTACATATTGTAACATGATGGCCCTTCATTGAAGCTATGAGGTAGGCTGATGGATGATTTTGTGCATGAGCTATTATCATCAACTGGTTGGCTTGCGATGTTCAAATCAAGTTCTTTGGTTAAGACGTATGCATACAATTCTGGGCAAGACAATTGAGTAGGAAATTGTGCATTCGCTTCCCACATCCGTTGAATGTTATCATCATCTTCCAATAAATATGTTTTGTATTATGTCGGATTTAATGAAAGCAAATGCCTATGTACCAACTTAGTTACAACTTGATTTTCATCAAGTCATAGCTTTCGTCCAACTACATTTTTAAGATCATCCAAGGTGATATCTAATTTAATTCTTATTACTTTAACCCTATGACACTTAAATGTATCACCCTGGTCCGTCTTATAAATTTTTTCATTCACATAAATATAAATATTTTCCTCCTTAATACTCACTTTGATTCCTACCACAATCGAATTTACATGACATTTCAGGATTTAGAATTATACAATAAAGAAAAAGTATCATAGTTACAAAAATAACTACAATTACCTATTATTGCACACATGCTCATATTTATTTCAATCTCATTAATTAATTACTTAATTATCATTATTACAATTTTTCATATTTACTGGAACTATTTATTAATATCTACTTACAAGTTCAATTTAAGTTCAATTTTGTCATTTAAATTTTATGTAAGTACATTTATTAGAGCAAGTTTGTAAAGAAGGATTATAAACAAGTTTCTCGTAAAATGTATTATGTAAAATATTATTTAATCAACATTTTGTATATTGTAATATTTTTTAAGGTCAATGGGTCAATAATAATAATACACACTTTTAATATTTATTTTAACCTAGGGATTAGTGCCAACAACAATTTTCCTCACTACAAAAATTTAAATTTATTTAAAACATCGTTAGAAATTTAATTATGTAATGTTATATATGCTACTTAATGGTTACAAAGAGGTCTATTACTATTAACATGACTGACATGATTATAGGAAGCTCCATAGGTGTTCTTTTTGTCTTCACTTCCTTAAATGATTTTATAAACATATCAATATTAGCCATGCATTTAAGCAAAATTAGAGTATAACATTTCCTCACCAAAATGTAATGTTGTAATTCCTCATATATTTTTGTTGAATGTTCATTCTAGTATTTATAATGTTAACATATTCACTATTTATATTTTTCACTGTGTTCCGATTGAATATACTTAATTAAGGTTGTTGTCTTTGGTATTTTGAATGCTAATTGAGAGGTAAGGGTAACAATTCCTAATTCTTTTATAATAAGATTTTCATATATTTTAGTGATGACGTATTCATTGTTAACATTTTTCACTAAAAGGCATATTAAATTTGCATTATCAAGGTTCTTGCTTTATTGCACTTCAAATGTGTCTATTCATTTTTATGGTTTGTTTTTATAATTATAGAGCATAATATGATTAGCTTCTTTTGTTTATAAGATAAGATTATATTTTAAAAATATTGCATATGTTACGTACCAAAAAAAATTAATTATACTATGTTGTTGAAATATTAATCTTATACAAGTTAGATATTTTCATATGCTAAATGCATGATTTTTCTACTTTCTAAACACATATTATCCCAACTTTATCATGGTACAATTTTGATTTTCAAATACCATTTCATTTATTACTTATATTAAGTGGTGCAATAAATTTTAATTATAGGCTCTAAGGATTTCATTTTTTTCTTGTAAGCTTAAATAAGTTTATTATGCCTATTATACATAAAGGAACAAGTGTGGAAATTTACGCTTTATTAATTGTAGTATAATATCAACTTTGAAGTGGATGTATATTTCACAAGTCGCCTTACATTTTTAAATTATTACCTACTTTAATTGTGTTTGAATTTTAATTCTAGGTATCAAAATTGTCGTTATTTCATGTAAGCTTAAACATAATTTTATTATGATACATATTATATATAGAGGACCAAGTTTGTAAATTTATTTCTTATTATTTGTAGCGTAATACTATCCTTCAATTCTACCCTTATTAAATTCATCTTATGGAGTTCTTTACAATATATCTCATAAGCCACCTTACATTTTAAATTACAAAATATGTCTTATAATAACTTGCTACTATGATCATTATGATTGATCTTATTATAGCATAAACATAATGACAATTTATTGCATGGTTCAACTTGACAAATGGAATAAGAATATGTAACTTTAAGATATCTGCAATATGTATATTTCATAATAGAACTCACTACATTAAAGACATCGTTGTTAAAGGAAAGACATATTATGGTAAGTAAATAAATTTTTTAAGAAATATAGTCATCATATATATATGCATATAGTTTGTATTAGTTATAATAATTACCTATTTGTGAACTTCACTAGCTAACATATGCCATGAATTTAAAATAGGTATTATGATTTACAATTGTAATTAGAAATTGCAAATTAAAGACATTAAAGACAGTATATATATATGCATATAGACATCGATCATGAAAGTAAAGATATATTATGGTAAGTGAATAAATTTTTTTATGAAATGTAATCATCATATATATATGCATATAGTTTGTATTAGTTATAATAATTACCTATTTGCAAACTTCACCAGTTAACATATGCCATGAATGTAAAATAGATATTATAATTTGCAATTGTAATTAGAAATTGCATATTGCAATTGTAAATTCAAATTGAAATTATGTATATTAGATAAATGAATTTTATTAGTTAATATATTAAAATTTAATGCATAAACAATAGTAATTTTTCTAACAATAGAGATGTAAGAGAAAATAAGTACAATCGTTGCCAGTACTTGAAAATTCATTATTGACAAAGGATACTAGATATCTTTGTATGTAAAAAATTACGAGATAAAAGGAATCGAGTAAATGATTTAGCTTCAGGTAGATAATAATTCATTTTTCTAATAATAAGATTGTGAATGGTAAGTATTATGATATTCATCAATTTTAAGATTAGTGAATGAGTATTTCTTGATATATAATCAAGATAACAAAATAGTATAAACACGAGTGTTTTTTTTTATTTCTATTTCTATTTCAAGTATTGAATGACAATATATTATTAAAAGAAACAAATGATATTTACTTTCATAAATGGTTAAATTACCTAAAATGAAAATGCTTTTTCCAATTAAATAGATA
This sequence comes from Sindora glabra, assembly GCA_020226215.1. Taxonomy (NCBI): domain Eukaryota; kingdom Viridiplantae; phylum Streptophyta; class Magnoliopsida; order Fabales; family Fabaceae; genus Sindora; species Sindora glabra. The sequence goes on from CM035230.1 coordinate 81,219,062, forward strand.
TCTTGAATGATTTCATAATCTTGTCGGAACTAATTTAATAAAGATCATAATATGTATATATCATATGATCAATTATGCACTTTCATTATACAATGCTATATTATATTTCTATTCAACGTACAAGTACTATTATCCATGATGATTTAAATTCTAACATTATAAAGATTAGCACACCACATATATATAACTATCAATATCAAAATGAGGCTTCTACCATAAACTATGAAGTATCTTCTTGTGTCACTGAATCAAATAAAAATGTACACTAAGTTAGGAAGAACACTTCAATTTAATGCAATTGAAAGTACATGCTATATTTTTTCATATGTTTAGCTAGAAATAATAAATAACACATTAACAAACAATTTTTAATAAACAATAATAAACTTTATTATGTATCGATGTCATAATTTTTTTCATTAGATATTCCTATTCAAGAATACAATGACATTGAAGCTGGTATGAATTTAATGCAATTGAGGGTACATGTTATATTTTTTCATATGTTTAGCTAGAAATAATAAATAACACATTAATCAATAATTCTTAATAAACAATAATAAACTTTATTATGTATCTATGTCATAGTTTTTTTCATTAGATATTCCCATGCAAGAATATAATGACATTGAAGCTGGTATGAATTCGATTTACTCTTCTCAACAACTTGCATGCCAACTATCTAATGATCGAATCAATGAATTAGCAAATAGAAAAAAGTTCACATTTTAGGAGCTAGCAATTAGAGTAAATGATACTAATTGCACAATGGAATTAACAATTTCAAATAAACCATAAACAAATCCCCATCTTTTTGAAGAAGATTTAAACTATGATAATTTCATTATTCAATTTTCTTTGATTTAAATGCCTATTGACTTATTAGTTACTTGATATTTTCAAATTTATTTAATTTATACATTAAAAAATAACATTACAATTTATATTACTTATTCTTTTTATGTTATATACAGTAAAGGAAGGATTACCAACACTTAATTCTACTTTAGATAGTGGGATTAGTATTGAACATAATGGTAAGCTTTATATTAATAAAAAATATTTTTCATTTTTTTACATATTCTAAGGTTTAGAGTTATTGAATGTCTTTATTTTTTTATAGGTTACTTGGATATTGGAAATAGGAAATATACATGTGAAATTTGTAATGCTCAAATGTAGTACAAAGATTTCTCAAAGAAGACAATTAGAGTGGAAAGTCTAAAATTTTCAAAATGCTATTGCTAAGGAAAAGTTGAACTTCCTTTCGTGAAGGAACCCCCTTATATTCTCAAGGAACTGCTCATTAACAAGAAATCAATAAAAGCTAAACGATTTAAAGAGAACATCCGAGCATACAATTCTATCTTTTCATTTACTTTAATAGGTGGAAAAGTTAATAAATCTATCAATCAGTACTCTAGCCCGTGTATAGAATTTTTGGATAAAATCATCATAATATTGGAGATTTCCTACCAAATGAGGGTGATCCATCATAGATCTCACAATTATACATATATAACACTGAGAACGAAGTACAAAATCATTTATCAATAATTGGGTAATTATCTACACTAAAGTAATTACATTTCACCCTATGTGATAATTACATTCATCTATATATGATAAGATGAGAGACTAAATATCAAAATGTTCTTATTAACTAATACATATGTTTAAATCTTACAGGTGTAATGAAAAAGATGACTATAGTATTGACCATTCAGTTGTTATAGATTTGAAGAATATGTTAGATTCTGTGAATCCATTAGTGCAAACATTCAGGATCGCAAGAGATAAATTACAAGAAGATAGTGTCAAAGATGTGAAGTTCATACTTAAAAATAAGAGAAAAAGAGACAATCGAAATCATAACACTCCAACTACAAGTGAGGTTACTGCTCTAATTGTTAATGACATTGACAGTTCACCAAGAGATAATAGTTCATTCAAAAAGTGGACATATCAAATGCATTAGTGAGTTGCATCCATTTTATTTGCCATTTCAATATCATTCAATTTTTCCTTACATTGAAGATGGGTTTATGCTTAACATTGATTCTTGTTAAGACTATCAACAAGCCATTACAATATCCTTCAATATCCTTCAATTTTTCCTTACATTGAAAGGAGATGAATTAACACAACAATGAGTTATTTTCCTTAAGACTATCAACCAGCAAGACTCCCAAAATAGGATTCATTAATTGTATACGAACATTTGTACACATGGTTCAAAGATTATTTTCCTAATAAAGGTAAAAAATCTTTATAATATAGTAAAGGAGAACCACTACTAATCTTTACAATAAAGAAGAACTGCTACCAAATTACAACATGCACAAAATTGCCCAAAAGATGATACCCTCTTCTTCCATTATCTCAAATCTTCACAACATAACCTATACAATAATAAGGAGCCTGAGTCCTCTCATAATATAAGAATAAAAGTTCTTTGCTTTCAACCATAAATAGTTAATATATAATGCAAATATATATAGATGATATGTTATAATAAGTAAAAAAGTAAAGTAAAAGAAAAAAAACTTTCCTCCAATTAAAATGAATATATAATAAATGGATTGATTCTTCTGTGAATCATACAGATGGAAAAACTCATTTAAGGAAGTGAAGCCAGAAAAAATACCTATGAATGTTCCTATAATCATGTTAGTCATATTAATAGCAATAGATCATAATTATTTTATAGACTATAATAATTTATCATTAGGTATGAATTTAACATTAGCAACCAAAACATTCCTAATTTTTTAAATAAAGGGTAAGAGGGACAAAAAAGTCATACCTTTCTATATTGAACCATTAATTCGTACTGTTACTTACACAAATTGAGGAAGACCATGTAAATAAGATTATAGAGTTTCATCAATGAAGTAAAAAGTACACAAATTATTCATCTAATTAAAGAAAAAAATATTTAGATGACAGAAAATAAGAACAACTATAATATTGAAAGGACACAATAAGCATAAAAAATGATACCTCTTAAGAGGATCAACTTGAAAATGACAAAATAGAAAAGAATAATTTTTATGTTAGGTATTTTTCATAAAATATAATAATATTTTCATACAAAAAGCATCTTATAAGAGTATTTTTTGCATTATACACAATAATTGTATTCTCAGCCTTCTCTTATCATATTTTTTTAGCCTTATCTTATTGTATGTTACACTATTCAAATATAGCACTGCACACATTTTAATAGAAGTCAATAGCAGAAAAATATTCAATAGAGAAGGATACTTTTAAGAGTTTCATTTAAGATTTACTTCAAAAAAATTTCCATGCTATACTATTCCACATATTTTTAGGTACTTAATTCTAGTAATATGATAACAACCTCATTCTAGTAAAAGCTAAATATAACAAATTAGTATTATATTGACATAAAGAAACTTTCATAAGAAATATGATGCCAACTTTAGTTTTAAAAGATGAAAATGATTATTATTTTTCTATATGGTTTTTCTCAAAGGAAATAAAAATCTACATTGTAAGTAGAATCTATTTGTGAATTCTAGCAATGGTAGACATTTATTGCTTTTATCTCCTTACTTGTTTGGATTTACTTTACTCTTGAACAAAATCCAACAGAGGAACTTTTCCTTTATAAGCACATTATAATGATACAATATACTAGTTTTGGCAACATGCTTGACAATCAACTCCTACCTACATCCACTAGAAACCTCCATAATCACAATTTTATAATTTATCAAATCTAAATAAGATATTTAGGATCATTATATTAAATTCTCTAAGCATTAACGATATATAACACATAAACATAACTTTTTGTTAGCTTTAATGTATTATCAAATCTCTAGTAAGTACTTTACTTTCATATTAGAGATACATTGTATTATTTGCTTTTAGTATTTGCTTACTGTCGAGTAATCCATCTATCTAAGTCATATCTAAACAAAATGATAGTGGTAAATGGTAATTATTGAGATAAACTTCTAGTATATCCATCTATCTGCTTTCCTATTTGTCTATTTCTCTATCATGCTTTAAATGAGAGGGAAATGTAAGACATCAAACAATTACATAGTAAATGAAATAGCATTGGATAGTTAGATAGAGTTTTAGATGAAAGTTTTTATAATTCAAGTTATCCTTTCTACCATGCTATAATATTCCACAAATTATGAAAATGAATCAAGATTATACTTTGACATTTTAATACAGGGGAACATAAAAAATGTAACCTCTTTATTCTGTTGAAAGTCACATTTATAACCTATATATATACATATGTTAACCACTTGAATAATCACTTATTACAAATAGAATATCAAAAATAATGGAAATAAGTTTACTTCATAACAAAATTTAGTTTGTTAAATTTCAACTCAGTTAGTTCAGGCTATGCTCTAATTAGATCACTTAATCATTAGTATTCAACTAAGAATAATATATAAAAGTTTCCATAGGTTATGAATTTTACAGAAAAGAAAATAGAACCAAATGAGTCATGCCCATACTATTATTAAGCCTAATATGGCATGGCCCAATAGAAATTCTGTAATATTGAAGATGAATGATAATTTGTTGCTAGAAAATTAAGGTTTGAATAGCAGTAGTAGATTCTATCATTCATTCAAACCTCCAACCATGGCATGCCCCTAACTTATGTTTTGATGTATTTTGTTATGGCTATAATACACCCACAAATAATAGAACTCCATATATAGGCAAAACTCTTAAGATAATGTAGAATTACATCTAAAAATTTATAAAGTACAAGTCACGTATAAAATAAGCAAAGTTATGAGTGGAATCTCATAAATAAAAGAAATTATATAGCAAATAGAAATTTGGATTCATTAAGTCTAATAAAACAAATTATGGGAGCGTAAATCATATATTACTACTTCAAAGTCCCTAATCAGCACGTTAAATGACATTCTAGTCCGGTTTAAGGCATGACACACTCAATAACCTACAATTATTTTTAATTTATGTTAAGATTTATTGAGTGATGAAGAAAATGACAACTTAAATTAATCACTAAAACAAATTTACATATTATTATTGGTGATTTTAAAAAGAAGATATTACTTTTTCAATTACAAGTGCAATACAAAAGATTATGCCATCAAGCCCATATTGTGACATTTGGTGAGAATTCCTACCTTATAAAATGCAACAGACCACTATAATGAATACATGACATGTAGAATATGAATATTCAATACTTTAAAATGTATAAGAGCAACATAATCATATATTCTGTCTTTGTAAACATTAATTATTTAAATGATTAAATAATGTACCTCTATAGTTTGGAATTCAAAATTTATCTTCTTAAATCCATGAGTAAGATCACATGTCTTAATGATAGAATAACTCTTCAAAATATCATCGATATTAAAAGAAGAAATATACATTTTGAATGAAAATCGTCTGTTCAACAGATAACCTAATAACTCTTACGGCATAGGATATCTTCCAATGTCTCACATAAAACCAAGACATAAGTATAGATGATATGGAATTGAATGCAGAATTGGTCATATAATTGATTTTAAAATTGAAATACTAATTTTAAAATCCATACTAACATTAAACACTCACTATTTTAATTCATCACAGCTAATGCCAACTAACTTACAAATATCATCATAAAAAATCAGAAAAGGAGTTATTATTTCCTCATCACCAATAGTGATAGATATAAGGAATCTGTAAAAAAAAACTCGCATGTAATTAATTTCATTTCTTTAAGGAATAAATAAATTCCATCTAATTAAAACATAAAATCTATATGTGAGTAAAAAAAAATCTTTGTTTCATATATCAATGTCAATTTTATATTAACTTAACATAAGTACTTGAAAATTGTCTACTTATCGAGGTAAAGAGTATGGCAAAGGAACATTACGATACCCATAATACAAACCCCCATTTTGGTATTGCACCTTACATTTTCATTCAACATAAAAGTCATAATACAAGGACTATTTTTATCTACTTTCACAATTATGGCATTAGTAATGCAAAGGTAAGGTAGCAAAAAAAATTAGAACTTAGAAATTTACATTAAACACAGTAAGGAGAATTAAGAAAAATATATAAAATAAATATATAGTAGTTTAAGAATACAACCTTCTTCCATGTAATAATGGAGAAAAAGCTTTTGGTTACAAACTTAGCAATTAGCATTCAACGGATAGAAAAAAACATAATGGGTGAAATAGAGTACATAATCATCCTAAAAAAAGGATCAACTTGTTATCATATTTATATTCAAATACAAAAATAATTAGGAATTAACTAAAATTTCACACTCTATACAAAAATTTAAAAAACTAACTGGTTTTGTAATTTCTCAATAAGCCGAGCAGAACGATTCAAAAGAACTTGAGATATATTCCCAACTTGAGTAAATTAAATATACTTTTAACAAATATGAATTGTAAAGTTGAAAATATCATAATACCATTAACCTAACATCAAATGACTTTATCCCAACAAATTGGAAAATCATCAAATTATCCTTATCATGATTATGCTTCATGTGATTTAAAACTTGCTTAGCCTGAAAATTGTAAAGCATACACTTTATCAAACAACTCCTATATCAATTGACAATGAAAATTTTAAGTTAACAAATATATGTAATTTACACATTTGTACTTTTAATTCAATTCTTTTATAAATGAATTGTTCCATACATGAATTAAACTTACATGTTATCTTCTACTATAATCTCAACATATCGAATGGGTTTACCATTCAACATAGTATCTTGCATAAGAAGGACTCGTATAATTTCTCCAATAACATTTGCAATATTTAAGTGAACAATTAATAATATGAATATAGGACTTTTCTTACAATGGAATAAGCATAGAAAGTGTACTAAATACACTGAAAATAGAAAAGAAAGTTTGATTACATACCAACTAAAAAGTTTGGTGGGACACATCTACTTTGTATTTCCAAAAACATGATGCAATCAAATCCATTCCTAAGGATATCACCACTAACTTTGGTAACCTTAGTTAAAAGACAAAAGATAATGCAATAATTGCCATTGTTCTCATTCTTAATCACATTAAAAGTATGCATCCAAGAACAGTAACCCTCTATCACATTGCCTTGAAAGAATTGAACTAAATTAGAACCAATTATAGCCTAAATCTTATTCCTCTACATGACATATAAATTCAAAAAAATTGAAGAATATGTAGAAGTTATTATTATTATTTTGAGAATAACAACCAGATCAAAATTTTCCATATAACAACATTCATGAAATATGGTAAATGAAGGATAGTGGAAAAAATAATACCTTATTGTCCATCAAAACCATATTAATAGAGTTAATGATATTATCATTGTCAGGTACCATTTCATTCCATGCTTGAATTGCACGTTTGATGATCAATTATGAATACCTTGATCCGTTAATCAAATGAAATGGATCTATTGTATCCATTTATTCAAAAATTATAATTCAAAAATTACAATTGATGCTTTCAATATAAACATTATACGAATTTTAGGAAGAGTTATATATATAAACATACATGGCAAGACACTCTTTGTATATATACCTTAAGTTAAGTCTAAGTTGCATTACAATGTTCACTGTTATAATAAGAGTAATATATATAAATATACATGGTAAGACACTCTTTGAGATACTACAGTAGAATTTTTTTAGCATGGCATTGAATTTTTAATTTTTATTTAAGATATGACTAAGTGCATCATCATTTGAGAATGTTAGGGATTCTTTGGTAGTATTAAATGTTATGCAACTTTATAGATATTAGAGGAAGCATAGCAGGTATAGCAGTTCGTATCATTTGGTTTAGTTAGAGAAAACGTTAATTGGATTTATAAAACGATTTCTCATCTAGCACAATGACAAGATCTTTTTTTTTCTTTTTTTATGCATTTTTATTAGGTAAATGCTTATCAAGATCTAGTTAAACATTATAATCAACATATGTACCTATAGTTTTAATACTCTCTGTATTTTTAAGAAGTTTCAAAAAGGTTTGGAACCTGGTTCTAAAGGAATAAAGAGATTTAGAACATCATTTTGGAGTGTCTATTCATTTTTATTAAATTATACTTAGTTCTTCTCTACACCTAATTAGTAGTTATAATGACATTCTTATGTATAAGAAAAATGAATATCAATGATGACATGTACAATGTTTTTGTATGTTATAAACATGCAAAAAGATATGGTTCCTATGTTTTGAAAAATAGTTGTATGAAGAAAGTGAAGAAATAAACCAATTTGAAAATATCAAAATTGAAATCATTTGGTTGATTGAATGAGAGCAAAGCATGTGTAATTCCTTGATGTTGATCTTAAATGATAACCAAGGTATGTTTGGATATAGAATTATCATAGAGGCAGTATTATTCATTATAGTCATATGAAGTTCTCAATTTACAAATTAAGTGTTTTTGCTTTCACCATGACAACAAAATTATGGTGCATTTTAATGATATGAAGGCAAAATGTAACTGCCTTCTTGCATTATAAATTATAATTAACATGCACGCCTTAAGAGATGCTTTATAGAAAATCATTCATGTCTTATGGTTTTAAATATGATTTTTTTAAGAGTAGATTTATTTATACAATCATCTATAAAATCAGGGATCCAAAAAGAGAATTTGAAATAATGTTATCAAATAAAGGATATTATATAAAAATAATTATAGTCTAAGTTATAGAACATTCATTAGACAAATAATAAAACTTCTTAACTAACTCAATAGACCAGAAAGGAAAACTAAACAAAAAATTTGAAATAATAATATGAAAAAACTATAATATTTATAAATAATAATACCTCATCTTCTAAATATAGAACTTGAAATAATGTTATCATCTTCCAAATAGAGAACTTGAAATAATGTTATCACACAGTGAAGCCATTGGTAAGGCCAACTAAGAGTAGGGTAATTCCTACTTTTGAAGACATAAGTTTTACTTTTTAGGCTAATGCATCTCAAGGACATAAGACTCAAAGATAGTAATATAATAGTATAGTTAATGACACAAAAAGATTATATGCCTAAAGCTACTAATCACCAAGCCTTGTGTGTTGATCTTAGTTTTTTGTCACACTCTTCTTCGAATGGAGTAAAAGGAATCAAAACTACCAATCACATACAATTTCACCACATTAAAAGAACTAAAAGGAAGCAATAACCTTATTCAGGATTGTAAGTATTGGACTACCTACCAGTTAACTCCAAGTAAAACTACCAACCAAAGTTTAACATTTCAGCATTAAGTTTCAAATTAAACTTTTCTCGCTAGATTTTTCTTTGATATAAATTACACTATTTCATCCTAACTTTCTCCTTCTTTTGTGTGACTTGTACAACACTTATCAACATAGTAGCATGGCAAGGCTTGCAAATAAGATCATTCCAGCCAAGCTAGTAGTTATGTCTTACCTTTGTTATTTTATAACATATACTTATTTTATAAGATCATGTCCTATTGTTCTTTGTTTTATAGCACGTACTTATTGTTACCTACTCATAAATCATAATTAACCTTTATAACTTGAAGGAGATGCTTTATAGCAGATCATCCAGGTCTCATATTTTTTAATTAGGCTTTTTTTAATAGTAGCTTTACTTGCACTACTGTCTATAAAATCCACGGTCCATTTAGGGAACTTGAAATAATGTTATCGAATGGAGGATACTATATAGAAATAATTAAAGTGTGAGTTATAAAGCAATCATTACATAAACAATAAAACTTTTGAAACACATCCCCTAAGAAGAAAAAAAAACTAAATAAAGAAACTTAAATAATAATATCAAATAGAGAATAGTATTTAGAAATAATAATACCTCATCTTCCATGAAAGTGTTAAAAAATACCTTTCGATAAATAGTAATAGGTTCTATAACTAAAACAAAATAGTAGAAATTTTTTTTATTCAACTCCATTTAGAATGGATAATGAAAAATATCTATTGAACTTGGATGTTAAGATATAAAATGAAGAAAGAGTGAAGAAATGAAATGAGACAATCAAGAATAACATATATCCAACACAGATATATGAGAACATTACTGATATGAATTATTGTTTTGCAAGCATTACCTAATAACAATAAGACAACGGAAAGAAATAAAAGAACATATTGTTTGCACTTGGGAAAATCAAACAATGCGACACATAGAATATGCAGAGATCTAAAGAAATCTATTTAAGCATGTTTCATATCAAACTGTAGGACAATATTCATCCATGACAAAGAAATAAAAGAGATTGAATATTGAAAATTGGAAAGAATCAAAAACTAGTCCCAAAAGTTACCTAAACAACATCAACAATGGAATGAAACATAAAGGTTAGATCTAGAAAAATTGTAGGGAGGAAAATGAGAGAATGATATTAAATATAATATAAAAAAAGTTTGAAAACCACATATTCATAAAATGAACAAAGGAGAAGGTGTAATTTATTTGCATTTTTCATAAAGGAAAAGATCACCAAACCTCCAAAAAAATTTCTAACTTTGAACGAAAAGGCCAAAAACCTTAAAATAAACACCAAAATAGATGAAAGCAAAAGTACTTTACCATCAATAAATGATAAAAGCAATCAGATTCATAAATGAGGAAAGATAAACTTGAACGATGCAACTATCTTTAATTTTTCCTATTGATCTAGGGCTTTGCATTAAGTTTGTAGATAGATTACTGTTGGGTGCATTGAATGCTTTATAGCAAATTATTCATGTCTTATGGTTTTAAATCTGATTTTTTGAAGAGCGGATTTATTTGCACAATCATCTATAAAATCAAGGATCCAAAAAGAGAATTTGAAATAATGTTATTGAATAAAGGATACTGTATAGAAATAATTATAGTCTAAGTTATAGAACATTCATCAGACAAATAATAAAACTTTTAAACTAACTCAATAGACTAAAAGAGAAAACTAAATAAAAAATTTGAAATAATAATATAAAAAAACTATAGTATTTATAAATAATAATACCTTATCTTCTAAATACAGAACTTGAAATAATGTTTTCACACAATGAAGCCATTGGTAAGGTAAACTGAGAGTAGCATCATTCCTGCTTTTGAAGACATTAGTTTTACTCTTTAGGTTAATGCATCTTAGGAAAATAAGACTCGAAGATAGTAATATAATATTATAGTCAATGACATAAAAAGAGTATGTGCCTAAGACTACTAATTAGCAAGCTCTGTATGCTGATCTTAGTTTTTTGTCACATTTTTCTTCGAATAAAGTAAAAAGAAGTAAAACTACTAGTCACATACAATTTCACCACATTGAAAGAACTAAAGGGAAGCAACAACCTTATTCAAGATTGTAAGTATTGGACTACCTACTAGTTAACTCCAAGCAAAACTACCAACTAAAGTTTAACATTTCAGCATTAAGTTTCAAATTAAACTTTTCTCGCTAGATTTTTCTTTGATGTAGATTACACTATTTCATCTTAACTTTCTCCTTTTTTTTTGGTGGCTTGTACAATTCTATCAACATAGCAACATGGCAAGGCTTGCAAATAAGATCATTCTAGCCAAGTTGGTAGTTATGTCTTACCTTTGTTATTTTATAGCACATACTTATTTTATAGCATCATGTCCTATTGTTCTTTGTTTTATAGCACGTATTGTCACCTACTCATAAATCATAATTAACCTTCATAACTTGAGGGAGATACTTTATAACAGATTATCCAGGTCCTATATTTTTTAATTAAGCTTTTTAAAGAGTAGCTTCATTTGCGCTACTATCTATAAAATTAAAGGTCTAAATAGGGGACTTGAAATAATGTTTTGAAATGAAGGATACTATATAGAAATAATTAAAATGTAAGTTATAGAACAATCATTACACAAATAATAAAACTTTTGAAACACATCCCCCAAGTAGAAAAAGAAACTAAATAAAGAAACTCAAATAATAATATCAAATAAAGAATAGTATTTGGAAATAATAATACCTCATCTTCCATGAAAGTGTTAGAAGGTCTCTTTTGATAAATAGTAATAGGTTCTATAACTGAAACAAACTAATAGAAAATTTTTTTTATTCAACTCCATTTAGTATGGATAATGAAAAATATCTATTGAACTTAGATGTTAAGATATAAAATGAAGAAATAGTAAAGAAATGAAATGGGACAATCAAGAATAACATATATCCAACACAGATATATGCGAACATTACAGACATGAATTATCATTTTACAGGCATTACCTAATAATAATAAGATAACGGAAAGAAACAAAAGAACATATTATTTGCACTTAGGAAAATCAGACAATGCGACACATAGAATATGCAGAGATCTAAAGAAATCTCTTTAGGCATGTTTCATATCAAACTGTAGTACAATATTCATCCATGACAACGAAAATAATTATCATCCATGAAAAATATTCATCCAGACAAAAAAATAAAAGAGATTGAATATTGAAAATTGGAAAGAATCGAAAACCAATCCTAAAAGTTACCTAAACAACACGGATAATGAAATGAAACACAAAGGTTAGATCTAGAAAAATTGTAGGGAAGAAAATGAGAGAATGATATTAAATAGAATATAAAAAGAAGTTTGAAAACCACGCATTCATAAAATGAACAAAAGAGAAGGTGTAATTTATTTGCATTTTTCACGAAGGAAAAGATCACCAAACCTCTAAAAAAAATTCTAACTTTGAACTAAAAGGCTAAAAACCTCAAAATAAATACCAAAATAGATGAAAGCAAAAGCACTTTACCATTAATAAGTGATAAAAGCAATCAAATTTATAAACGAGGAATGATAAACCTGAACGATGCAACTATCTTTAATTTTTCCTATCGATCTAAGGCTTCGCATTAAATTCATAGACAAATTACAGTTGGGTGCATTGAATGTTTCAAAGGTAACTTCTTCCCCATCGGTAGCTAATTCCATCTTATTAGTCTACAAATCTCTAAATATACAGGAAAAAAAGATCAAAGCAAAAGCATTTTGAAAAGGACACACCTCAAGTGTTTAGAAATACAAATGAGAAAAGGATACATATTAAATACTTAAGTACGTTAGAACGAATAAATGATAGATGCGACAAAAATCATAAGGATTGAGACATGAATAGATATGTTTCAACAAATAACAACACCAATCAAATGAGACAAAAGACTTGCTAGTGATAGATAAATAAAGCAATGTTAGTTTAAGAGGCAAGCAACACGCCCCAATAATGGTTTTGGATGCTAATATACGTTGAGAGCATGAATAAAATATAATAAGGGCATAAAAATAATGTAAATAATAGTATTATAGATTAAATTTTTATATTATGCATCCTACTTATAAAATTTATAAAAAAAATTAACATTAATAAATTTTGAAAGTTTTACTCAAGAAAATATAGCTTAAGTATTAATTAATATGTGTAGATTACTAATTTATCTATAAAATAAAAAATTCTAATATCATCATTTACATAATTTAATCAACTCTTTTTTTAATAATTATCAATTTTGAACCTAATTCAATTCTTTAATTATAATTTTTAACTTTTAATTTAATTAAAATTATTAATGTAAATCAAATATAATTAAGATAAAAAAATTATGAAAATATAATAAATAAGAAAAAATATGGAGATTACTCCAGAGAGAAAAAATGCATAAAAATTAGAAATTTTAGAAAATTAGAAAAAATTAAAGATATTATGAAAATGCAATAAATAAGAAAAATAAATCAAGAATTTTTTTTAATTTAATATAAATTACTATTTATAAATAAGAGATTCAATTCTTTATTATAAGAATAACACGTAGCAAGTTATAAAAATAATATTCGTTACATTAATAAATAAGAAATATCACAGCTAATATAATACATATATATACATACTATGTGTCACCCCATGTATTGCACGGATAAATATTTATTTTAATAATATAATATTATAATTATATATTAATTATTCTTAATGAGAATTAGATAAAATTTTGATTAATATATGACTAACAACTTTAAGAAAAAAGTTATTTTTTCACTAATTTTGATCAACTTTAAATAGGTAATTAATTTTAAATTTACATATTGTATTAATTAAATAACATTTTTAATGTAATTATTATCATTACTATTAATATATAATAATATAATTTATAATAAGAATAACTTTTTAATGGCAATATATTTTTTATATACCATCTTATAGTATAAAAAAATTTTAAAAATAATAATTTTATATTATGGATGAATATTTATTTTAATAACATTCTATTATAATTATATATTAATTATTTATAAAAATAATTAAATAAAAATTAATTAAAATATAGCTTACTATAATAAGAAAAAAAAGGTCCTTCTCTCCATTTATTGTGCTCAACGTTCAAATTAGTAATTAATTTTGAATTTATTTTACCAAAAAGATTGATTCAAAATTTAAATATTTCACTAATTAAATATTAATTTTTTAAGATAATAATTATTATTAATATTTAATAGTACAATTTATGATAAGAATAATTTTTTTATAATGGTAATATAATATTTTTTTATTTATTACGTTACAATATAAAATAAACTTTTGAAAGTAATAATTTTATATTATGAAAAACTCATTAAAATTCACAAATTATGAAATCATGTTAACTAAAATTTAAAGTCTTCTTATAAAATATTTTATATTTTTTAATTTACATATAAAAGAGGAATAACTTTGATTGAAAAATACTAATGATTCATATTTAATATATTCTAAAAGGCGCATTATAGTAAAGTTCCTTTGTCAAAATAAAATAAAAATATTAAATATTAAATAAATAAAAAGTATGCAGTGGATATCAAATCTTTAAAAAAAATTGATCTATCTCTTAGTTGAAGTTTAGAAAAATATGTTAATGATAGAAAGGAGAGAAAAATGGTGAGAGAAATAAAATAATTACTCAAAAATATAATATACAAATATAATTAATCAGATTCTAAGATAAAAAAAAGTAAATTTACAATGACTATAATGAAAATCTACTAAATAAATATGAAGGTGAACTATTAAGGTATTTAGTAACAAACACCATTCAACATATTAGTGCAAGTTAAATTATTTATTTATTGATAGGTGCAAAGGGTGATTTTATCAAATAAGGATAATGAAAAAGTGTATTATAGATGAAATTTTTTAAATTCTAAATTAAATGCAAAATGAAATGAAGATAAGGATTAAAATTTTTTAATCAAATTAAATGAAGGTAAAAAATAAAAAATAAATAAAATTAGAAGAAGATAAAGATAAAATAATTTTTGAATTTCAAAAGAGAAAATATTGTATTTGTTAATCTCAATATTTTTATACAAATTTAAGGTACTAAAAAATGACCTATTCATATGTATTGTCAACTATAAATTCGTAAAATTTATAATTGATAGTTTATATATTTACACAGCAACTCTTCTCTCTATATAATTTTCTTCAAAATTATGATTTTCCTTTTAAACAATGTGAAATAGTTAAAAAATTTATCTAATGAAATAAACTATAACAACTATATAAAAAATATACACTTGTATAATTTCACATATAAAAAATCTATTAAACTAGTTAAAATTGATTAAATTACAATTTTTTTAAAAAAAATCCAATGAAATAAAGTACTCATAACCAAAAAATAAAAAAGGAGAATCAAATTGTAATAATAATATAAAAGAGAAGTAAAAAAAAATCATAAAAAGGAATTTACATAATAGAAACTTTAAATCGAATAACTATAAAAAATTGAAAGGAGTAAGAGAAAATACTTGCAGATGTTGAAAATGAAGACAAAAATAACTATAAAAGGTTAAAAGTAATAAAAGAAAATACTTATAGATATTAAAAATGAAAATAAAAACTCCTATCTCAAAGAGCATAATAAAAATTTTAGATCAAATAATTACAAAAGAATGAAAGTAGCAAGAGAAAATACTTTTAGATGCTGAAAATAAAGATAAAAACAACTATAAAAGGTTGAAAGTAGTAAGAAAAAATACTCGCAGATATTGAAAATAAATATGAAAGCTCTCATCTAAAAAAAATGATGATTTTGAAGTGACTAAATGTGAAAAGAAAAAAGATACAAAACTTAAATATAATTTGAAAAGTTTTTTATGAGAATAAAATAATTAATTAGTTGTAAAATCACAAATATTGAAAATAAAAATAAATTTTTTTATCTTAGATGAAATAATAGCTTTGAAGTGACTAAAAGTAAAGAAAAAAAGTAAAATATAATTGTTATATGAAAATTTGTCATAAGAATAAAATAAATAAGTAGTTGTGAATTTTAATAATAAATAAAGATTTAAATTGAAATTTAATTAAAAATTAATTTAATATTATAAAAATAAATATTTTTTATTTCATAATTTATCTTTTAGTGAAGAAAAAATGATAAAATGAATTTTTATTAAAAAATAATAAATTAACATATGGCGGTACTTGTTAAGATAAGATATCTCATGATTTATATATAAATATATTTAAGAAACAAAATTAAGAAAGGTAAAAAAGAATGGACGCATGCAAGGGCCCCGTCCACAAATAAGTGGTCCGGCAATGATGGGTTAGTGCCTAACAAGTGAAGAATCTTTCATTTCACATAATCTAATCGCCTTTCGAAGTTAACTATAGCCCATACTCGCTTGTTGACAAGATTTTTAGTTTTAAAGAAGCTTTTTCCTTCAGTTTCTTTTTCTTTTTTATAAAGTTTGCTTTTACAATTAGATAAAGACTTGTTCGTACATATAACCCCAACAATTGGTTTGTGCATTCATTAATTAAATTAATTAGAATCTAATGAGGGCATTGCATCGTACTATAATAATATACATGAAACACAGAGCACAATGACTTCTTTATTATTACGCATAGAAAGAAGAAAGAGTTGGAAAGAAACGTGAAATGCTTCCATTGAAGAAAAACAGATGTAATCAGCATGCGCAGAAGGAGAAGCAATGATCATCGACACCAGCTCATTTAATGGTTGCTTTTAATTTATTTATATATTAAAGTTAAGGTGAAGACTTGGATGCTTAATTCGTCTCTGATAAAGTTCAGGCAAACAAGAGAAGTAGTACTTTATTATCATATTTTTATAGAAGTTTAAATTTGATGCATTTTTCATGTATGATATCAATAATAAATATTAAAATAATGTTATTAAAAAATAATAATAAATAAAAATTTCAATCAATAGCATAAGATTTATAATAATTTTTTAATAATATAATAATATAAGAATGAGTAAATATATAAAATTGATTTAAACGGAGTGTGGATAAAATTTAAATCCTTTTAAAAATAATAAATATCATAGGGATTGTTGGCTTCTATATATATATATATATATAATAAAAAGACCAGAGATCCATCGCGGTATCACCTGGGGAAGGTGGCATTTGTGAGCCGTTGAGAATGACGTCTTTGGATATCGATGATCATGATCGCTTTCCTCTTAATCATAGTGAGCTCTGCTGGTTACATCAACAACAAAAGGCAGGCCCAAAACCAGTTTCTCAAGGATCAAACAAACGCGGCCGAAATGCTTTAAACGTGAACCGTGTCTAGGATTTGATCTTAGGCCCACTTAGATTGATTTTAGAAAGCCACGGTTAGGCCCATCGGTTTAGAAAAGAACCTGGTTCGGGTCATCATGTGGGCTCGGGCCATAGTTTATTTCTTTACCTTGAAGGCAATTTTTTCCCCCTTTCTGCAACTTAGGAATAGTAAACTGATAATTTAAACTAGTGATAAAATGATGATAAGTAAAGAACTAATTTCAAATCAACCTCGATTTTTTTTTGCTTCATTGTACACTACTGGCTCTTAAAAGTCTAATTTTCAATTTTTTTTATGAGTTCATTATATCATAAAAGGAATATATAGATAAAATTTATCAATGAAAAATAAGGAAAACAGCGCTGGAAAAGAAGACAGCCAAGCCGTATTGAAAGGGAAATGGCTATGCGTAGAGTGAAGTGCGGGGTCACCGAGGAGGAGAAGCAGGATTTTTACGGCGCGCACCCTAATATTGGATGGCGTTAACTGCCATGTGGACTTCCGCTCCAATAAAACAACATGGAGATCACGAGGCTATTCCTGCCCGTTGCCTAAGATTCTCACTTGGATACTCGATGTTGACGCGACATCTTCCCGCCTTTCTGCTTTCATTTTTTTTTTTTTCAAATGTTGTTTAAAAAAATCATATTTACAGACACACAATGTGAATTTTTTTTCTCCTTTTTCTTTTTTCTTTTTTTTTTTTAGGGATTCGTCGCTTACGGCTTCCGTTGTTGTAACTTCTAAGTAAGCACTTGATGGAAGCAAGTGGGAGAATAATTAGATATAAATAAAAAAAGATAAATCGTTTAATGCATGCATGTAATGTATTTGATTCGAACCTACCATCCAGTGTAGCAGGAGAAAATTTTTTAAAATAATATCAAATATTACTATACTGTCTAATTTAACTTATTCAAGGAAATTGATCGTGATAAACTTGCTAAGCTTCTCTGTTAAATGAAACAAATTGATACAGAATTATTTGTACATTCTGTATACAAAAGTGCTCAGCCCATCTTGAAATTTCTACCGGGACTCAATTATATTTTTGGAGATGAGATTGGATTAATATAATTATATATATCAATATATTAAATTTACTTTTTTAAAAAAATAAAATTAATATATAATTAAATTTAATAATATATTATTATATTTTTACGGTGTATTATAATTCTTTGCTTTATTTTTGTGTACGAAAGTGTGAGCGTAAGAATAAGAGTAATACTATCATTTTATATATTCTAATATAATATAATGTGCATAAATAGAGAAAGTGAGTAGAGCAAAGCACAGCGTCCCATCTGACCATTTGTGTCTGTAGGCGGCTCCCTGAAGGCTTTGCAGCAGCGCCTCCCCTTGCTCTACGCCATGGTATTGTCACCCTCTAAGCTGTTCTCTCAGAATCTGCTTTATTCCGCTGCTCCACATTCACCTCTACTTTATACGGATTTCAGTCTGCATGCGTAGTACTTTGCCATCTCTCAATCTTATCTACGAATACTTGATCGGAGAAACTTTAGGGTGAAAAATAAACGGAAAGAAATTTTTAAATTTAAATTTTTTATGATTAAAAAAAGGGAAAGGAAGAAAATTAAAAATTTATATTATATGGTTATTATGTATATATATTATCATTTTAAAATTTTTTCTCTATTTTTATTCTTATTAAATTTTAATTTTTTTTCTTTCTGTTCATTTTCTCTTGCGGTAAGCAAAGGGTATATAAGTGACTGTCCGCCCCTAAGTTTTTTTAAAATAATAAAAATATTGGAGTTTCAATTAAATAGAAAAGATGATGTTGAGTCACTTATAATTTTTTAAACTATTTTTTAATATAATAAATCAAAAGAAGTAATTAAAAATAAAAAATATATATTTTACCTTCTTGAATCAATTTAATCTAAGTTTCAACAATAATTTAATCAAAATACTTTTGTTACAAACATATTACAGAGTCGATTGTTGTTGATAATTTATTTTAATAAAAATTGATAAAATTGATACTAAAAACAATTGTGGTGGTGATTTTACATGTTCCTTTTTATTTTTTAAATTAAGTTTTCAATATTTAAAAAAAATTCAAGGATTATTCGTATATTTAAACTTTAACGGGTTACATGAGATTAAACTATATGTCAAAGAGTTTATTTGTACTTTACCCCATATAATAAGACTTTTATTATTCTTAAAAATGGACAGATAGTACTCCAAATAAATGGAAAATGTTTGTGTAATGCAAGCGTGAGTTATTATTAATCAAATTTGTGCAGAAAATCAACCGGGGAATTCTTTCAAATTTATGGAGAGAGAGCAGAGAGATAGCAAAATTCAATTAGGAAGAGAGAGAGAGAGATGTTTGACATTACTAATGGAATTGGCGGGAGGATCTACATGCAGAACACAGAAACATGCACCTTCTGATCCATGGGGCCCTTCCCCTTGGCCCTTGTCCTCCAGTGTTTTGCCGTTCCCTTGATCATCAACCAAAATATATAGGAAGAGAGAGAAGGATCATCCTTTTATTTATATATTTATTTTCAAATGGAATCCAAGAATAAGAGGAAAGAGGATACATTTGCTGACAAAATCATTGGTTAACATGCTACACGTTATATGTTAGTTTTTATGAGAGGCCGGGCTCATACATTATAATTTTGTTTGATTGCGCGCAAAAGAATTGCGTGATAAGAATCTTATGTATGTCACAAATTTAACATGTTGAAGAAAAACATAGGTAACCCGGAACTTCTGACTTCGGTTTATGTTGAATAAGAGTTGTCTTCCACGGAATACAAGGAAAATTAAGAGTGCAAGCAACGGAATCAATCGAATACATACGTAGTGAAACATCAAATTAAAACTGGAAAAAGGAAGAAAGAAAAATTGCATGCATTGGATTGGGAGTCCGTTTGGTGGTGTCATTAATTTAGGAAGATCCACCTGAGAATGAGAAGGACAGCACCAAAACTGAAGGGATTGCAAGGAATGGGGATGGGATTTCGAAGAAAGAGCCACTCATTCATTCATTAATTAAAATGGAGGTCTCCTTCTATGAAACATGACTTGCCTGTAGGGGACACCCCATGTATCGATATACGTATTTTCTTATTCTTTCACTTTCAAAATTTACTCATTTCACAGGTTATTTACTTCTCTTCTCGGTCCCCCCTTGACCTTTTATTCCAAAATGCTGTGCTAAATTTTTGAATTAATCGACTTGATAGAAAACAGAAAGGAGAAGGGACTGGGACCATCTCCGCTCTGCTCTAGCAACGCTACTTCTTTATATTTATTCATGTACTTTGCATTTGTGGGGGACCTTTCACACTAGATAAAAGAATACACTACCCCCTAAACTAAGCTAAAAAATGCAGAGTGGATATCAGTTTTGAAACTCGTAATTCTACCTATAGTTTCGTTCATTTAAAATTCCTTCATTCTCCCGTTCTATGGTACCTCCAGCCATGCAAATTAAGAGAAACTGTACTTATGATGATCACTTGGATTTCACCTCCCACATTCACGTTCTTTAACCTCTCTGCGTCCCTTCAACGTCGCAAGCATTGTGCCTCCGCCATTCACAAGTACTGTAAATTTTTCAACTTGTGATAAACTTGACGGCACGGTGTTATCCAGCTCATGCGCAAAGTGCTTTTCCAAACTGTCCACAATAATTAAGATTTGTTGACTAATTCTCCAAGGACCGAAAAAACCCATGGACAAGTGTATTTTTTCTTTTCCGTTAAGAATGAGATACCCCTTTTACTTTCGTATCTTTTCAATGCGACTTGCGCTCTATAGCTTTTTGACCATCACTCATTTCGTCTGGATATATTCTCTTATTCTCTGTCCATCCAAACAAAAGTGAAACTTTTCTATTCACCATTTTCTTCTTAAACAATTTGCACCATTTTCGTGGAGTCTTGAGCTCATTTCCTATTTCGATCCCATTCGAAATTCTGTGATCGATCACCTATTTGTAGCGGAAGGAGAAGTTTTACTTTTATTACCATTGGTAACACAATCTCGTATTAAACATCACAATAGACAAGGAGAGAGGAAGCAAAAGAGACAAGACTGTAGCTGGATTCCTGAAGTTGATTACTCATCCATCACTATACTATCGATGATACTTCGCTAGAAGAGGCCGTCATTTTCTTCTCTTTCATTAGATAAAGTTATAAATAATTCGGATATTATCTCATGCTTAATTACATATCATCCAGAGAAACAGCTATTCTCCTTTTTTTTTTTATTCATAGGAAAGTAACAGCTATTCTCAACTTCATATCACCGCCATTTCCAGTTTTCCCGGCACTGATTCCTCGTTATCGTCCCATGTTGTTGTTATAGTCAAAATTGCAATCGAGCACAAAAACTGTTTACCCGAGGACGTCACACGTGGGAGAGAATCTAAACAGGCGCATCAAACTCATAGTTATCTTGAGCTCTAAAGCGTCCGCACCAGGACATGAGATCACTTTCACTTCCCATTATCTCTTCGGATTACGGCAAGTGGAATGATATAAAGTTGGGGAAATTTTGAAGCACACACCAGCTTTTTGTGTAAAATTATAAGCGACCCCAACAAATTATGACAATTAAGCCAACCAGAAACTTCCATCATGTAAGAATCTTCTGCGAGCCTACCTTCATTTTCTAATGACGAGGAATGAAAGCATTATTGGCTTAGAAGAAAGCTAAGATTACAAAAGCTTATGCAATGATGTTGTTATGCAGATTGAGGAACAGATATTAGCAACAAAAAGAAATGGCGCGGTCAAAGCAGAGGCCTTTTGCATTATTGGGAAACATTGAGCTGGTTTTCGTACTTAGCTGCACCTATAAAAGGTGTAGACTCCAAAAAAGCAAGTTCAATAATGCAAAGGCCACTTCCACATTGCCAACTTCATTTCACAGAATTTAATCATTAGTCCACCCCTTCTTAATTAAACCTTCCCCCCAATTCCAATATAAGCCAAAAGGCTATGTTTGGAAAAGGCCTTTCTTACAGACATATGACAGATAACTGGCCCCGCAAGCCTTCTTTAATTCCCCAAATTCCTCCACTAACTCTTGTTTTACATGCAGAATGCCGCCTCAAAACACACCCTTTTTCACCATCAATAATTTCTTCCCATCATTCTCTAAGAAGAAAAGCTAATTGCATAAATTCACGACTCACAAGTAACTCACAATCATGGTTTTTTATATTATTACATGATTGTAAGTTAATTCTGAGCAGTGGAGTTGCGCAACTAAAATCTCAACTAACATGCAAAAACATTACACGTGACATAAAGGGTACATCTCAGGCATCAGTCCAAGCAGCAAAAACTGGCAAGTGTGGCATGGAGATAGCAGCAGCAGGCCTCAATTGAGATGCTGCTGAGGGAAACCAAGAACTAACACCATTAGCAATGGGGCTAATAGCCTTTGACGCTACTAGGGGCTTTGGAAAGAGCAATGTGGGGCCAGATCTATCAGGGCTGCCCTCTCTTGAGCTGCCTAAACTGGGCACCAGCGAGGATGTGTTTGAAAAATGAGTCTCTATCTTGGCAGAGTCGTCCGGCATGGGCTGGCCAGAACCTATCGAGTCAATCCCAATAAGATCTTGTAGGGCCGCAGAGAGAGCAGTGTTTCTATAATTTCCACAGTTCATGATTTTCTGCTCACAGCTACTTGGCTGTTGCGGCTGTGAAGATTGGTACGAAGCCATCTTCCAATCTGAACCAGTTTCATTGCTGTTTACAGCCTGAACAGCTGAACCATTGGCCTGAGTCGAGGCATTATATTGGGGGGCCTCAGTTTTTGGTTCGCAGTCTTTGTTTCTTCTTGCCGACTCCCCAGCAAGCAGGGTATTGCTAGCCATAATCCTTTCAACATCATATCTAGATATGTCGAAGTTAGTCACCGCATTTACCCCGCGGAATTTTATTGCAGCTACGTCATAAGCTTCAGCAGCTTCCTCTTGAGTGCCTGAATGAGTGAATTTCATTCAGTAACCAAACTCCACAAGTAATAAATTATAGAAAGTCTGTTTTGAGGATTTTAACTTTGTCACAGTACATTCAAAATTTTCACTTCGGTTGGATCGTTTTAATTGAGAAACCCCTTTTATATCTCTTCATTATCTTATCGGAGTGGACAGTCCGTAAAAAAGGTAACTTCTTACAGTGTCGAAGTGGCACCACAATCAGCCTTATAAAAGCATTCAATTACTCGTGTCCGGAAAAAGAGAGATTGAAGCAGAAATGTCATAAAAAAGAGTCGTAAGAATCTTCAGGCATGCTGGTGACTAACACACTACAGTGATACACAACCCTGTTCGGGTTCGACAATTCCAATGATAAAACCCCACCATGTAAAGAAACTCCGAAATAAGATTAGAAAAATTGAGAGTTGGACTTACTGAATGTCCCAAGATAAAGGTCCTTGTTTCCTGCAACTCTGCCTATCCTTGCTTGCCATCTACCATGTTGGTGGTGCCTGCATATAAACAAAAAGCGGATTTTGCTAAGGAAAAATTGAGTGTTACTAATCAAAAGCGCTCCCCCCCCCCCCCAAAAAAAAAAAAAAAAAAATCCACCCGGGCAGTGGGGGGAATAATGGAGGCAGGTGAATCAAATGAACCTCGTCACTCCTCTGTACATTGAAGCCCCCCTTGAAAATCCACTACTTTTTCTGCATAGCAAACACAATTTTCATGAATACCCTCAAATGATTGGTAGCTCTAGGCAACAGAATAACAAAACGAATCAAGATCTCTACCTCCTCAAGTGAGCAACATATTCCTGCCTGCTCATGTTCTTCATTTCTTCAAGTTCCGAGTGGTAATTTTCCAACTGCAAAAAGAAAGAGAGAATAAGATTCCAAGCGCTACCGAATTCAATTCAAGACACAATTCACTATAATTGAAATGCACCGGAAAGTTTATATGGGTTGTAGGTCCCCAGTACTTGAGAGCCGCAAGATCATAGGCTCTTGCAGCTTTCTCTTCCATATCATATCCGCCTAACGTTCAAAAATGAAATTGATTAGTCAGAAACAAGCCCCAGAAAAAGGTTAAAAATGCCAAATTTTTTACTGAGAACTTACCCAAATAAACTAAAGAAGGCAAGGTTTTGTTGAATCGTCATTCACAAAGCATGAACATAACAGACGGGAGTAAGTGGCTCAAGTTAGACTGCTAATAATACAAATTGACCAAAAGCTGCAGGGAATAGAAAAATAATGCTTGTAAACAAATACGCTATCAATGGCCGACCTTGTCTTCCTTTCCTTGTTTGCCCTTCCTTCTTGCAGCTGTTGTCCCATAGATGCGCTTCATATCTACCCGTCCATCTATGCCTGATAGCCACAGCATTTACAGGAAAAGTAAAAGACGATTTAAATCTTCTTCGAATGGTAAAAACATTAACATCAGAACATTAAAAAGTAAAGGAATATACCATTAACGGCATGGAAAGAACTTGCAAAATAAAAAGCAACGAATGGGGACTATAAAGAACTTACCTCGTGACGCCTCTATACTGCGAAGTTCTCTGTCCAAATGTGTCAATGGATTTCCTATGAACGGGTTGCTTCTGCCCCAACTTCCCAGGCCCTCTCTTCTTGGCTTCCGTGACAACCCCGCCAGTACCACAGGGTGAGATCTTTCTTGGAGCCGGGACACAGCTGGACTGAGAAGCAGGACTCATTGACAAGCTCAGACACTGTAAATCCCCAAAGCCTACTGCATTCACAGATGATGAAGCAGTATGATTATCACATTTCTGCTCCATCGGAGCCTGCTGATTAGAATAATCTCTGGGTGCTGCTACCCAGTTTTTCAAGCAAGCAATGCCTTGTTCCTCAGCCATTTGAGGCATTTGAGAGTTACAGACTGCAACGTGGGTGTCCTTGGCGGCTTCTTCCTCCGGTGGGGATTGATATAAACCTTCGAAAGCATAGCCACAATAATAAGGATGCGATTCAACATTGACATGCCTGAAAGGGTCTGAAACGACGTCCAGAGAATGGTCTCTGTAAGATTCAGGCGTCTCTGCATTTTGGCTATAGTAGACACCGTCTAGGCTGAGAGCCACTGCCTTACTTTCATGGCTTCCATACTCGTGAGTTCCCATACTTGCACCACTCAGAAAGTCCTCAAGTTTAGGAGATGAACTTGGCACCATTACTTTATGGGAACTTGGCACCATTACTTTATGGGAAAACATGGTCAAAAAGCTAATTATTGATGGGACACAATTCTAAAAATCTAGTCTTTTTTTCTTACACATGATAGCTATTCTGAAAAAAAAAAAATCAAATTGTAAAAGAAAGATTATACCTTGTGCTTGTGATCTGCTGAGAGCTTCCATTATACAAAGAGAACCATCGGACTTGAGTGGCATTCCGGTGAGAGGAGAATGAAAACTACTGTCTTCGCCAACTCCGTAACAGGTATTGAGTTGATGAGAAGCCGACAAATAGAAAGCTGCTGGAATAGCATTAGACACAGCAGCAGCAGAAGAAACTGCTTGAGATTGATGATACTGGTGATGATTATCGTGATGATGATGATGATCGTGAGAGGCAACAGTAGTAACCTCTATTTTCATGTGAGGTGAGAGAGAGAACCCCAACCAGTCACGATTATTATTTCCTTCGCCGTCACTATTATCATTCATGGACTTCATCTTCTACCACTACTGTTATTTTTGTTCTTCTTGTAAAGTTTGGAACTTGTAAGCTGTATCAGTCGCAGTAAGGCAAGTCAATCACTGGAAGCAAATAAATTAATCATAACGCAAGATATTTTGCCTCCTGCCTTTTGCTGCCCATCCGCTACAGCAACATTTCACTCCACCAACCGAGCTTTCTTCGTTCTATGCGCCCGCGGCTATTCTTCACGATAAAATCTGTCTCTGTCTCTCCCTGTAGTATTCTTCTCTCCTCCCAGAGACAAACAAAACTGGTCTCTTTAAACAAAGCAAAAAGAATGAATTCCGAGCGAGCAATGCTGCTGCCAGGGAGCACCCTTCATTTCATAGGGATCTGTGACTATGAATATGAGAAAAGATATCTCCCTCCCTAGCTTGTTAACCTTTTTTTCTAATCCCTATCACAGACCCGAACCCAAAACCAAAAGTCTCAACTGAATGCTTTATAAGTAAGTACTCCGGCGACTGAGAAGAAACATCTCAAAAATGAAAGTAAAATACAGGAGTAATTGAGAGAAGCAGGTGTAGTATAATGTGTTTCAAAGTCTATGTCTGGGTTATTGAATTGAATCTAGCAGGCATTAAATGGGGCATTGGAGTGGGCTCGCCGGTGGAAAACGATCAGAGAGCTCAGATAACGAAAAATAGTATTATCTTCCAGCGTTGACATCATAAATATAAATATTTTTATAAATTTATGAGATAAAATTGGTCGAATTATAAATTATGAAAGTAAATGTGAATGTAATTTGTTAAATTTGATTTTGATTGTTTACGTACAGCGACAACGTCGCAGGGGCTTAGGATAGATTTGACGGAGAGGACATCTGTCCCTGCAGTCACTTCATAGATTACAGCAAATTTTGCAGACTCAGGATCGATCTACTTTCAATTCCAAATTTTTTCCCCCTTGTCCTTCCATCCCAACCTGAATACTATTATTATAACTCCAATTTCGTCCACAGATTCTCTAATTTTTTTTTTTAGAAAATATTAAAATATTGGGTTTGAGTTTTTGGTTTGCAGCTTTGATTTCTTGAATAGAAAATGTGACTGGGTAACAACTAATGGATATATATGGACAAACACAGGCTTCTTTTGTGGGTCAGTTTATCTGATCTCTGCGACCCCTTTGTTTACACGGCCATGCAATGAGTTGTTCTTGCCATATTTGTTACAGTGAAATACGAAAAAAATTAATGCCATTTGCTTTCTGACACAATAAAATGTCGTGATAGAATTCGGTGATGGTGTGTATTTTTTCCCGCAAAATAAGATATGAGATAAATTTTCTTCCAAACAAAATACTGGTAAGAAGTAATTATACTTTCCTTTGTTCGGTCAAATTTTATTATTACAAAATTATTATATTTTTATTATCTATAATATTTTTAATTATTTTAATAATTATATATATATATTTATATTATTTTTTATTATTTTAATAATTTAATTATCTAAAAAATTAAAAGCACATTAAATTTTATTAATGAAACAAATGCAAAATAATAAGTTAACCTCAGTTAAAATTTTGAACTTGTATTATAAATTTTATTTGGAATAAATTTATTTACGAATTTTTAAAAAATACATAATATGACTCACTTAGCTGATGCCATTATATAACATTTAGTATTTTATACATTGTACGTAAATCATATTTTTATTCTCTTATTTCATCTTTTTTACTGAAATTTTAATTTTATTTCTTAAGTTATATTTGAACTAAATTTACGTTTTTATCAGTTCAAAAATGTGATTACTTTCGTTATGATATAAGAATAAAATGTTACGACTTCCCTTATAATTAATCAATACAAATACTAAAAAAGAAATTCAAATAATATTTTGATGAAGTCTAAGCATGTGATATTGCTGAATTTCCAAATTTTAAAGACATATTTATTCAAATTCAGTCCGACGGACAAGTATATTTACTATATGTCTCGTACTTTTTATTTCAGTTAAAAAACACAAGCTGCATAACCACCTTGAGTTGAAAGGATAGATTTTGTATGAATTTGAATGCTAACGTAAGCTCGGATGAAGAGATTCAAGTAAAAGAATAAATTTAGTTATAAAACTTAAAAGATAAGATTAAAAATTCGATAAAAGTGAAAAATATTAAAATTGCTCTTTTACCAAATAGGTTTCCGAACTAACTGTCGTATAAGCATTTTTGTGAAAAAAATCTAGTGCCATTAGGCTCTTGAGTAATATCGTACATTTTTGAAATTTTTGAGGTTAAATTTGTTTTAAATAAAATTTTTAAAATAAATTTAAAATTTTAGTAAAAATTAAAAGCCCAAATATAGTTTTTTATTCTAATATTTCATTAATTATGTATAAATTTAATATTTTTTCTTATATATTATTTTTAAAATTTTGTATTAATTTTCCAGTTTTTCCGGAGAGTACTGATGCACCACTGGGTGCAAGAACGAGGCAATAAATTGCTCCTCAAACTATGTAATAAATCTTATATAAGAAAAATGGATCCATCATCAAACTATATAAATTTGCATAATGTTGTACGCGAATAAACGGAGAGGTTAGATAAATTAATAATACGTGCTTTTCCCATTCGATGCAAGCTGTCACTAGAAAGGGGAGACAATTTGCAGACTGATTGCGAATATGCATGCAATAAACTAAAAATAGTAAGAGTAAGGATTTTTTTTATAAAATGTAACGCGAACAAAAAAAAGATATATAATAAGAATTTAAATTAAATTTGATGTATTCTTAGCGCATGATATTTCACATTATTAATGAATATGTAAATGATACTTTATAAAAAAAATAGTCAGTAAAATTTTTTACTATTAATAATAGAATTATAATAATTTTTAAATAATATAAAATTAATTTATATCGATAATTAATTAAATTTAAATCTAATTTCTAAAGAAGTTTGGTATTTATTAAACAATAAAATACATGAGTTAGTAAAGTAATTTCAAAAGCAATTCGGTGCGATAGCAGAGTTAACGCTGGGGGCATAAGACGAAGGGTCTTTGCCCTTTCTTTTGTTTATATTGTGCGGGTGTAAGTAGTCAACACCTGCTTCCGGACAGAAAGCGGCAAGTGGGACAATCAAGGTTGAAATATTCTATGAAGACGGACCCAAAATTAGACTTTATGCAAAGAATGAAATATCCACTTTTTTTTTTTTGAATTTTTGTTTCCCATCTTCTCAATTACTGTCTAATCCCTCAATTTTCTCTCCAAATGGATATCTTTGATGCAACAAGGAGCGTCGGCTCTTCATATTTTTGTATATTCAAATGTGAAGGATATGGTTTTGAAAGATGAGAGAAACTCAATCCAGCTCGGTTGCATTATACTTGGATAAGGCCCGGCCCAGTGGGAGCAGCGACGGATCAGCTGACATCACAAAATCTAAAGCGTTTGGTCCAACGAGGCAATAACATCGCCTCTAGCGCTACCTGGACGATGGGTCGGATTAACTTTTAAACGGGTGAGATTGGATTCGTTCGATTTTTTTTTTTAATGAATTTTTGAAATGAAGATTTTAGTCAAATCCTTATGGATCTGGATTTATTAGCGATTTTTTTTTTATAATTTTTAATTTTTTAAAAAATAAAATTTTAAATAATAAAAAATAAAATTATTCAAAAATATTATATATTTATTTATAAATTAATCATAATACTTTTTAAATTTCTATATAATCATAAAATATATATATATAAAATACAATTCATAAAACACCTATAAAAAAATATTATTTATAAATTATTCATGACACAACTCTACCTATTTAAAATAGAAAATAAAAATATAATTTTGTATAAATTGAAAATATAAATTTATATAAAATTCAAAAATATAAAAAATTGTAAATCATCTAACCTATTCGTGGATCAATCCTTGGGGACTACAAGCTTTCACATATTGAAATGGTTATAACTCACAACTATTAAAACCTCCAAAATAAGAGTACAAATCATTCGAAATACATAAATTAATGAACCAATTAGGAAACTTCAGTCGATTTCAACAATGTTATATCAATTGTAGTTGTATCTCCTATGATTAAAAGTTTGGAAAAATAATTTCAAAAATTAGTATACATGCAAAATCCCTTTCTGCTAAGATGAAATGAGATATGTAAATTACCTTGCTGAGAGAAAAAGACTCAAAGACAATTTGATCTTAATAACTACTAAATAATAATTTATTTCATGTATATATTTAATTTGAATTCAAATTTTAAATGTGATGAAAAGTAAAATGTTCTAATTGCAAAAAAGAAAAATTCATCCCATACAACATATCTTAATGCCTATCAAAAGATGTTATTTTATTGACTATAAAAACCTATTAATACTTTCTATAGTATCATAGGCTATTAAACAACAAGAAAGAAATGGAATGCCATGAAAAAGAAAGCTCTCTTTTCTTTAATTTACATGAGCGTCAAGTAATGTGGATTCTTTTCCTTCATTGGTTAACATTTTATCGCATTTCAAATCATAACACAAAAAGGTAAAGACTACCCAAACTCCCAAAATTGTACTATGCAAATTTAGATTATCATAGACACATGATTTATGAATTACGTGAAGTACGTAGTTGCAATAAATCTAAAGCATGGAAATGGTATATTATAATCCATTTTATTTGCCAATTTATGAGGTTAATCGAAGAGCAGAATCAAATTTTAAGGAAAATTAATCGAAGATTAGGTGTTATGCCATATAAGCATCTAGTTAATGTAAATGCTATGTTGTCCACAAGTTGATTGTTAAGATTTGACAATGCAAACAAGATAGAACCCAAACAAACTATCTTTTTTGAATAGCTAAAGCCCCAACTTGTACAAGAAAATTCAACAACCTATTCTATCTATGGTGTTAGCAAAAGTTTTTCTAGTGATTGTAACAATAACTCGTTTATAGGAAAGGTTTTGATATATTATTAAAATAATAATATATTAATATATTATTAAATTTAATTATATATTAAATTTAATATATAATAGATTAATGATCAAATAAGTTTTTCATTTAATATATTCATATAATATCTAAATTTAATCTTCAAATATAACAAAGTATAATTCTTAAATTAATATCGAGTGTTATAATACTTAGAGATGTCCACATACCATTAAAACCTTCTAATTCTCTATTTCACTAATAAGATCATCAACAATATTGTCCACACTTCTAACTTATGCTTTCTCACAAGATTATATTCTAACAAACTTACATTCAATTTCTTAAATATGAATTTTTTTGTGAGATTGTATACTCATTTACACCTTGGAAATTAGTAAACAATGATTGGTTTATGCTTTTAGAGAAAATATTCCATTTTAATAGGCTCTAAATATGTAAATATTAAAGTTCATGTGGTTCTTGTTAGGAATTAATGCTATGTTTGGAACGGGTGAAATAAGGAGGGGCCGAAATGGATCCGGTGAAAAATGGAGTGAAATTGATATTTTCACCTGTTTGGTTGTGAATGAAATCAGAAGGGGAAGCAAATGGGAATAGTAGAAAGTAATGGAGCCCAACGAAAATGTCACTGCTCCACAAATGAGAAGAAATTCGAGTGAAATGGCCATGAGTTTTTCTACTTTCCAAAACCTACCCTTACTCTTGCTCTGCTCTTGTTGTGTGCGTCGAATTGGAAAAGGAAATGGGTCTGCACAAAAGGAGGAGTGAACTTGCAATGCGTTTCCAATTTTATAAATGGGTCTGCATAAAGTAAGGTGTCATTTTTTTATCTGAGTCTGCGTGGAGGTAGATTTGGTGGCATGCGTCTGTTGCAGTTGCTGAGTTTTCCTTTAGCAAAAAGTGTCCTGGAGAAGGTTTTTCTTATTGTTGAATAGAGACTAATTGGAGATTCCTACGGTGCTATTGGGTCTGGCGATTTGAAGCAACTGCCGGGTCTAGAACCTCTCAACCCGGGTCAGAGGTTTCGGGTTTGGACATGCACCTCTTTATTTGTAATTTTGAATTACAAGAGCAATATGCTTAGTTGTTTATTTGTTTAATAGAAAGAAGCATTAAATTGAGTTTGTAAGGCACTAGTATTAATTTATCCATTTATACCAGAAAAATCCTTGCTTAAGTAATAATAAATGATAATTTTTTTATAATATTAACAACTTAAAAAATAAAAATTAGAATTTCTAGTATTTAAAATATTTTAAAGTTCAATAAAAATATTTTACATTTTCCAGACTTTACAAATTGAAATATGATAAAAAATAATAACCCATTAAAATAATGATATGTGAAATAATTTTGAATCCCATAATATATAATAGAAATATTTAAGGTAAATGCGTAATAAAAATTTAATATTATTATTTTAAATTATTCAATAAAAATTTACCTATGATTAATTTTATATTATTTTATTAATAAATTTTTAATTTTTAATTAAATTTAATAAATTAATATTATAACTATCTCTTCATAATATATCATAAAGGTATTTTAGTCATTTAACTCAATTATATTTTCTTCCTCTCCTATTTTCACTCATTCCAAACAAAAAATAATAATTTCACTTCTATTTTCTTTCTCTCCTATTTTCACCTATTCCAAACATCCTAAGGTAAATTTCTTTCACCTCCAATTTCTTTCTCCTCCATTTCCTTTCACCTCCAATTACTTCCCCCTCCAATTTCACCTTTAGCTAAACATACCATAAGGGTTGATATATTTCTTTCCATAGTGAAACTTTTTTTCCCATTAATCTACGTATGTAGATCAATTTCTCTCTCTTTTTTTTTCTTATTCTTATATATATATCATTAGAAGTATATATAGGTGTTAGCTTAGGAATAAGACTTTATTATTTAGATAAACTTCTAACAATTAATATTATAAAAATCTAAATTTTATAGTTTTGTTTTTTCTATGAAAAGATGTTATATAAACTTATAAAATTTGTAAAAAGTTGATTATCTTTAATATAATATCCTTCAAATTAACACTAAAATTTAATCTTCCTAGGATTATTTATTTTTCAAAAAGTATATAAATGGAAAATTTTGAATCGTTCTACAAAAGGTTACAAAAATGACTTACATGAAACTCAAAACTTTGGTATGGCTAGTCTCTTATTTTGATTGTGAATAACTTTGTGATGGTTAATCTTCAAAAATTGAAGAATTTTGTCTTAGGGTTTCAATTTTTGACATTTTAAAAATTGTTGTTATCTTGTTAATTTTTTATGGAAAGTTTTAAGCTTTTAAGTTTTTGAAAATATGTTTTGAATAGTCACTAAACCCCTTATAACACTGTTGATGAAAAGCCTACTTTGGAAGTAAAAAAATGATTCTTAAAGAAAAAAGTGAGATCAACATCATATGATACCAACTCCTTGTGTACAAAACAACTTCATTAAAAGCCTTACATATTTACTAATCTTATTAATAAATGTCTAAATAGATTAATAGAGGAAATTTTTCATTGCTCGTACATCAGTTTTGGGGACAAAGCTGATCACCTAAGAAAAAAGAAATGAAAACAATCCTATGAGTTAGAAAACTTGGAAAATAATTACTTGGTGATAGAACATATTTTCACTAAATTCGCTATTTAATTAGATAAGTTTAAGGAACATTATTTTGAAGTTTTTTCTTAAAATACTTCTATGTATACTTAGCCATTTTTATTGGAAGGTTGTTTCACAAATATTATAACCATACTATTGATGGATATGTGTAACCTTTAGATGTTATTGGACTTTGAGGTATGTAAAAGGAAAACGGTTACAGAAAAGGTATATAAATTGAAAGATTTGAATCAAAATTTAGTTATTCAATTTATTGATTTACAACAAAATATTAATGCATTAAATGACAAAATCAAACACTTAGAAGCACATAAAGCAGAATTGGATGGTTAGATTAAGATTCTATAACAACAACAACCAAGTTCTCAAGCAAGTTAATACAATATGTTTGGAAAAAGCTTAAAAAAAATAGTTCAAACCCAAAAGTTCAATGCTTCTATCTTACTTCATAATGGATATCTTAACTTATTGCTTTTAAAAAAGAAAAAGATACTAAAAATTTGTATTAAATATAGTTAACTTGATCAAATTGACCAATATTGTTATAATTCTTAAGTTGATAAAGATTTTCCCTTCCATACCAAATGTCTTTTTTATATCTAAAATCTTAAAGGACCTTTTTTTCATGATAGGCTATAACTCCAATTTAATGGTTATCCAATGGCACCACGTACCATAATGCAATTAACTTTTACTTAATTGCAATCAACAATGCAAGAAATGACTTCCTATCATTAAGTGCATTTAGAGATAAGGTCAATAACTAGGATACTAATAATTTTCTCCAAGAAACTTTATCCTTATTGATTTTTGCTACGAGTAGATGCAAATATCAAAAGCTAACCAAGTTTCATAAACTTTTACTCCTTGGAAAACATGGCATAGGGTTTCATACAAAGGTATAGGAGTTCAACAATAACATTTTAAAAAGCATGAATAGATATTGATTTCATATTTAATATTTAATCAGCTATAAGGATTTAATTATGGAAGTGTGACTACTATGGATTTCATGGACTATGGTCAACTTCTAGGAAACATAATTTTTCCCTAGTTTATTTAATTTCTAGCTTACTATTTATTCTCATGTTTTAAATATGTTACAAGTTGGTGTGTTATTAGTTAGCTACTATATAGGTTTGTTTCTTAAACTTTATCCTTATTTATTGTGTAACAAAAAAATGAACTTAAACTCTAATTATTGATGGTATGTGATGAGAAAAATATTTATTATTTTATTTTTTTTATTTTATATCTCTTAGGTGTTACATATGCTTAATTTTACAGAATAAGCCTTATTTTATAATTTTGGATTAATTTTATAATATTGTGAATTTATTCAGTAAATATTGAATTTTGATATTATTTTTATTTTTCAGTCATATCTTAGGTTCTGGATCTTGGATTAATGTAAACTTTATATTGTTGGAAAGTTAAAAGAGAGATATACAACTTTTAAATTTTGATCAAAGCCCAATTCAGACTCCTTCAAGCCTTTTAATTGGCTGATAAGCTAAAGCTCTGTTTTTGTTCCAATTTAATCCATTTCTGTATTTGGGTCATATTTGAAGCTATAGTAATCCAATTAACTTGAAATTAGTGCCCAAATTCTCAGAAGACACAGGCTTACAACTTTCAAGTTTATGGATCTTCCAAATTTCATCGATTTCATGATCTTATTCTACTTGAAAGACAAACTTGTCAGAATTCACTAATTTATCTGATGGATTTAATTTATTTATGAAAAAGTAAACCTGAACTTCTAGAAATTAGGAAAGCCTTCTTCTAGAAATTATAATCCTAAGAGTCATATAATCCTAATTTAATAAAGTTTTAGGCTAATTAGGTTATATAAATAAGTAAAAGAGTTGAAGAGAAAAATAAATTCAGAACACACAGAAATTTAGCAGATAACCTTCTTCTTCTCTTTGCTCTCTTTGTTGTCCATCAATGGAAGCCTAAATTCGTGGTTGATTCAAGAAGTTAAGGTTCTCATCTTGAGGATTATGAGATTATGATTTGTAATGTTAACCTTTTTTAATTAATTTTCTTGTTTCTCTATTTACTTGTGCCAAAAATCTTCTTGAAATTCCTTGTGTTGAATATTAATTTGATATAATTGATATTTACCTTTGTGATTTTTTATTTTTTGTTACTTTAATGTGAAATTATGGTTGATAAATCATAGTTTTATGTATAAGGACAAAGGGTTGAGAGATTAATTGGAGATTTCTAAATTGGTTTCTCAAATTAACTGAATTCTATTTATAAATCAATTTCAATCCAGCGTAAGAATTATAGCGATGGCTTAATTCAGCTAATTTTAATCGATCAAATCCTAGACAATTGTCTAGCATAGAATTCACGAATTATTGCAGGGATTCTAGGTAATTCAAGGTTGAAGAATTAATTAAAAAAATTCATATCCTAATTGATATACGATTAATCCAATTTAAGGCTTTCAATTTTCTTAAATTGACTATTTAATTCCATTAAATTCTTTTCTATTTTATTTCTATTTTACTTCTATCTTATGCTTAATTTCGTGCTTATTACATTGTTTAATTTTGTGCAACCACCCCCCAATTCTACACTTTGTTATTGTACAATTATATATAGAGCATAAGCATATATATTGCATTCTATTTCTACACAACATTTTGTTTTGTTACATTATATTCTGTTTGCAATAGTTCTTCACGTTTTCACTACATAAATAATTCAAAATTTATGTAGGTATTATTAGGAATTAATTTAAAAAAGATAAAATTAAAGGATCACTAGTGGTACGATCTGGTTGTGCCACTATACAACATTATTTTTTAGCAACTAGTTTTAATACAATTTTGGTACATTGCGACGTGTTCATTAGTATGTTTGCCTGAAGAAGAATGGAAGAAGAGAGAAAAAGAATGGGGAACAATTAATTTTTAAAGTCCTCCTAAATCTTCCAATACTATTGCTTTTGTGCTTCTCCTTTAATTTGTAAGGGACTTCAAAGAATGTTTTAAACATTCAAACTTAAAAAGAACAAGAAAAAATTCATAACCCTTAACCATACCATAAATGTATTTATCATTGCACTTTTAAAACTTGACTACGATTAAAAATGACTTAATTAGAAACCTCTTTTGAAATAGTTTAATATCTTTTTATTCCTTCAATTGTTTAATCCTTTCCATCTTATTAGTTGTGCCCTATTTTATAGAAGTTAGGTGGTAATGGCAAAGTTTTATAGTTTTCACTTTAATTACTAGTGGTTTTGGTTTCTTCACTATAAACTAGTTTTAAGATGATATCTCCAGCATTAGGTGATCAAACATGACCTTGTTTGGTTTCTTTTATCTTTAAGCATATGCTTTCTCCTGGTAGAAGGAGAATAAATAATTATTTTATATATGACGTTGTTTCAAAACTAACAAGATGCTAGTTAGGTAACTAGTTTCTACCATAGTTTTTATCTTATTTATTACTATAGATTAATAAATTCCCTTTAAGGTTAAGTAATTTATTGAATTACTTTGAATTGAGCTTATGTTTTTAAGTTGCCCTACTTATATTTATGGAGAAGCTCTGCTAACACTAATTTTAAGTAGCATAAAGGTTTAGTTAGTGAAAATCAATATCTTTTACTAAATTAATAGTAATTTAATATAGTGTTAGTTTAGTTTGTTTATTTCTCTTTATGGTGGTGAATCATCTAAGTTAGAGGCAGAGGTTATTGGACTAGTCTTAAACAACATCTTAACAAAGTTCTTTAGAAGTATAATTTTAAAAGGCTAATGGATTGATAATTTGGAATTTAAGAAGGGATTTTTATCACATAGTAGTAAGTCCAAGGTTAGTAAAGAAAAGTGATTGTAAAAAGAAAAGAAGTTAAGCGTCTTACAAGTTCTGAGGTTGAGAATCCAATTTTTAGTGATATGGAGAATGTAGCTTTCATTTTAATGTTAAAAGTGGAGAAACTTGAGAGTAATTGTATAGATGAAATAACATTGAACCTACATAAAGTTGTTAAGGCACATTATGGTGATTCTTTACTTTTTACTATTTTGGAAACTGTTTTACACAAAAAGTATCATAAAAAGTTAATTAATGAATCTAAATTAAAAAAAGGACAGATGACAAATAAAAAGTTTTTAAGTTGGAAAATAAGATTTGAGAGTTAAGATTAAAAAATGAAGCATTGGCTCATCAATTTAGAAGCTTGAATGCTAAAATTATAAAGTTTGAGCAAAACATAAGGACATTTAAATCTTAAAATGTAAAGCTTCAAAATTAAATAAAAGCCTATCAACAATAGTCATTAACATCCTTTTAATTAGGGGTGGGAAAAAATTATAACCCAATCTAACCGACCCGAACCACTTCAATTTTGACTAACTAGGTTGGGTTGGGTTAGATTAAGTTAAACAGGCAAATTTGGGCTTAAAAATGAAATTGATAAGTTTTTTTTGGCAAGCACGGGTTCTAGATTTTAGGCCCATTTGAACCCATACCTGCCCCAATTTAAAAAGTTATTTTTTTTTAATTTAAAAGCTCAAATGACGTTGTTTCAATTGTTTAAATACAACATTATTTAATGTTTAGTATATAAGTTGCTTTACCTAGAAGAAAAACCTAGTAACAACTACAACCCATAAGTCTTCCTTAGCTTTTCTCCTTTACCTTTACCATTTGAAAACCCTAATAGAAGCATAAAGGCAATAAAAAAAGCTCAGCTTGATTTTTTGGTTGTTTGCACTTCTCGATAAAGGCGCAGAGGTAATAGTTGAGGAGTGTTGTTCAAATTGAAAGCAAATGGTAAAGTGGTCTTGCCTCTATGCATTAGCTGACCTTCTGTTGGCCTCATCTATATAATATATTTTTTAGTGTGTAATTTTTATATTATTTTTTAAGCCTAATTTCAGTTAAGGCCTAATATCGTAGAATCCATAAAAAATTGCAAATGTTAATCTAACCCGACCTAATATAAATTGAACAACCCAATTTAACCTAAAAAAATCAAGCCTAATAAAGTTTTGGACAAAAATGGATCGAAAAAATATAATCTGAATTTTACTTAGGTAGGTTGGAAAAATACCTTGGCCTAGCCTATAATCACCTGTACTTTTACTCAGAATTTGGAAAAATTAGTTACAACTAAACAATTTAGAATTTTTACTCCATTTGATATAAGATACATTATCTTAGTTACATTTAAGAAGGAAAAAAGGAAAATAGTTTGTATATTTTGCAGCCAAGTAAACATTTTGAATCATAATGCGCTTATAGTAAAAATCATTCTAAAATAATCTTAGCTACTAATCTCTAACAATATCTATTTTTTGTAATAAGTTCAAAAGGATCCCTTTTTGGTGGTAGTATAATTCGACTCTTATCATGTGACTTTCAAACTACTCATGTTATCATGCCCTAACTTAAGTTAAAATGAATTTTCTTTTATAGCTCCTTTCAATTTAGATTCCTATGATCTAAAAAAATCAATTTCACAAGATAGTAATTAACCAATGTTGGATAAGTTTCAATTACAATCCCAAATGGAGTTAGATTTTTAAGTATCTTTTGTTGTAAATGAAGTTTTATAGAATCCATAAGTGATTTATCAACTATATGTTAAAAGAATCCTGAAAATTCAATATAAAATTTTCAAACATGTTCCTAAGCAAGTGGTCTACTATAATAGCTTTAGCTCCATTTCTTCTATTATCTTTTACTATTAGCATGGAAAGCTTGAAATCCATGGATATTATCATCAATTGAAGTTGTTGTTGAAATACACACACCAGAATCAACTAATAAGGAAATATATTTGGTTTTAGTTATTCTTCTTCTCTTATGCCTTATTTGTGTTTCCAGGTTCTTAATTGTCTTTCCTAGTATATAATTAGGTATGTCCTTTATGTCTATATATAATTATGCCAGAGTCAACGAATACACATTGGGGTGCACACACATATATGCACATATATATATCCAAATGAATATAATCTTATAGGTCAATCAATAAAAAAACCTCATATTAGTTGAATGAAATGTAAAAATCATAATTACAAGGAAATTATCCCATGATCTTCAAATGAATGCATGGAATTTATGAGGTTTTGATTTTAACACTAAACTTATTAGTATTATGCCTTAAGAAAGTACAGCTGGAATGCAAAAAGTAAGAATTATGTCAAAAAGCAAAAGAACCCTATAAGCTTTAGTTCTCCTATCTTTTCTCCTACTAAATTCATTATCCATATTCACATCTAGCCCAATAATTTGAAATAACAAAAAAAAGAAACTTCCCAAGGTAAAGATAAAAACTCAAACCCATAGATAATTAAGTTAAGGATTTGAACAAAGAAAATCTTCCCTTGTAAAAGGATATTAC
The DNA here is from genome assembly GCA_020226215.1 of Sindora glabra. NCBI lineage: Eukaryota > Viridiplantae > Streptophyta > Magnoliopsida > Fabales > Fabaceae > Sindora > Sindora glabra. Next base: position 81,259,334 of record CM035230.1, read on the forward strand.
ACTTAACTATTGTTACAAAAGGAAAATTTTTGCTTATATCCTTGCAACAATGGGTGAACCATTTCAAACATAACACTCCCTCTATTTATGAACTAGGAATGGATAAATAACTTACTTAACATTTGAAAGCAAGTACATACCTTAGGAATAGCAAGTGCTTTTGCCACAATATAATACAAATTAAAACCTTAAAATCATTTCTTAACTATTCATTATATTTCAAAACAAAATTACATAAATCAATTTGCATATTAAAAGAGTAATATGTGTTTGTTGATAATAATGGGGTCATTTTTTAGACCATAATAATGACAATGAAGTTGACATCTATTCATTTATACACATAGTATTAATGCATAATGCATCTATTAAACAAATGAAAACTATTTACATTATGTTAAAAGCCTTGAAAAAATAAGAAAATACATTTTAAAGGTGATAAACAATAGAGTTAAAAGACTTTTACCTAATAGGAAAAATGAGAAAATTTGCATGCTATTATTTTACAATACCTAAATTGTTTACTGATAAAAGTCTGAAACTGAACATAAGTAATAGCTATAACTATGTATTTAATATTTATGGTACATAACAATATATCTTCATAAATATAAAAATAACCAAGAGAAGGAAAATAAAAAATAAACTGAAAATAAACACCACCTAACAAAGAATATTTGAAACTTTTGTTGCTCAAGAAGTAGTAGTCAGTAAATATCAACCTATATGAATTATGGTCAAAGGACCCTTTTAGTTTGTTAGCTAGGAGTTTCACTATTACTTACCTTCAAATTTAAAGAATTAACCTTTTGAGTTACCCCTTTAATTTGAGGCAATGTAATATTAGCAGGTACAAATCCATTAACACTAGAAACATAATCAAATTTAAAGTTTATTACAATTCCCTTCAGGCCATTATACATGTTAGATCCAAAACCTATCATTCTAACTCTGCCATTTGTACATGTAAGGCTAGGTAAAGCATTAACAAATGGCACTTGGCTTGATGGAACATTAGTTATCATAGGCCTATACTAAAATTTTTATAAGCATCAGATGGAACTGCATAGCCATTCCCCCTATAACCACTTATAGGGTACCAGCAATAGTAAATGTTTGATCCATACATATATGATCCATCGTTACTATACCAAGGAAAAAGTGCAAAGCCAAGGAGTATATAGGTAGGACTATGGTGAAGGGAACATCTAGGGCCTTTTCTTCCACTCTTATAACTTATCCTATAAAAATTTGTACCACATTCTCTTCTTTTGGCATAGCCCTCTTGACCTCTACTTGTCTGCCATTCAAATCATGAAAGCTTTTCATTATAACATTTTCAACAAAATCTTCTAAATTAAAAGTGATTAAACTAAAACCTTTAAGCTTGTGAATTAAACTATCCTATACCACCACTACATTTATTATCCCACTAAATCTCTTATAATATTTCTTAAATTCCATTTCAAAGAGACTAGCTGATAATCCTCCTATGAAAATCTTCTTAGCCCTAAGCTAGTCACTGCTACTTTCATTATTATTACAATTACTCATCAACCTACTTTATAGAATAAACTAGAAAGGAAAAAAAATACATATAGAATAACTATTTTGATTTGAAACTTGAAAAAATTCCATTATCTAAATTCAATTTTATCTAGCATTAACAAAAGTTTATGATCATTTATGCCAACTTCAATTATCTACAATTTTTCTTCCTTGCCCTAACTTTGTGAATATGTTCCATCAAAGCAAACACAGCATAAACAATGAAAAGATTTTATTAACAAGTAAAAACATAAAAACAGATGTGGAAATCACCATTCTTCCTAGAATAATATTGGCATCTTAAAAGGGTTTTATCTGCTTTAGAGAGACTAAAGAACTTGATGAACTTAAAACCTTTTCAAAATTCTTATGCCTCAGTCCATTGAAATTATTGAATTCAAAATAGAACCATACTTCACGAAGTAGTCTTTTAGAAATCTTTGGTGGTTTCTTGAGAAATGGCACTCACAAATAGTTTTTCTTAATTAGAATCCATCTTCAATTAAGCGATATTATGACTTTCAAACTATACGTAATCCCTAAATTCCCAAATATTATTAGAAATCCTTAAACCCTTATTTCCTTGCTCATACAAGTTCTAAATTGGATTGTTTTGCCTAAAAGCCTAATATACCAAATTATAGGCTTCATTGATGGGCTATTTTGTTCATGACTTTGTCAATTTCCGTTTTCATTATTTCTTTTTCCAATGTAAATAGGGGTTGACATTGTTTTCCTAAAAGCTATTATAATATCTTTCATTTAATTTTAATGTGATGATAAAATAAAATAAAATAAATCTTACATCTATTTTATAAATACGTTTTTATTTAATTTGACCATACAAGTCCATTGATTATTACTATTTTAGAGGTCTTTAGTTGCAATTTTAAAAATGTTCAATTTATAGGAATAATTTCGATTAAAAATAAATTACTTAAAATGATTTACTTTGAATCAAAGTTATAAAAATAAAATTTAAATTTAAACATATTTTAAAAATTAGTATCCATTTTAAAGTTTACAATTTTTTACTCTTTATATAAATAATTCATTTTATTATTTTTATTTATCAAAAAAGTAATTTTGATATGTAGTGTCTTTTTAATAATTTAATATTAAAAATTAGTTATTTTATGCATCATTCAATCAAAATAGATTATATATAATTATTTATTAAATTGATGCTATTAGATATAAAACAAGTTATTTATAATCAATTATTTCAAAGTTTATTATCTTAGCGTACGTATTAATATTTTTATTTTATCAATAATTGATTTGGTGAAAGCAAATTGAATCTCAAAAGTTTTAAATCTGATAAAAGTTTTTGAGTTCATCATTGAATATATATTTATTAATTATAAAGAAGAATTTACCATCTTAGAATAGAAATTAGTTTGGGATTTGCTGGGTTAAAAAGAAAAAACATTTTTGTTTTTAAGAACTCGTATCAATACTCGAGAAGATTGAAACTTACGCCCAGTTTCAAGGGCCAATATCACGGCCCACATCATATAAAGCTGGGTTGGAGCTCAAGTTAGTGGTGACACTCTGAAAGCAAGAGGCTTCGATTAATAAAACACAAATAATTAGTAATTAATTGCTCTAATGGTTAATGCGTGCAAATATTTGATAATCACACCCCAACCCGACCCTGAAAATTATATTTCTAATCAATCTTTTCGAATCTTTTAGGAACGGTGGAATATAATAAGAGTAGATTAATCTTCCTTTATTTTATGTTTCATTATTAAAAATAAAATATTATTTTATTCTATATTTAGAAATAAAATTTGGTCCATTCCTATATCTTATGAATGACAACTTGTGAAAAAAATAAAAATTTAAAATTTAAAATTAATTATTACAAATTTATATGTAATAATTAAATAGTTTTAAAATTAATAAATAAAAATAAATGAAAAAATTAAATTTAAATATTATAAATTATATATAATTAATAAAATAAAATATTATAATATAGTTTTAAAATTATATATAATTGGATTTAAATAAAATAGAACTTAAAAAATTAATACATAATCAACAAAATATTATTATTTTTTACATTTATCATCTCAAATGAAATTTTAGTATTTTTCAATATTTCAATAATTAAAATAATTAATATAATTATACATATATATATATATATATATATATATATGTGCGTGAATATATGTATATATATTAGTATATAAAGTAAAAATATAATAATTTTATAATAACAAACTTCACAAAATAAAATGATGTATTATTGCTCTATCCTCATCCTTTTACTTAAGGTGAAATCTTACCTCATATCTTATATTATATTTAGAGAATATATCTATTATATTCTCTATTACTCACAGTAAATGTTTAATAAATTTATATAACAATTAACTTAAAAAAGGATAAATTAATAAATTATTAAAGATATTAATAAGTTAAATCTTTGAGCTTTACATATAGCCTCAAATTCTCAATTCTGACAAAACCACACTTATCTCTCTCACTTTTAATTATGTAAGGTTATGTTATGAATTATTTATAAATATTTTTAATTTTATGAGCATTTTAAGACATATATATTTTTCAAAGATTATATTTAGATTTTAAATATATTATGACTTGTTTATTAATGGATATGTGGTGCTTTGCATAGTTTAAATTTTATTATTATTCAAAAGTTTGCAATTTTATAATATTTAAATTAGAGAAAAAAAAAGAAAAAGATTTGCAAGTTGACTCGTTTATCTATGAATCTTTACAAAATAAACAAAAATCTTCATATTGAAGGTTCGCAAAATATGTATGTTAGCATGCAAAAAGGACAGTCCGTGCCTAACCCATTAACAACTCTATTGGTTGCCATCATGCTTATTGTTTAGCCATCATCTCAATTTTCTACTAGTCCATCTAGTAGATCTTTCATATACAAAGAAAGAGGATATATGACAATTTTATGAATAGAATATCCATTCTAAATCTCATTGAAAAATACATTGCACATTCTTTAGTTTGGAAGATAGGTCTCGCCCCAGTAATGTAGGAAAATTAAAGCTAATATCAACAAGTGCAAGGAACAACAAACATATATCCATTTCAAGGTCTCCTCCAAGAAACATAAAAAAAACAAAAGTTTATGCCAGCAAATTATAACTAGCCACCAGATGTTGATTGAGAAACTTAAGTTTGAAGCTTTTTAGATGATGTTTTTAATTCTGTATGTTCTCAAGACAGCATCAATGTTTCTTGTTTCAAATTTGTATATTGTTTTCTATACTCGTTCTGTTAAGTAGTTGTTTTCAACTTTATGTTTCTAACTCTTGTAATTGTTTCTTGTGTAACAAAAAGAAAGTAAAATGTATAGCATCATAGATTAGCATCCAATATTTTGCTTGAATGATACCACACGTAATGTGTTTCAAAATGTTCTAACTGACCACAATGATTACAATTCTTTCTCACTTTTTCTTTCTTGAGCAAAACTTACTTTGTATCAATAATAGCAAGGTCCCCAAAACACTTAGTAGCAATGAATTTCTTCAAATTATCATTGAAAGAATTCCAATTGGATTCCTGTTACAGGACTTCCACTTAACCATGAAGTTCTACATTACAAGATATTAAGGCCTTATTTATTTTTATAGAAGATATCTTTCATAAAAATATAGTTATAAACTATTAACATGATAAAATGATTGATGTGTTAAATATTAAATATAATAAATTTGGTGTAAGATATCTTTCTCTTTTCTAAATAAGAATTTGTTTCTCCTATTATGATTTTAGGGATTATTTTTTCAATCATAACATATAGAGATATTGTACTCCTATATTTTTATACAAAGAAATGATATTTTTCCTTAAAAATTATTATTTGCAAAATAAATGAAGCTTAAATTTGTCAAATTAACAAGAAACTTACTCATTCTAATTTTTAAACAATTTAATTATTACGTTACTACCTTATTTCTAATTTCAAGTCATGAACTTATGCTTTCAAAATAGCATCATTTTTATTTGCAACTCTAGCTTTTTCACATCCAACAACACTTATAACTTATTTGTAATATTTTTCGTTTGAACTACTTGCAAAATAACAACAAAGATCTACCCCCTTATATGAATCGTCAATAGCGTACAAGGTAAGTTCATCAAGATAATGAATTTAAAATTACTCCACCTCTAAGTGCATATTAAAATTGCATTCTCCGGATAAATAGGCTATTCAAAATGCTTCAATTTTTTTTTCTCTTTTCTTCAAACACTTGTTTTTATTATTATTAACCTTTTCGCTTAATAACAAAAAAATCTTTCTCAAAACCTAAAACATACAGTCCTCAACAAACAAAAGAAAACCCTCCAATAATTAAAATAAATAAAAGAAGGCAAAAGTCAAACCTAATAACGCCATGAGATTTCTGTGAGTGCATTGAATCATTGTACAGAACTGAAGTGTCTTCCGATGGTTCAAATACTCGAATTGGTTGAATTTTGTCAAAATTTAAACTTTAACTAGATTGGCAAGAAAAGTTCAAACCACTAACCCAAAACCAAAACAAGCTACCGGAGAAAAACGTCTCATCACTAGATACTTCAATTACTAAATTTTAATAAAAAGAAAATAAACTTTTAAAATAAAATAAGAATAAAATTGAAAAACGAATGTCGTCGCCTGACCCGAGAAAAGATGGGAAGGCTTGATGAGGGGAAGACAATGGAAGCATCGCGCAAAAAATTCAAGTTACTTTCTTTAATTTTGAAGTGGCTGAATTTTATTCTTTTAATTTTAAAAATTTAAAAATCATTCCTTTAAACTTTATAAAATTTGAAATTAATATTCACCATCTACTTAATTAATCATTTTGTTAAATTATATAATTTTTTTTTAAAAAATTTAAATAAAAATATAATATTATAGTATAATAAATTTTTTACACATATTTTTACATATAAATTTATTTTATATAATTAATAAAAGTTAAACTATATATAAAATTTTTTAACTAAATAATTGTAAATAAAGTGCAAAATTATATATGAAAAATAATAAAATAAATTAATATTTTATAATATTTTAATTTTTATTTAAAAATTAAAAAATAATATAATTTGATAAAAATGATTAATTAAATGAATAATGAATATTAATTTCAAATTTTGTAAAGTCTAATAGACAATTTCTAAATTTTTAAAATTGAAAGAAGCAAAATCAAACCACTCTAAATTAAAAAGGGATAATTTGTATTATTTTTTTTTAGTATGTGCCGAAAAATTACTTAAACATATCAATTAGCTTGCAGAGCAGATGCTGCTCGTGCTTATGCTCATATGATTAACAAATTCAATTTTTTTTCTGATATATAATAATATAATTATACTTTTCGTTAAGTTATCGAACATGCGGAGAATGGGTACATCGCACTGTATGGAAGAGTCAAAACAGTATAAAAATCGAAGGGGAATCATTAATAATTAATTGAGGAGGTATCAAAATCAGAAACACTTTTAATGAGAAACTAAAACATGATGTAAATTGGGGAAGACTGAGAACCTATTTGAATTTTATAAAATTAAATTTGTATTAATTTGATTTATATAAAATTAAAAAAATTTAAAATTAAAAATTTATACAAGACGATTAAAATTTTAAAAAAATTAATTTTATAAAAATTTAATCAATATAAAATTTTAATTAAATAAAAAATGAATTTTTAATCGTCGGGGAAATTTTATTGAGAAGAGAAGTTGGAAATTAGGGGCGCCAGCGGTCCAATTATGAAGTTGGTGCCCCCAGGTCCGAAGCCCGAAGCGAAGAATTTGAAAAATTAAGGATTTTGGGCCCACGGACAATAAAAAGGTGAGGGAAGCAGGACGAGCATAAAGATAAGCCGGGCCCAGGCCGAAGCTGTCGGCAAAGAGGAAGCGAACCTCAAATCCTCTATCCACATCTCGCTGTCTTTAACTCCAACACCATTCTCGGCTCGTTGTCCTCCTCACTACTCAGTTCTTCCTCCATGCTTTCTGTCTTATCCATCCTATCCTATTTATCCATTATTATTTGGATTTTACTCTCTGTTTCTGTCATATCCAAATTCACAAATAATCGTGAACTAATTAATGATTTCTCCTCTTAGTAGAAATTAATAATATTAATTTTCCTTAATTGATAACTGCAGGAGATGTACATTTCTTTTTGGTAATTTCAAAACTTGGCGATAATGGAATGAGAGATGGGGCACCCCACAATAATTATGTGAATGATGGAGTTACTTAGAAAGATGGATGGGGCGTGGAGCGTGCAGTTATAATCATAATGACGAAGTTACCGTATATTTTTATGGGAGAAATGGCGTGGAGAATAATTGAGTTATAAATAGATGCTAGCTGGATGGGCCGTACTGAGGCAGTCCTCCTTCCTTGCATTCAATTTTGATTTGGATGCACCACCCTCTACTTTTTCTGGGTTGATTTTGATTCCAATCTTATCCCCAGTCCGTACGTGGTGCCGGGGTTGGGGGAGCAAGAGAGCTTGTCGGAAAAATGAGACCTTGGACAGATTACTTTGCCAATTCATTTACAAATTCACAACTAATAATACTTAAATCAAATATGAATTATTTTTTTGACAAATACAAAATATATCATGAACAAATGATATGAGTTTATGAGTTGAAATGCAACATTTATAAAGTTCACATCAAATTATCATGTAATATACGGAATTCGCACCTACAGTAGACGGTGGCAGTACGCATTATTAATAAATAAATACAGCTTGAGTTGCGAAGCAGAGCTACCTACAAATTCCTGCTCTCTTAATTGGATTTTCCAGTAACTAAGTCAATGCTTTCCATTTGCATCCCAACCACCATCACCGCCTCTTAGCTGCTTTCTAATTGGGCTTCGAATCCAGAGAAATAAATCGATGTTCCCTGCAACCCTACGCGCAAACCCAATTGTGGGGTCTCACTGCTCAAATGCAACTTTGCTTAAGAAGGTAGAAAATAACAACACCTCTAAATTACCACACCACACCGTACCACATGTTGTGTGTCTTTCTTTTCTCTGTCTTCCACAGCACCAGAGAAAATCGAAATTCAATTCTTCCCTCAGTATTGGCTCTTTCTAGCTTAGAGAATCTGTTCCAAATATGGATGCGCAGTGCACACATTTATTAATATCTAACAGATCGAAAGACCCACATTTTCTAAATATAAAGAAACATAATGTTTGTAATATTTCTTTTTTTCTTACGTTGTGCTTTTATGTTTTCCTCATGTTTTCCATAATTACAAACTAGGATTTAGTATTAAAAGGAAATATACAAGATGCAAAAATAAAAAAGGATTGCAATTTACAGATAAGGAGTCGTGCGCACATGAAAACTAAAAAATGAAAAGATGAAAGAGGCAATGTGGCGGATGTCATGTGCCCCAATTATTTTGTTTTCTAAACTCTTAGGAACGAAGAGAGGGTGCAGCTCATGTGCTTGTGATTTTCCATTATAGTAATCCTGCCAAATCTTGCAACACACATGCAATGCTTTTATGATCACGAAATATATATATATATATATATATATATATGTGCATGCGTGCGTGTAACGTATATACTTACTTTTATCTTGCATTTCTTAATAATTTAAATTTTCAAAATTATATTTTTAATGCATAAGAATTTTACAAAATTAACATATATAACAACAAAATTTATTATAGATTACTTTTATATTTACTAATGATTGGTTAATTTGATAGAAGTACATTGAATTTGAATGTATTCCCAGTCCAATAAAGGATTGTGAGTTTAATTTTTGGAAACAATTTTGGTTCAGCTTTTTATAATAAATAAGTTAATTTATAATTTATTAATTTTGTTAACAAATTATAAGTTAATTTTTAAAAGTATTTTATGTACTAATTTATTAAAAAAATAAATTTTAATTTGATAAATTATCTTGAGTAATGATAATTTTTCATTTTTTAAAATTCATCTTTTTTCCTTTTATTAATTTTACAACTTATGCTTTTTAATCAATAATTATATTCCTATTTTAAATAATAAATAAAATTTAAGTAAGTAAATAAATATAATATCATAAATTTAATATAAATAATTAAGCAAAAAGTAAGTAAAAAATAAATATATGATACAATAATTATAATTAATTCAATTTTAATAAATCATATTATTATTTTAAATTATAAATATCTAAAAATATGTACTTGAATAAATATGTAGTATCATAAAATATAATTATTTGCATTTTATGCAAATAATTATATTTATATTATAAATGATAATTAAATAATTTTTTAAGTAATTATAAAATATAATTAATTAAATTTTAAATAATTATGTTTTTATTTTTAATATATTAATTACATTAATATAATATAATCTTTAAATAAATATAAATTAATTTACTTTCTATATTTATTTGTATGAACATATTTTTTATATTACAAAATAGTTCTTGTATAACCAGGTAACTTATTAATTATTAATTATCAATCAACTTATTAATATTTCTATAAAATAAAGTCTTTATTGGAAGGGATTAGCATGTATTACTGCTTTCCCAAAATAGAAATTAGCCTTATATTTAAGAAAAAAAAGTGTGAAACACATCGAGTATTAAAAAAATTTTAAATTTGAATATAATTTTAGCCTTTTTAATATTTAAAGTAATCAGATTTGATTCCTTTAAATATAATATTTTATTTTGATCTTCTTAATGTATAAATTGAATCACATTTGATCTAAATAATTTTAGGAATTGTTTAGTTCACACAGAAGTAACTTTTTTTGGGAAATCAAATTTCTAAGAAAACAACTTTTTATATGAACTTTGTGGGAAGTACTCAAAGTTATTTGATTAATATATAAGAAATAATATTTTCTACAAAGCACTTTTCTATATTTTGTTTAATTTAACTTTAAATATATTAAGAAGTATTAATAAAATAATTATCATATCCTCAATATTATTATAACATAAATTAATAAATTTTAGTTGTTATTAATTAATTTAATGAGGATAAATTCACCATTATATCTATAAATAATATAAGAAATAGAATTCATATAAGAGGGAGATAGGTAAGTAATTTTCAATATTTTACGAGAAGTATGACTTCTCAAGAAGTCATATTTCTTCTAATTTATTAGATAAAGGTCAATCAAACAATTCATTTATTTTTTATTTTTTAAAAAATAAATTTTTTTATACTATTGAAGCAAATCAAATAATTTTTTAATTAAATTAAATATTAACAAATTTAAATGACATACAGATCAACTTAATATAGGTTAATTTGTGTTAAAAAATTAAAATAAAATACTTCATTTAAAAAATATTAAAATATTAGAAATTGAAATCATATTTAAATCTTTTTACTTTTTATTATACGAGAATAAAAATAAGTATTATAATTAAAACACATAAATACTTCCCTTTATTTACGCATTGAAACGCCCTCTCATTCATAATCAAAGGGTCAAGAATATTGCCAAATACATCGCCATTTTCCTTTGACTACCCCCAAAAAAAAAAAAAGCAAAGGACCAAACCCTAAGGGCATCTTTAATGTGGGTTTGCTTCAAGGTTGTCTTGTAATTCTTGGCTAATTATGATGACGGCAGCTTTGCGGGAGCAGAGGTCACGCAGGGGAGGCAGTCATTACTATGCAGTATCCAAATGTAGAGTATGGGTTATATTAGTAAATAGAGCTAGCTCGAACTTTTATTTCAAGCAAGTATGAAAAACCCAAAAAAAAAAAAGTATTTTTGTGAGAATATGTTTGCGTTATTGAGCAACCAAGTGTATATAGCTTTGTGCTCAAGTTATGCCATTGTCCTGTGAATCACCCAGGGCATTCGGTATATATATTTAATTTAATCAAATCATAAATCAACGTATTATTAAATACTCTTTTTATTTTCTTAAGCGTCAGAGAAAAAATATTATTTTAATTTATCTTTGATTTTAAATAAATTAAAATTATATTTATTATATATTTTTAAATATTATCTCTATTATTTAAATAAATATTTGATAATTTAACTTACCAATTGACTTATAATAAAGAATAAATTACTAAATTCTAATTTATTTTTAAAAAAACTAAGATTATTTATTATATATTAATCTTAAACAATATTTTGGAAACAAAAGGAGTACGTTAATCACAAATGATATGTTTCTTTGTAGTTAATTAAACGCACATAATTTTAATACAGACGAGAGATCTATTCTACTAAGAACAACTTTATTTTCCGTATTTACTATCTTTGGCAAAATAAATTATTTTAAATGAAGACTAGCGTAGCACAGAAAAAAAAATATTGCTATTTATACTCACAGTGCAAATTCCTGATCTTTTATTTCAGCGAAACCTATATTAAGAAAAAGTGACAACGTTCATAAGGCCAAAATTTTATGATGTCATAGCATTATTTTATTAGAACTATAAAAGCATTTATCATTATTTAAGCTTATTTATTAAATTATGTTCAGTGTATAAATAACATTTTAGAATTTATGTATTGTGAATATAAAATATTTTATATTATTAATAAAAAATAATATTTAATTGAAAATAGTATTAGTTATAATTTTTATTAATAATAAAAATTAATAATTTTTAATATAATCATATAAAAATAAATAATAACATAAATTTAATATATAATAATTAAATAAAATTCAAATCTCGTAAATAATTGCAAGCAAGATAAAATAAACTATAGATGAGATTACTTAGTCTCTGTTTGGAATGGGTAAATTTAGGGGGGAAGGAATTGGGCAGTTGAAATTGAAGGTGAAAAATCGAATTTCACTTGTTTGGTTGATGGTTGAAAATTGAAAGGGTGTAAATGTAGATGAAAAAATTGCATGGGATCCATAGTTAAAATTTCCCCTTAGAAAGGGTTGGTAATGAAAGGTGAAGAGTGGCTTTTTTTTTTTCCATTTCCATTGCTACCCTTTAGATACCCAGAGCTTCTCCACCCAGAATTCTATGTTGTCTCTTGTTGAAGTTACCTTTCACCCCCTCAATTGGTGAGGATTCTTTCATAGAGAACTAGCCAAAATAATCCTCAGACCCTCTCTTCCTTGATCCCTCCCCATTCTTGTTCTTTCTTATCAAGCTAGCATAAACCAAGCAAAACCCACTCTTCTCTTCTCTGTCTTTACAGTTGCATTTTCCTCGGATCACAAGATGAAGTGATCTACAAATCCCATTACCAATATCAACAAAACCATAATGCTCGAGTTTTCCAATAAAACCATATTTTTACATCTGGCATTGTTGCTTGCAGGTACATAAAGGGATCCCCATACAAGGGCTAGAGAAATATCGTAAGGCGATGCTGAGACGTTGCCACCCCTGGAGGCAGATCTTATCTGCAGTTGAGAATTCAATCTGTGGCTCGGTGAAGGAGGACCATGTTGCTATCGGTGGAGGTGGTAGGTGGGGGACGGGTCGGGGTCCTTTCAATCCGGGTGGGTCAATATTCCGAGTTGGATTCTACCCGTATCCGGATTATTAATAGACCCAACTCGATTCCCAACCCAGAAATGCCTCTATTGACAATTTGTTCCTTCTTTTTTTTTTCTTCTACCCATTTCTGTACAAGAGGTTCTAGTTGAGATCAAATAACAATATTGATTTCGTATGCCATAGTAGATGAATAAAATTTGTGAAGTTTTCCTTTGTGTTAGTTTACTTTTGCTATAAATAAAATTTACCAAGCCTTATATATACATATATATATGTGCGTGTGCGTGTATGTGTATTAAAAACTTGTTTGAAGGTTATATATGAAAATTATTTCCTAATCAATTTTCAAGATGATGCCGTGGAGTAGCTTTTGTGTTGGTTTGATATTGCTATAGCAAAAATTTTGGAAGCCTTATGTGTTTCTCCTTTAAAAATAAATTTAAAATATAAAATTATTCTTTATATATAAAAATTAAAATAATTAAAAATAAAAAATATGATGGAATAAATATAAATGGATTGAAAATATAAAATAATAAAATATTTATTAATTAAAATAAAATTAGAAAATATATTTAATATTTTATTAAAAAAATTAAAATAAAAAATAAAAATTTATTTAAAATAATACAAATAAAAAATTAAAAAAAATATAAAATAATGAATTTTCACACTTATCAAATTTTGCAAGTTGGAATATGATAAGCAAACGTGTGTCATTAAAGTGTCAATATTTGAATCCAACAATATGTAATATTAATTTTAGAGGTAGATGTAAAAATAAAAATTAGTATTATTATTTAAAATTATTAAAAAAATTACTTATTATCAAACGTATAGCATTTTATCAATGTATTATAAATCTTTCAATTGAATTTGTTGAATTAATATTATAACAAAAATCAATAATATATTATAAGGGTATTATAGTAATTTGACTCAATTTTATTTTGACCTTATTTGACAATCAACTGATAACTGTAGTGGTTAGCTAATTCAATTAGCTATTAGCTGATAGCTGATTGTATTAACTGATTTGACTAACTAGTTACATTAGTTATTTAAATAAAAATGTTTAGTAAAATTAACTATTTAAAATTAGCTATTTATGTGTAAAATGACAAATAAGAGTATGAATATATTTTATAAATTATTTAAATATTTTTTATTTTAATATTTTAAATTATATATATTATTTAATGAATTAAATTTCTTATAAATAATATATTATTATAATTTTTATAACAAATAAATTTATCAATTAAAACACAAATTAGATGCAAGTGATAGCTGCTCCAATCTTGCATATTTAACTTATGGCACAGCACGCAAAACTAGCAGAAGTAACAAATCACTAGAATAGCTTAATCACAGAGGCAAAAGGGCAATTCAGTCCATAAGATAAAATGCTAAAACAAAACGTTGCAAATTGCAGCGTTTTGTATTTCAATGTTTTGAAACAAAACTGCTGTTTGCAAAAGCCATTTACCAAACGGACAAATTAGCTTATTCACAAGTCAAACAGCTAAATGTAGTCAAACCAACTAAAAGTCATGCAATAAGTTATTTACTAAACAAGCCTTTTCTCCTTCTCTAATTTTTACTCATTCTAAATAAAAGAAATTGATTTCACTCCTATTTTTATCCCCTTTTATTTTCACTAATTCCAAATGAATTAGGTGAAAAGTCTTTCACCTCCAATTACTTTCTCCTCCATTTTTTTTACCTTTGCTTCCTCTCATTTCTATTTTCACCTCCACACAAATAAAGCATTAACTGATCATTCCTATTTTCTTCTCCTCCTATTTTCATCGATTCTAAACAAATTAAGTGAAAAGTTTTTCACCTTCAATTACTTTCCTTTTTATTTCCTTTCACCTTCATTTTCTCCTCTTTTATTTTCATTTCATTCAAACAAAGTATTAATTGATCACTCCCATTAGAGTGTGAGATAGAGAGAGAGAAAGAGAGGGAAGGGGGGAGTGAGAGGGAATTGTAGAAGCGGCAACTGTGTCACACGGGCAGTACATTTATTTATTCATACTGCCGACCATTAAATTGCTTTGGCCACTTAACTTTGAACCACCATTTATATTTCACTATCCCCATTTAAATTCTGTATGGGGAACAAATAAGAGTGTGTTTGTTTCTATTTTTGTTTTCTTGTTTTTAGAAACAGTTTTGTAAAATAGGTTTCAAAAACAGGTTTCTGAGAACAAACAAAATAAAATGTGTTTGGAAAAACTGTTTTAAAAACAGTTTTAAATGTTTAAAAAACAGAAAACTTATTTGGAAAATTTATTTTGAAAACAGTTTTTAAAAACAAAAAACAAAAAATTTGTTTGGTTACATGGTTTTAGTTCTAGATTTTTTTTAAATACATGTAATATTATCAATAATAATTTAAATAAATAAAAAGAATTTCACTAGTGGAATTACAAGAAGTATATATTAATTTAATTGGTACAATCATGTACTACAATTCCTATGTTCTAACTACATTCAACCTACAATATGATCACAAATTGTAGCCATTTCTATTGCACTTTGATTAGATAGCCTTAATAAGTTCTCACCATTAGAATTTGTTCCCTCCATACTTGTGCCTTCATTTGTACTTACATATTCTGAAGGATCCATTTGTTCAAATTCTCTAAAGAATTTGTCACTTAATCCCCATTTACGTATATAGTTATGAATAGTACAACATGCTATCATTATGAGACGTTGTCTACAAGGTTTATATGGTGGCATCAATTTTAATATTGGAAATTGCTTCTTCAATATTCCAAAGCAACACTCAATTGTCATTCTTAAAAATGAATGTCAATAATTAAAAAGTTCCCGAGGACTTTTTGGTTGTCAATTTCATCCTTGATATTCTTGTAAATGATATCTTTCAGCTCTATATGAGGGTAAAAAACCTCCAGTGCAAGGATAACCAGAATCCACCAAATAGAAATAATCTAAATTAATGAACAAACATTTAGAATAGTTTTAATATAAATAATATGGAAATAATTTTATGTATATATGAGATTTACCTCCGATTGGTCATGGAAAATCTGCTTTTGGATTAGTTAGTGCATCCATAAAATTTTTTGAATCATGTGTATTACCTTCCCATCCCGAGTATACATATGTGAACATCATATTAAAATCACATATGCACATAACATTTTGAGTAATAACCATTTTTATACCTCTATATGAAGTTTGCTTCTCAGCAGGAACCCACACATTTATATGTGTACCATCAATTGCACCTAAGCAGTTCTAATACATTTAATTCAATGAAAGTCAACATAAAATTAGAAGTAAATAAAAAATTGCATATATATATATTAAATAAAACTTAAAACTTACTTTAAATCACTTACCTTAAACCATGGATAATATTTTGAGTTATTTTTTAGATGTGTAGGCAACTTAATGGATTATTGTCTAATAAGCTCTCTTCCTCGTTGACATACTACTCTTATTACTTCCTTAAAATGACGAGAAACTATTTCTGTTGAGTGTTGACAACGATCTGCCATTACTCTATAACGAATATTATGCCCTATGATAAATAAAAATATTACAACTTTTTCTTCCAACATCACACCTTTTGAGCTATCTAAGAAATTTTTGCTCCTCAAATCATTACAAAAATTAATAAAGCAAGCCTTCTCCATTCGAAATAATTCATAACAAATGGTGTTTGATCCATTTAGTAATTCAACGATAAAATCATGTTCAGTTAATGTAGATGTTCGAACCTTTGTTTAATTGATAAATTTGTGCTCATAGTCACATAATATGTTAACTATAAATAACTCAGCTAATTCACATTCATCATCACTTGATTTAGAAGAAGATCCATCACGGGTAAATGTATCACTATTTGATGAATTATTATCAATCTCCATGATAATAACCTGTAACACATACAATATATAGAGTTGGTTGAGTAAAGTAGTATTTTAATCCAAACCTCATATTAGTGAAAGAAAGATAAAATATGTTCATACTACATTAACATAATAAAACATTACATACTATCTTAATACAATAATTTAACATACAACATTATCAAATCCATTATACAACACAATGTCCAAGCTAAAAATATCCAACTAGAAATTAGTGTTTCAAACAACAAAATAGATCATCCATGATGTTACACAAGCCTATCCAACCATGCTTTCTTCCAATCTATAGGCATGTTCAAAAATATTTCCCTCCAATTTGAATTTGTAAATTTCTCTATAGCCTTCACATAAATATCATCAGAGACACCATCAATCTCCTCAAAAGCACTCATGCATTTAGAGATTGAAGAATTAGTAATTTCAACACTTCTTGCCCTATACCTCTCAACCTTAGCTAAAGAAACTTGAGCTCTAGCTTTAGATGCCTCAGCCCATGCTTGAAGTCCATCACCCATTTGAAAAGTTTTAGATTCCTTCTTGGACTTATTTTCTTTAACTTGAATTGTGCGTTTCCCATTACGTGTGGTGTGATCAAATGTTTGTGCATTAATATCATCTAAACTATCCTCATCAACATTAAGGTGAATACCACTAACATATTCATTTTCAAGCTCATTTTCATCATTTGTGTTTAGTGGATCTTGGGTAAATGAATAGTGAAGTACAGTAGTTGCAGTACTTTTATTAAAAATGATGCCCAATAATTTATAATGTTCATAACCTTTCTTTTGAAATATTACTGCATTAGGATTGGCCTAAAATAAAAAAAATAAATTAACTAATTATATCATATAATTTTACATTATATAAATAATCATAAACACATTAAATATACCTGAATGTAGGTTTGCCAAACTTCTTCTGAGGCAGTAACTGTGTTGGTTTCAGTATCCTAACCAAAACCAATTTGTTGTAAAAGCTGGGATAAGTCACGATGTTTTTTCCGCAACCTATTAAACTTTTGTTTTATTTGTTTCGTGTTGAAAAAGCGTCCACTCATTATATTCAATTTATCCAATATGTTCTTCCATACTTTTGGAGTAAATGCACCATTTTTCATGTTACTTTTGTTAACCTCATCCACCATGATGTCTAAATATGTCTTAATTAATGTATTACTCCAAAGTTTGGTGTCATCTCTCTCAATATTTTCAATTGCCATCTATAATGGGGAAAACAAAAAAAATGAAAGATGCAATAACATAAAGTTACCAAAAACTACAAGAAAACATGAGTTTATAAATGCTTAAATTCCAAAGCCAAATACTTATTTTTGACATTTTCATCACAAAAGGTTTATAACAAGTTAACAACCATGTTTTTCTACTTATCAATACACATTCTACTATAAATATGCACACTGCTTTAAATACATATTCAAATCATACATTCCAGATTATAAATCAAGATTGGACTTATCAATTTTTATGCTAACAATATGACTATAGATTGATAAGCAAAACTCAAAAAAATTCTGTAACTGAAATTATTCAGACTTCATGTCAACATGAGGGGAAATAACCTTAATTTTGCTATTAAAACTTGTTTAAAATATAGAAAAGTTGAACAAATTTCTAAAATAAAAATAATGTCTCATCAGTAGCAATAAATCCAGAATTTTCATGAGAGAATAGGAAAATTTAAAAAAAGACATAAAATGAATAGAATAAAAAAATAAATATTCTACACTCAAGGAATGATAGCAAAGTTAATTATGCACTTCCAGAATAATTGTAGAATAGTATATATTATGTGCCCAGAATAAAGCATCTTACAAATGTAAATATATCGAACAAAAACCATAGCTTGCATTTGGCTTTCTTCTAATCCCTTTTGTGATAAAAGAAAGGAATTAAATTAATTCAAATAGGTAAAATAAAGAACTTGTAAGAAAAATCACAACCTCATCTTACAAGAAGTAGGTCCTTAATTTTGTATTTGTCCTTCTATTGCACAATAATTCATATTAATTATTCAATTTGCCATTGACCTGTTTTATTTTTTTTTTTGGCCTCACAAGATACAATCGGAACAACTAAAGATAATAAAAAAAAGCACCAGTAAGAGACAGAACACACAAAAACCAAAACCTAAGAGAGTACAACACCAAGAAAGGGGGAAAAAGAAGAACACACAAGTGATAAGACTAAAGCAGACATTTACAATTCTGCAACTCAAATTATAAATGAAGCTAACTAAAAAAAATTAATTCAATTCGGCCTACGTTAATTACTGTATTTGTAAATCAGTAGCTATAGTAATCTCCACAATCACATTTGATAATTAGGAGATAATTAATAGCAAAAATAACAAAATGCATACAAAAGATTCAAATTATAGGTGGTGGCTTATATTGCAAAACAAATTAGCAAAAACTTCAAAATCAATACCATTTGCAATGCATTTTATCTTTAACGCACATGTTCAGGCAACATTGATATTGAGATAAACCAAAAAAGAGAAAAGACAGAAGAGACGGAAGCAAACCTGTTGATTTTGTGCGGACTAAAGCAAGACCAATGATCCTTCTTTTAGTCCGTAATAAAGCGTGAGCGATGAAGTTTAAGAGGAAATGCTATGCACAAGAGCTTCGTTGAACAGAGAGGAGAAGAGTGATGACTTTGTTAAGCAGAGATGAGAAAAGTTAGGACAACACTTGTTTTCTGTTTATTTACAAGAGTGCCATTAATGAGAGATTGTTCTCCGTGTTTTTTCTTGTTTTGGGAACAAAAAAATAAAGAATAATTAAAAGTTGTTCTCATTTTTTATTTTTAAAACGCTAGTTTTCAGATGCAGTTTTTAAAAATTAAATTTGAAAACAATTAGTCAAACAAATATTTTTATTTTTAAAATAAAAAAATACAAAACAATTTTTAAAAATATAAACCAAACAGGTTCTAAGGGTGCGTTTGGCCGCCAGGGCGTGAAAAGACACCCAAGTCCATCTCAGTCCAGCTACACCTACATTCAAATGTTGGCGGTAGGTTTGCCCTCTCTCATGTCAATTTGTGGACCTAGACCCAAAGCCACGCATACCAAAGGTCCATAGTCAAATTTTGCCTTATGGTTATTTATCTGTTTAGAAAATAATGCATTTTTTTATATTATGTACGAAATATAAAATGTATTTAAATATATTTTTATTTTTATATTTTTAAAAATTATTTTTGAATAAAAAATTAAAAATGCAGATATTATAAATAAAAAATATTTTATTTAAAATAAAAATAAATTTAAAAAATAAATAAAAATTATTTCTTATTTTTAAATTACATATTTAAAAAATAATTTCATAAATAATTTTTTTTCTTTTTAAAAGTAAGGAAAAAATATTTTTAACTCATGAACTTTCTGCTGTTAGTTTCCTTATTTAATTAAGGAAATAAACAAACTCATAAGTATTATGAATAAAAAATATTTTATTTAATTATAAAATTAATATTAAAAAATGATAATTAAATTTTTTTTTATTTTTTATTTTTAATTATATATTTAAAAAATAATTATTAAAAATAAGTTAACAAACAATTTTTCTATTTTTAAAAATAAAAAAAATAAATAACTGTTTTTAAACGCAGAAAACAAATAGACCCGCAAGCTTTGTGCAGCCAGTTTCCTTCCCCACCGACTCTCTCTCTCCATCCGATTATTTTATCTTTGTCAAGACATCAGCTCTTGAAAACAAAACAAAACCAGTCTGGTTTTCCGCTTTCAGCTAAAGAGCAAGCATATCTGATATTCTTCTTCCGTCCTCGCCATAAGATGCGCTTCCTTTCTCCAGTACACTGTACTTGTTGTCTTGGTTTCTTTTACTCCTTCAGCTCAGCTCAATGCTCGGCTAGGTTTTTGGATGGGTGGGTTGTTGTATAAATGGATCTCGGAGCTGTGGGTTTGGATGGGTTGGTGGGTTCAGACACTGGCAGGGGTGGGTTTGGTTCTTCAGATCCTGAAACGAAGCACAAGTGGTACGAATCTGGGTTGCTTAAGCAGGAGAGATCTGGCAACACTGAAGATGATTGGAGGAGTTGTAAGATTCCTAAGACTGAAGATAATAATATCTCTGTCTCCAAAGCAATGCTGCACAGAAACACTTTGCTCAGATCTAATTCTAATTCCACTCTCTTTTCTGATGCTCACCATCAACACCAAATGCTCAGCTTCTCTTCCCCCAAATCAGAGCCTTACTCACTGGACAGCAACTCTCCCAATGCTGCCTCATTGCCTTATCCTTACCACCCTCTTTCTAATTACACCAAAAATACAGGTATATATTCAGAGCATTTTTTTCCTGTTTGGTTATATTTTGAAGGAGGCATTGTTATTTTTCCTTCAGAAAGAGGGTTGATTTGATTTTGGGATTTTTGTTAAATGCTCTTTGCGTTATGAGAGGAACCAAAATACCGCTTTGTTATGCGTCATGACAGTACTTTGTGAACGGTCTTTTCATGGCAAATATATGCAACAAGTGGTCTCTGTTTTTGAGTCTTGTCAAGAGAAATGTGAAACCAAATAAATTCCTCCTAATATATTTGTCTTCCCGTTTTAGGAGGACAAATTTTAGTAAAAATTGGCACAGTAAAGTGGGGGATAACAAAGGAGAAAATACCAGGTGGATAAAGAGGTATAGGAGCAAGAAATGCTCAATAATTTTGATCGGTTCTGTTTACTCTCTTTGTATTCTTTCTTTTCGTTTTCATCAGTCTCAATAAAACGCGCAGTTGACGATTATCACTTTCACCCAAAGCTGGAAAAATCCATGATTTTTGCATGGAAACCTTTAATGTTATATACTTGAGATTGAGATTATACTTGTCTTCCGCCACCCTCTCTTTTTCCTCCCTTTATACATGCTCAGAAGTAACTTTTTAATTTCCACTTGGGCATGAAATAGATTTAAACTTGTTTTATTTTTTTCCTTGCTTATTTTGTGGTTATGATGATCATGATGATAAGGTGGAAGCATGCAAGGGGTGGTAACAAGGGCCAGAGGGCCATTCACTCCTACTCAGTGGATGGAGCTTGAACATCAGGCCTTGATCTACAAGTACATCACTGCAAATGTCCCCGTACCATCTTATCTCCTCTTCCCACTCAGAAAAGTCCTTGGTTCTGCTGGCTTCTGTAACTTCTCAACCGGTCTTTTAAGGCCCAATACTTGTATGTTCCCTTCGCCTCAATTACAAAGCTACACTTTTTCCATTACATTCCTAAGATTGCGTGTATTTCCTTTTCAATCATTTAGAACTTTGTCTGGCTTAATGCTGGCCTTTTTATAATTTCTACTGTTTTCCTTTCCGAATTTCTGTTATAAAGTTAAACAGGTTTGTAGTGTACAAGGTTAATGGGGAAAAATAGTAAAATTTGGATTGTCCCCCCTTCATTTTAGAGCTTTCGTAATATGTGTGTGTCTAAATGGATGTTACGTTGGCGCAGTGGGATGGGGAGCTATGCATCTGGGATTCTCGAACAACACCGATCCAGAGCCGGGGAGGTGTAGGAGGACAGATGGGAAGAAATGGCGGTGCTCCAGAGATGCCGTTGCCGACCAGAAGTATTGTGAGCGGCACATGAACAGAGGACGCCATCGTTCAAGAAAGCCTGTGGAAGGCCAATCAGGCCATGCCGTCGCCGGCACCACCAATACTACTACCGGTTCCAAGCTGATGCCTAACGGTTCCTCATCAGAACCCATGGTTGTGACCGGAAACGTTGCATCCAACAGCCTTAGCCTTGCGCACCAAGATGTCAAAAATTTGCACACTCTTGGATCTAATACTTCCGCAGCTAATGACATCAACAGGTGAAAAAAGAAAGGACCTTGTTTTTAGTCTTTTGTATTGGCGTCTTGGCGTCTATTCCTCCATAAGTCCTCAATTTTAGATGGTTCACTTGTTTTATGTCATATCAAGGCTTTGGTCCATCTTTTCATTTGGTTACTCAAAAGATTCTAATATTGTATCATCCTTGCTGGGGCTGATGGGGCCTACTCAAAAGTGGTCGGGGTTCCTTTTATAAAAACGGTATCATGGGGTTCAAGTTTTATTATTTAATTTATGCGGCAAATGCAGCTTGAATTTTGAAAATGTACTCGTGCTTATCTCCTAGCTTCTAATGATAGCGCCTTTAAATGGAAGTTCCTCTAAATTTGCAGGACGTTCATGAATGACAAGGTGAATGCGAGCGAAAGAATGCAGGATGGTTTAGCACTCCCAATGCTGCCTCCCACTCCTGGGCTGAAGCCTAAAGAGAACCCCTTTTTGATTCATAAACAGCAAATCCCGTATGAAGAATCCTCAAGGATTGAGTTTGGCTTCGTCACTCCTGACTTGCTGCTCAGCCCTTCACAGAAAAATTCCACCTTTCTGAGAGGCAGAAACTTTCCCGCTGACGGAGAAGACGAGTCGCAACAATCCCCTGGGCATTTCATGGATGATTGGCCCAAAAATCAGTCCCGTCGGTGCAGTGTCTCTTGGCCTGAACTTGACATGCAATCAGAGAGGACCCAGCTATCAATTTCCATCCCCATGACATCATCAGGCTTCATGTCATCCACTGCCTTTCCCACCAATGAAAAAGTCACAATATCGCCGCTGCGATTATCACGTGAATTAGACCCAATTCAAATGGGATTGGGAGTGGGAAGTGCATTGAGAAATGAATCAAATGGAAGGCAGGCTAACTGGATTCCAATTTCATGGGAAAGTTCGATGGGTGGTCCTCTTGGAGAGGTTCTGCATCTGAGAAATAACAATAGCAGCAAGTGCAGTACAAAGAACAGCTCAGCTCCTAACCTAATGACAGATCGGGGGGACAGTAGTCCTTCGTTAGGGTCATCACCTACAGGGGTTTTGCAGAAGACATCTTTTGGATCTCTCTCGAATAGCAGCGCCGGAAGCAGTCCAAGGGCGGAGAATAAAACACATGAAGGGGCCAGCTTGTGTAATGACCTCCTTGGTTCAACTATTGGAAATTGTTCCTCGTTGCCTGCCTTGTAAGAAGGAAGCGCGTGTTGGTGGGGACAAAACTTTGAGCTAATATAATTATCGTTTGTATTGCTTTAAAGTTTTGTCATTCCTAGTAATCTCAGGATTTGCAAATTCTGCCTGACCTGGTTTGGATTTTAATTTGGGCGTGTAGGTTTTGCCTTAGACTTGTGGTTTTTGTTCACGTTTTTATTTGTATTGAACGGGAGTTCTCCTCTTGGTTGGACTAAACAAGAAATTCTTGTGCTTCAATTATATCGCATATTTTTAGTTATAAAAGGATAATTAGTTTTTACGAGAAATGGAAGATGAAAAATGAGATTTTTAATATGCATAATTTTATAAAATTGACAATTGTTATTTATTTATTAGTCATGATTAAAGATATGCAACATAGTATTATACAAGAATTTCTCCGAATTGTGAACTCTAATTTTCAAGTGGATATTGAGGTTTGAGCAATGTTTTCAAAATCCAAACTAGTCTGGTCGGTTCAATTAATTGGACCGGCACCTAAGAGTAAAAGTGATTTAAAAAAATTAACAAATTCGAATTGAGCAAAAAATTGGGTTGGACCATCCAAATTTAACTGACATACAATTCAATTTGTTCTTTCTCCTTTCACTTTTGTTCAATCCAAAAGATTGATTTAAAAAAATTAGTTAAATTTAAGAATTTATTATATGTTCAAAGAATGTAATAAATGATTTTTTTAAAAGTATATTAATTATTATATTATTTGAAGTACTTTATAAATATTAATATTATTTGAAATAATCTTTCAATAAGTATTCATGATATATTTCATGACATAATTACTTTTCAAACTATTTTGTTTAGTTTATTTTTTTATATTTTAAGAATTGTAACTTTATCATTTATTTATTATAGTATGGATTGTTATTATATTTATTTTATATTAGAGCATATATTGTTTTGCTAGTATATTTAAATCCACTAAAATATTCCTAACAAATGATAGCTTTCTAATTTGAATATAAGATATTATATTTTAACTATCTTAAAGGTTTTTTGCATCAGTTTTTCTATTAGTTATTACTTCCACTATTATGTTATTTAAAATTATAGTAAAATTGATGTTCATTTGTATTTTAAAATATAATAATAAATTTGTATTAATTAAATAAATTTATTTATATATATAGGTAATATATAATTTGTTATATATAAAAATATGACAATCGATTCAATCACTTAATTTGATCTTAACCCGTTCATTTTATCATGTCAATAACTAAACCTGATTTGAGAACATTGGATTCGAAAAAAGTCAAGTTAGAACTAACAATAAATATCGAAAAAGGATGAATTATTAGGCAACACATACCTTAAAAAAAATTTTTACAAATATCTTTTGAAACATTTTAAGCTCAATTGTTTTTGTCACTAAGAGCTTGATTGAATGCCATATCCATCCATTATGTTCTCTTAAGCAATGGTACTAAGGGTGTAGGAATGATTCCCTACCCATATAATTGCCCCTCTCCCTCCTTAAACTAAGAAAAGGAATGCCTAATTATGTTTTGAATCAAATTTGCCCATCAATTGTTGTTGAATTTTTTTATCTCTTAAATTATGTATAATAGAGAAAATTAAAAGGCAAAGTACCTCTATGTAGTTTTGCTCATTTTTACTTAATTCATGCACAATTTTGAGTGTTAATATTAACTAGTTGTACCCTTTACTACTAATGTAAATTTTTAATCTAAAATTTTTCAATAATGTGCATGTCTCTTTTTTGTCATCAAGTCTTGAAAAACTTGAAACTCAATTTCAAATGCAGTTTATATCACATCCTTCGTAAAATATAATAATTTAAAATTTATTTTAAAATAAGAATAAATATAATAGTTAGTATGCTATCAATTAAAATGAAATTTGTGTGATTATGAGAAAATTTTAGGTGAATAACTATAAAGAAATAATTAATATTTGAGTTATGGGATGGAAAATTGATAAGAAATGAATGAGGAAAAATAACTAGAATAATAAGGTTTTAATATCTTAAGTTATTATGAGTGAATATGTTAGTTTGAAAAAAATTTAGGAAACATTTTCAAAAATGCCCCAAAACTTTTCTTCTTCAAAATCTTCAACTAATTAAGGTAAAAATATCATTGTTAATAGAATTCTTTCCATCTTCTTTGGTTTAATGAGAATTGAGATAATTTAAGTTTCCAGAAGGAGAATAGAACCTTAACCAAAAAATCTCTTAAATTAAGTATGATTAGATTTAAAAAACATCAAATTTGACATTTTAAAATCCTCCTCTATACTAGGCGAGTGAATATTCTAACTTTAATCTATTGATTTTGTAAAAATGTGTTAGTTTGACTAAGTATTGAATTTTGTATGATTTTAGTTGAAATGTATTGATTTATGAAGTTTAAAATGAATTAAATGTTAAAGAATGCTTGCATAGGATGTTAGGTATGTGTATTGATGAATGAATAATGATTTAGTGAGTAATAAATGAGTTATGATTGCATTTAATGCTGGCAAACAATGAATTTTCAAAGAAAAATGCACAACATGTATACATGAATTAATTCAAGTTGTCTAAAAGTAAAACTTTATGCGTAAGTCAATTCCAAAATTGATTCTTTTTGCCCAAATTTGTGATTCACACATGAATCGGTTCACCTTGAATTGGTTTTAAAATCAATTCTCTACTTCCAGAATAAAAGGTTACACCTTGAATCACTTTTGAAAACAATTCACCTTATCTTGCCTTGTTTCATATTTTAATGTTACAACTAACTACAAATAATTTTTTAATGCATGTTTAATCTTGAGATTGATGTATGAACATATAAATAAGAATTATTACCTCTTTCAAGCATACGTATGGTTATCTTATTGTGGATACATTGAGAATGTAATTGTTGGGTGGCTTATAAAATGAAATGAGATTGAAATATTATATGACACATAGTATGTGATATAATTAATTTTGTTTATGTAATTATGATATGAAATAAGATCTATGGTTATGCATTAAGGTATGATATTGCTATGGAAATATGATTACAATGTTTTGAGATATGATATGAAAAAGAAATGTATTATGACTTGTGATATGAAAATTTTGACAGGAGAGATGATGTGAATGTTGGATGCCTAATTCCTAATCATATACTTGTGAGGGATATAAGATTAATTTGGAAGGCATAAGGATAAATAACTTATAGATGGTATAAAGCTGATACAAGAGTTATAAGAAGAATGTTTATATTTCATTATTGATTATTGTGTGTTGAGTTATGATGTTAGTAATGTCAAAGGCTACTTTCTTATGATATATTTGAAATGATATAAGTATGATTGAACTTCGATGGCTATTTGAGACTAAATTGATAAACTTGAATATTTTATATGTTAAATGTTATAAGAAGATAGTCTAGTTAGTAAGTGGATACATTATTTTAAACATTCATTCACTAAATCCTATACTCATTCCTCCATGTTTATTTTTGTAGATACGTAGATTAAGCCTCCATCACCACTTGTATAAAGAAGGTTCCCTTGCAAACTCTTTCAAAATATTTTGATAGCTTAGACATTTACACATAAAATTATTTTAGACCTTATGTATAGGCATTGAGCAGAGAATATATGGATTGAACCTTTCATAATTATATACTTATCCTTTATTAACTTAAAAGATTATAAGCAAGCTTATCCTTAACTTAAGAGAATAAACAAGTCTAACTTTCTCTTATTTTGTAAGCACTATTTTTATGATTAATGAAATATCTTATCTTTTCAAGGATTGTTTCATTATTTAATATGATTTTAGTTAAGTAACAAGAAATGGAATGAACAAGTGAGATTAGATTTGTGAAAATTAAATAGTAGGTTTTACGTCTATCACAATTAAACTAAAATCGTGACAATGAATTAGAAAAAAAAATTCCAACTCTCATTATCAAAAATATTTTATAATTTGTACTTGAAATTGTTGTTTGTAATTTAAAATTTATTCACAAAGAGAAAACTCTAGCTCCTGTTATCAAAGAAATTTTGCATAAAGATAAATTAGAGCTAACCTAGAGCAACAGAAAAGCATAGCAAACTAAAGCCTCTAGCACTATTACTGTTCGACAAGCTTGGAGAAAATCGCTTCAACAAATATCCAATTATGGTTGAGATTTTTTAAAAATAAAATTACACATGAATAAAATATAAATTACTTTATCTTAGACATCTTTCTTATCTGGCATCCTGGCTTAATCACACTAAAGACCTATCTTGCATTTATCTCATCCAATAATTGCACAAGGAGACGAATCTCACATTGGAGAGGTTTGAGTATGCCAAGTTCATGTCCCAACTTAATAACCTAAGCTACAGGAGAGAACAAGCGAAGGGGATCCCTTGCGCATCATCTACTGTAGGGAGCAAATCCACTGTTCAAGAGTCTTGAGCTGATCATCAATATTTGCTGAATTAATAACATGAAAATAGCTAAAATTTTCTTGATTCATGGAACACCTTCCGGTTCAAGTTCACAATGTTTCGTTATTACATAAAGATGTCTCTCAAATTATATGGCCTCAGTAAAATAGTCTCTAAGTTATATTGCAATTATTTTCAAATGTGTATGAACCATGGCCATTGTATGTTGGTGTCATTCGGGTCTGATGCTGCATTATTGATATATTCCGGTTATGAGCCCTTTGGCCAATCCCGTTTGATTTCATTAATGGTAAGTGGGGTCGTGCTGCATTATTATTATTATTATTATTATTATTATTTTCAAAAAATGGGATCCATCCATTGAACCAGGAAGAAAGCAGCATGAGAAAAATGCAATTAAAACCCAAGAACAAACTGAAAACAAAAAAAACATAAAAACAACGCGTGAATGGCAGTATTGGGAAATTTCTAGATGAGTATGGAGGCGTGCGTAACCTTAACCTGGAGAATTTCCTGCAAACAGTTAAGGCTTTAAACACCACTCAATCAATATTTGGAGTTGGTTTAAGCACAAAGCAACTTTGGATCAATGCCTTGTGATTCAAAGAATCAAACTCCTTCCAACGTATCAATTTCCCAATCTAAATCTAATCTGATCAAATAGGAAAAGGGGGTGCTGCTCATATTCTATGGGTGTTAACGTGTCTGTCATGCCATGGCAATAGCATTCAGAACGAGGAATTTTTTATAATCATTGCTGCCAAACCCCATTTTCCTCTTCTATTTCCAGTAATTCAATCAAAATCTAATTATAATAATAATAAATAAAAACTAGAAATTAAACCAGAAACTGAGAATGGATGCAGATATTATAGACTAGTTAACATAGAAATTGAAGAAGAAGATGTCAGAAAGGGAAAATTGAGCATACGAATTGTGTATTGCAAGCAGAAGCCAGAGACCTACAGCAAGAGAGGAGTCGTAAGCC
Source organism: Sindora glabra (assembly GCA_020226215.1). NCBI lineage: Eukaryota > Viridiplantae > Streptophyta > Magnoliopsida > Fabales > Fabaceae > Sindora > Sindora glabra. The sequence goes on from CM035230.1 coordinate 81,288,765, forward strand.
ACGAAGTTACATCCCCTTGGGAGTTCAGATCGTATTTAAATCTTAAAAGGGCGAGGAACCCTAGAAAGTAGAAATGGATCTCATCCTCCATTTGAATTGAGCCCACAATTTGATTTTGGTTTGGGCCGTGGCACCCGGGGTAAAATTAGGAGGAGGCTTTTTTTTTCTAGGTTTTATTTCACAGTTAACAAATCGGTGAGTTCCCTTTTATTCTGAGGTGATCCAATAAGCCCATAATCTTGTTCATAAAAGCAGGAAATGCTACTTGCCATGGGGCAATAGCATCCATAAAATTGTGAGTCCTATAGTCGGTGAGAAAAAATGAATAAGGAGTGAATATAGAAAAGTGACAATAATATTACTTTAAAAGATTTAAATTTGATTAAGTGTTAATGTAAATCAAATTTACATTATTACTCATTCATATTTATGTATTATTATATTGATAAAAAATTATTAAAACTTTTTTAATATTATTAAAAAAATTTAAAAATTATAATTTTTATTAATATGTTTCTTTTTCCTTCGCCAATTTTATATTATCAATAAATCAAATTTAAACTTTACAAATTGCCAAATAGCGATATCAAACCAACTATTTATTTATTCAAAATAAATATGAGTAGACGTCTTTTAAAACGGAAAAGGAAAGCCACAAAGATATTAAATTATAAGTTTGTTTGGATTCTGTTTTTAAAAATGAAAAGATTGAAAAACTTATATGACAATGTATTTTCGGATTCTATTTTTAGAAAATTGTTTCTGAAATTTTGGTTTTAAAAATAAAAAAATAAGAATAAATATTAGGTATTTTCTGAACTTAATTTTTTTATTTTTGATAATAATTTTATAATTAATGAAACTTTTGTCTATTTATTTCATCAAATATTTTCTATTTTTTTAAATTTGAAAATAATTTTTAAAAATAAAAAAACAAAAATAGATACAAACACCCATCATATTTTCGGACAAGAACTTGGTAAAACATTAATACAGCATTAATGTTTTTCTGTATTAATGTTTTAGATTACCCATCATATATTTCGACAAGAAAAGGTACATTCTGATTCATTTATTTAGATGAATTTTTTTTTATAAAAATACAATTTTAAATATTGTAAAATTTTTAGAAATTTAATTACCATATACACAAAAAATTTTGAATTTGAATCCAAATAAAATGAAAATTAAAATCTCTAATGCAACATTAGATATTATTGATAGTATATTAATTTTATACTATCACTCATTTAAATATTATTTTAAAAAATTATTAACATTTTTTTAGTTTTTTTATTTTTATAATGATATGACATATTTTTATACCTTCACAATAATTCAAATTTAAAAACATGTCTTGCAAGGAATTTCATTGCTTACCTTTCCTTATTTAATATCACTTGTAATTGTAATTACATATAGGATGGGAAAGGAAAGGGAGCTGATATATCATGCATCATAGAATCAAATCGAATCCAACATTTCATGTAAATCTAAAAGGAAAAAATAATAAATGTAAATATATTTGTATTAAAGCCGCAAATTTCAATATGAAAATTGTGGGTTTCTAAATAGGAAATTATCCTTTTTTTTAATTAAAAATTGACAAAATAAGATATTAAGAATCTCGAAATTTAATGTAATTATACAAATAAATAATTGGAATACATGAAATGTTGTGGCTTATTCACTTGTTTATGACTGCTCCTTCTTGTTCCGCTTACAACTTATTTTATCCGAGATTTAATTTTAAATTTTTATTGTATCAATTTTGTCTTATATTTTATATTAATTTTACTTTTTATAAACAAGAAATTAGTTAATTCAATCCCCGTCAGTATTTTTATTAATGAATTATTTCTTATTTTAATCTCTCAATTTACCTAATCAGTAACTTATTAACAAAAATTGTAATTTTGAGACCAAACTAACCGATTAATTATTAATTACAGAAAAAAATATTTTCAAAGGACACGTATAATTAATGCAAATGAAATTTAGTGAGAGGTCAACGTCGATTTCTTGTCATTTAGTACTGATCCCAATGCGAGACTTTTTTTCCGCCGGTGTTCTTATTTCAGATTTTATTTTAACCAACAACACAAAACTTGGTAACCGTAGGCACGTCATTATTAATTAAGTTATTTGCTGACTAAAACGAAAATGGATGAAGCAATCTAATCAACCCATCTCAATTAATGAATTAAATTGTTAAACTGAAACAATCTCTACATCTACCTGGTATAATTTGAAAGGTAATGAGGTCATGGTCTGATGAGATAAAGAATCTCAACATGAACCCAGTCAACCTTTTTCAGTTTGTCCCATATCATTCGAACCCCTTCTTGCTGTCTTCTTTGCACTCAGACGCGTGTAAATTTGGTCCTTCTTAATCTAATTCCTTCGCCCTAGCTCTCTGTAAAAAAATGAGAAAAAGCCAATCGATTGTCCATATCCACGTCTTATGCGTTTGTCCAGGGACTATGAAATGATATATTCGTATCACGACTTCTTTCTATATCTATTTAATTAGAAAACTCTAGAGACAATGAGTGAAGCAAAAGTTCATTCTCCAGTCAGACGGAAATATGGAAAATAAGCCTGGAATGTCTATCGAAAAAGTGCAGGATTTGGTGCCTAAGCTACCACTTCCTCCTTGCACGGCAGAAGGCACTAGGAACTCAGTTCATGATTTGCAGATTCCACTTCCTCCTTGTGCCTTTCAGCCTCCATATTATAGAACTTCTTCCAAGAAGGGCTTACTTTGGATGCAGGAGGATGATCCTTTCTTAGCAGCCTACAAGGAGTGCACCAAGAGAGGCAAAAATATCGACAAGAACAAGAAGTTGTCAAAAACTGGAATTGAATCGAGCTTAAAGAAGAGTCTCCGTTTTCTTTCATGTAAGCGATCCTGCAGCGTTCGAGATAATAACTTTGTTAGAGTCTCCCAGCTCCCGCACAACGTTGACAAAGATTGATAGATTTTCTCTGTGGTCAGGAGTGGTAAAATGCAGACTGTATTAATTTTGATGCTGTATTAATGTTTTGCTGCAAATTGTCATGTTCCTTTACATTAGGAATCATGTATAAAGATTTCATGCTAAAATTTCACTCAGTCATGTTCCTTTACGGGGATGAGAGAAGTATTATAAATAGATATTGAGTGTTTAACGATTATATATTGATTTTCAGCCGAAATCTAATCAGATATTGTTATATATAAGTTTTCATGTTGACATAAAAAAATAAAATAATATTGATTCTTTTTTTATGAAACTATCATCATTTCTTTGTGAGAAATTCAATGTGGTGAGATAACACGTTGATTTTTATCATAAAATTGTCGTAAAAAAACTCAATAGCAATAGTAGGTGCTTGGTTTTAAAAATCTAATGTGAAATATCTTATATATCACATTAGTTTTATTAAATAATTAATACAGTATATCCCCTAAAAAATCTCTTATTCCCTTTCGTACACGTTCTTAGAATACTTTTTATTGTACTACTCTTAATTTCATATATATATATATATAGAGAGAGAGAGAGAGAGAGAGAGAGAATCCCTTGAACACTTTTTATTGCACTACTCTTAATTTCATATATATATAGAATCCCTAAATGAAACAAAAACTAACTCTACAATACTTTAATTTCAAAGTACATGCAAAACACATAAAATAAAACAAAAATCAACATTTTGTTATCATACAATTCTATATCTTGAATGCATTACAGAACATGTCAATCAAAATAGAAGTCATATTTCCTATTACAATCATTCTATATAATTAAGACATTGATCTAGATAATACCTTGTAAGAGAAATATTGCAATACCAAATGTTGGCATACGACCAACCATCTTTCATATTGTAAGGGAAGAATAATCACTTGACAACTTGGTAGTTATATTAATTACAAAAAAAATGTTTACTAGTGAAAGGGAAATTACCTTTTAATTATCCTAAACATTTTCTCATTTTAAAATATTTAAATTCTTATCCTTTCATCATGAATATCTTTCTCATGAAACCTATATTAATGAAATACAAACTAACAAGTAAATAATTATGTATATAAATATAACTTTAAAAATGAGAATATTAGTACCTAGAAATTGTGTTGGGAAATTTTTTTTAGAATGATCGTTAATCCATATCCCATTACCATGATATTTTCATATATAAAACTCTTCCAAATTGCCCTTATAATTAACCAAACGTAGTTCTGGTGAGAAAAGATGTGAGTTTTCAATATTAATTACTATGTTTTCTTCATTCTCATTACTAAGAATTTAAAGACCCTATAATGTAACATTATTGCGTAGATAGGTTTTTTGTCTTTAACATTAAAGACATGTATTATTTAAGCCACTAGAGTAATCCTACTATTTTGTATAGTACTCCTTATTTCCCATTCCTTTGTATAGAAAGGATACCTATTGATCTTATATCCATGATAAGCCATGTGTTGCACCTTTTAGAATTTAAAATGATTTGTGTAGAGAATAATAAATTATTGTAACGAAATGTGGGATCAAATCTTACATGGAAAATAATGAATTATTTTAATAAGAATTAAAATAAGAATTTTATATGAAATAGTTGAGAAAAAGAATGAAAAGAAATGTTTGAAGGCCAAGTATGATTAGAGTTAAATATTTGAATATGAAGAAGAATTAAGGACTTTTCTAATTTTGCCATCGGCCCTATTTCCTTTTATTTCCCCATCACAAACATACTATTTTTTTTCTTCATTTTCTCCTCCTTTTTCTTCTTTTCTTTCTATTCTCTTAACAAGCTAAAAAGCACCAACTGTAGCAATTTCTTGTGTTTTTTCATCCAAAAAAAGTAAATCTTTCTAATGCTTTTCATTTTTCCTTTTTAGGCTTAGGATAATTAGAGGTTTTAGTTTAGAAAGAGAAATTTAAGCCTAAATTCTTTGGATTTTAGATGCATCGCATCAAGCAAACTACAACTTCTTTCACTACGCATTTCCTCCATGTAAGGTAAGTAAACATTCTAACTAAATCTTAAATATTTTGAAATGGGTAAATGTTAGGTTTTCTTTGCTTTCTTAAAATTTGGAAAAATATTATGATTAAATGTGTTTTAACTTGATTTTCTTATTAGATCTAGTGTATAAGATGATATAAATACATTATATGGTGGTGTGATGGTGTATTGTAGTTTTTAAGAAGAGATATTAGTGAAACAATTTTGAATGAACAATATTTTTGTAGAGGAAATTTTGCTGAAGATAGGCTATAATCAATTATTCCCCTAAGAATTTACTCTTTTAAAGCCTATAATTGATTACATAATTAATTATATTTGAAAGCCCTACTTTCTAGAATAACATAATTGATTATATTCCTAAAGCCTTGCTTTCTAAACCTCTATAATTGATTGCATAATTGATTATGTTTCTATAAAGTTACTTTTTGAGATTATATAATTAATAATCAATTATGCCCTTTTGTATTTTAGTAATGATTATCATTAGAGCATTCATATTGTAATTAGTTCCCTAATGATAATATAAGCTATTGCATATTGAATGAATGATATTAGGTTATGCAAAAAGGCACGGTGATGTTCTGAGATACAATACGTGATGTAAACTTGTATTATTCAATTTAATTTATATTATTAATTATAAGAATTAAGGTTAGGGAGAATTGTTAACTCGTGATTTGAAAACCAGATCTAGTATATGCTTGTAAGGAACAAGAATAATCTTGTGAGGATTAGGTTAGATGAAAGTTATAAGAAGATTTATTTACTTTCCTTTATATATTATCTTGTGATAAACTTGAATTATATTCCTTGAATTAAATGAGATATGAAGCTGTATCTTTATTATGCATTTGAGATTGTTACACTCACTAATAATTTAATTATGGAATTGTGTAAAAGTTAGTATGTGTAAAGGGGTAAATCTGTTTAGTGAGGTTTAATTGTTTTTATGATTTCTTTGTTTAAGGATGTTTGTTTACTAAGTTTTAGATTTGTCCCTTTATGTTTTAATATTACAAATTTTGAATTGAAGTGCCTTCATCACCACCATAACTAGAATAGATCCTTCAACTTTTTTCTTAGCAGTTGCAAACAATAATTGGTTATTATGTTTGTAAATAGATATGCTTTAGATTGTAGATATTAGCAATTTAAGTATATATTCTTTTGTTCATTGAGATTAATTATGTCAACTTATTCTTAGTTATGTTAGAGTATATAAGTAGGCCTAACTTCCTTTATTTTTATAGAAACTAAACTTAATGGATGTGATTATTATCCTTGGCTAATAATGCAAGTTGTAGTGTTAGTGGTTTGTATTAATTTATGTGCTTACATATTGAATATAACCAAGTTACGTTAATGGAAATCAAGTGACTAGGTTCCATGTTAATCATGATTTATGAATGGTCATAATAAAAGTGATATTAAAGCATGCTTTAAGATTTTCTAGTAGAACAAGACCCTATAATTGGTTAACTAGGTTATATATATTTGTTGCCTAAAGAGGCATTGATTGAAATTATATTAGTGGTATGTGTGCATTTAGGATTACATATCACCAGTATTATTTTGATGGACTTTATAATACTTAAGAATGTTGGCGGTGGAGTTTATTATTAGTAATTTATTTCTTGTAACTTGTTTATTCAATTTCTTAATGGAATATTTTAACACCTCCACTCATAAACCTCATTAAAAATTAACCAACATTAATAAAGAGTGCCAATGTAAATAATTAAAAAAGAGGGACTAATGGAAGCTAAGCTTAAATATATACATTGACATGCTAGAAAGCCCAAGCGTCTAATGGCATTATGATAGGTATTCTAAAAATTAACAATATTTTCATTAGAGCCTTGTTCAACCTCGGTGCTTTAACTATTTTATTGTTAAGAAATTTGTTATTTCTTTGAATAAAACTTCTAAAATCATGAGTGCACCCTTGATTGTAATGACCTTAATTGATAAATCCTTAATAACCGCTTATATGATAGAATTCTATCATATATATATATATATATATATATATATATATATATATATATATATATATATATATGTATTTATGAATGTGTGATAACTGTTAATCTAATTTTGTTAGGAATGATAGATTATAATGTAATTCTAAAGATAGATTAGTTATTTAAATATCATACCTATTTAAGTTGTTTTGGTAAAATTGTTACTTTTTTCATAGAAGAATCCCACCAATTTAGTTTTAAGGAAAGAAATTGGTAGAAATTGTTGCCTTGATATCCAATATCAAGGCACAGAAGCTTGTTAGAAAAGGGTGCATTGCATGGTTGCATATGATTTAAGATTTAAATTAACTAGTTCAAGATCTCCACAATGTTTTGATAGTCTAAAATTTTTCTAATGTGTTTCTAGAAGATGTGTCTAGATTACCACTTGATAAAGAAATAAAATTCCATTAATTTGGCACTTGACATTAGAGTTAGAAATTGTGACCCATTTCTATTTATTAATCCATATTCATCCTTGTTTTTAAGGGTGCAACTAGGTGAATTAGCCTAAAAGAGGCCTATGGCTTAACCTAACTTGACTTATTTATCTAAATAAGTTAGGTCAATGACTAATAAATAGGTTTATTTAAATAAATATTCCTTAGGCTTAACTTGTTGACCTATTAGGCTAACTTATTTAATTATTAATAAATCTATAAATTATAAATAGTATATATAGATATATTATACATATATATAATAAAAATACTTTAATAAATATATTTATATATTTATGTATATAGGGCATAGGTTTAATTAGGCTATTAGATAATTTTAACCCATAAGATAACTTTAGTTTATTAATAAATTTGAAAGCCTATTTATTTAAATAAGCTAATAGGTTAGGTCAGATTTCTTTAATAAGTTAAGCCAAATATAAATTTTAGCTTTATATAGGTTAATAGATTAAACTTAGGTCAATGATTTAAAAAATAAATTAGATTTATTTAGGGTAAAACTTAGTTTGGTTAGGCCTATTTATACCTTTGCTTATGTTGACTCATCCACGTTAACTTTAAGGTCAAAATAAGTTAAGTTATTATTAACCCTATCAAATACAGGTTAATACTCAATACAAGTCAATTTATGAATAATTATTTATCCATTTATATATATATATATAAAAGAAATTAACTCTTGCATTAAGCAAATTAATATTATAAATAAATAAAATATTATATTAAAATATCTTATTAATTTATTCATAAAAATACATGTTAATAATTTAACGTAAATTTAAATACCTTAAAATTACATATTTTGAATATCATAGTATCCTTATATATGTGATAGTATTAATTCTAATTTAAAGAAAACAAAATTAAATAAAACAACTTGTACTGATTTTATTTTTATATTATATAAAAATTAAATTTAACAGTATTAATTAATTTCAAAAAGAACAATATGAAATAACATTAAATATTATTATTGTTAATTAAAGAGATTTTCTACCATGTGAAATATGTATTAGTCTAAAATATAAGAAACTCCTTTATACTTAGACTCATACGTGAAAAACTCCTTTAATTTTAAAAACTGCAATAAACCCTTTAAATTACATATATAAAGCAATTAACCTTCCATTAAATTTCAATCCAAAATTTAATCTTCAAATATTTAATTATTTTATATTTTAAATATCTATTTTTTACAATTTTGATAAATTCCTCCCCAATGTTTGCTATAAAAACTAATCATAATTTTGTCCCATTTTCTTTAACATAAAGTTATGATTTTTTAAATACAAACATTGACTATAAATTTAGAAAATTTTATTTAATGAAGTTAGTAATTTATAAAATTAATTTTGTATTTATTATTTAAAAATAATTTATCAATAATTATTAACCAATTTTCTAAAAAGCTTTGATTTGTCAATAATTATTGCATGTTTGTCAAAGTGCTATTTTATTTCACAAAACCATGAATATTTTCTATTTTTTAAATGAATAAATTATAATAAATGCTTTAAAATTTTATGATAAATATGAATATTTTTCACTTTTATTTGTTGTCTAATTATACTAATTGTTTAATAATTTTGAATTTGATATTTATATTTAATTTTATTTATTTTAATTGGACATATTTTATCAATTTTCTATTCAGTATTTTTTAAGTAATGCAAAATTTCTTCTCTTTCAAAGGGTTTTTTATATTTATTAACTTTTTGATAGACACTAAAAAATAGTTGTAATTTTTATTAATACCAGAGTATAGTTTTGTAATTTTATTGTATATAAAATTTGTATATATGTAATTGTAACTTGAAAAATTATATTACCAAATATATATAATATCATTTTTTATATAATAATCCTTAGCTATCTAACACAAAGAAGTGTATAAAAACGGACAAACTAACTATAAATATGAATTTTATATTCAACATTTTTTCTACTTAATCATATGTGACATGATTTACAAAATCAAAACTAAATTTATCTTGAATTATACAATAATTATATCTAATTAAATTCTTAGCCGTTTTTAATTTGTGACTAATATAAGTTTATCATTCTATTGAGTGACAACTCCTATCACCCAAGCCTATGTCTAGTAGCAAATTAATAGTAAAATAATATAAAAATTAAAAAAGAAAATACCATTAAATAGAAAAATAAATAAATGAGATTGATAGAAAAAGAATTTATTAGAATTGTAATTATAAATAGCAATTAAAAATATCAAATAATTAAATATTTAAAAATAAATATAATTCGGATGGAAAGTTAACTATCAAGGGTTAATTGCTCCATATAAATAGTTTAAGGGGTTTATTGCATGCTTTTAAAGTTTAGGAGAATTTTCACCTGTGTGCCTAAGTACAAGGAGGATTCTTATATTTTAGATTAATTTTTATAATAAGCTTCTAATATCAATATTTTAAAATGAAGTAAAGAGATTTAAAAGTTTTATACATAAATAAAAAATGAATACATGATTTTTGTTAGAAAAACTATATTGTAACACATTAAAGCATAATTTAACAAGTATCTTTTTAATTATTAATATAAAAGGAAAAATGGATATTTAATTAGTATTACAAATGTTTTTAATTGTATTGTAATGTTAAATTTGAATTATATAAGTTTTATATAACTTATGCTAATGTTAAAATATTTTATCAACAATATTTAATTTTATAAAATTTAATTTTAAGAAATCTAATATTAAAAATGGTTATTTATTTCATAGAAGATAAGGAAAAATTAAAATTTTAAAAGAAAGAATAAAAATTTAATTTAAATTTTCTAATAATATAATTTGTTTTGAAATGGTGGTGGTAAACAAAACAAAGTGGTCAAAAATAATATTGGCATAAATAATAAATAAATAGATAAGTTAAGTTTATATATATTAGATTATAAATAGATAAATAAGTTAACAATAATTTATTCATTTTTGACCTAATCTATATTCATTTTAACTTATTCATTTGCCATTTCTACTTGATAATAAACTAATATCTATATCTCTTCATTGAATAGCTCTAAAAAAATTAAAAGATTTAACAAAATAATTGTAGAACTTAATGGATAAAAGTTTTATTCATTTGAGTTCTTCACATTAGGGAGCTCCAGTATTATTAATCAAGAAGAAGGATGAATCCTTATGATTATATGTAGATTATTGCTAATTAAACATGGTTACTACTAAGGACAAACATCCACTTTCTCTCATAAATGATTTATTTGATTAAATGCAAGAAACAAGATATTTTTTGAAGATAGATTTGCATTCAAGCTATCATCAATTAAAGATTTTCAAAGAAGACATCCCAAAAGTCACCTTTACAACATGTTATGATCATTATATGCTCTTGATTATGTCTTCTGGCTTGACTAATGCCTTAATGACTTTTATATGCTTAATGATTTGAGTGTTTAAGCTTTTCTTGGACATGTTCTTGATTATGTTCATTGATGAGATTTTGATGTACTTGAGGAGTGAAGATGTTATGACTCACCATACTGTGATTAGTTTTAAACCCGTTTCTTTATTTCCATAAGCTTGAACTTCTTTAAAATTTTGCATCATTACATATTTGTAATCAAATAAACTAATTTCTATAAACATTTTCCAAATTATTTACAACTATAGTTTATACATAAGCAAAATCATAACTATACATAAAGCCCAACTACACTTTTTATCTATTAATAATTATGATTATGGTTGTACTAATAACATATATAAGAGATCTCTAATCCTGATTAGTTGGTGGAGGTTAAAGAGCTTGAACAGACACATTTGAAAACATTTAAAAAATAAACTAAAAGAGTGAAACAAAATTTTAGTAAATAAATAATCTACTTACGTGACAAATATCTATTTGTACATTTTCTTGAATTAATCTTACCATGGTTTAAACAATATTCATATTTATAATAATTATCAAACAAGAGCATACATTATCATAATTAATAGAAATAATAAGTAGATTACCTTATGTTTCATAGGTTATTCTTATCTTCTTACGAACTTTCATCCTCATTTCTTTTAGGTTTTGCCTTATCCCCTCTTAATGATTTCCTTTAGATCTCGTTCTATTTCACATTTTCATATTCATTTCCACCTTTTCTCAACGAATATGCCTATTGACATCTCCAATATTATAATTTCCAACATAATTATAATTACACAATCAAACAACAATTTTACAAGAAATAATATATATATATCAACCTATCGACTACTGATTATATGATATAATTTCACATCAGATAACCAGTTATAAATAATTAACACTATAAGTTCATGAATTCTTACCTATATCTTATACTTAAAATAAGCCTCAAAAGTTCAAATATTTTGTGCTATTAAAGTTATACTAGAAAGCATGCTAACAACTCTAGCTTTGAGAAAAGGTGGTGTTGAAGGCTTGACTTATATATATTTATAAAGTAAAACATGGAAAAACAAGTCCAAGACTTAGTGAATAAGTATCATAACATAATAACAGATTAATCTCATTAATTGGGCTATCTTCTTATAAAATCCAATACAGTAAAACATTTACGAGTAACAACTAATATATTAAGTAACTAAAAAAGGCTCATTCATAGCTATATTGTTGCATTCATTGCCAAATAGCTTTAAGAGGCTCAATCATAACCACTTTCATGCCACACATTATAGTGATATAACCTATGATATTTATATCATAATTCTATGACATAATATACATCAATTAGTAATGAAAGCAAATAAATCTCTTGATGACTTTCAATTAATCTCCTTATCTCTTAGAAGCTTTTTTATCCCTCTCGAGTTAACATTATCCCTTGCTAGCTTATAAATAAGAATTAATTGTTTGGTATTCAAATCATCTCCCCCATCACCTTACATATATCACAAAGCATATAGCTTTCATATCTCATGTCGTAGCATAAGCTATATTCATTATATTAATTCAACAATACTATGTCTCAATATAGGGTCACATAACATATTTCAATATATAGACAACAATATAAGCTTGTTCACATCATGTATCATATGATTTAATAGCTTATAATATCACATTTCATGCTTTAGTTAATATAGTTTTATAATTAATGGAACAAGATAGTTATAACACACATTATATAACATAATATCTAAATTCTCATTTTGTGGTAACCAATTAATATATTTATCTTTAAATATTATAAACTATCCTATTTTGATGCTTGAAAATCATACATTCTATATTGAAATGATAACACAGTGCAGGTTAGGTATAATATATTGTATGATCATCTTAATTTTGAATGTTAAAGGATGCCTTATAAATAATTCAAAATTTTCAAATTTATTATTTATGAAACTTATTTCAAATGAAAATAGATTTAAATAACTTTTTGTAGATTGGTCATTTGCATAAAATTGCTAAGATTTGAAAGAGTTATGCCTTTTAGAAGTTAGAGCCAATAATTTAAATTTTTGAAATCTTGAACTCTTGACCCTTTTTCATTAATTTGTTAGTCTATTAAAATATACATAATTTTTGACATGAAACTAGTTTTATCAGAAAATATACTCAATTACCTTTCAAGTAATATATGGTTTACTAAAATTGGTGTAAAAAAAAAGATTTATAGGTCTAGAAAGTGCTTAGGGGAAGAGCTATGTGAAAGGCTTTGAGAAGCTCTTTACAACTTTTAAAAACATCTTTTCATAATGAAGCATTTCATGAATTACTTTCTCGGATAGCAAAATCCGAGCTCAAGAAACTCTTGCAAAAAACTTTGTGGATAAGGGTAATTCTTCCTTTAGTAAGTCCTTTTCATTATTTATTTAAAATTAAAACCTCTCTATGTATCTAATACTTAACCAAACACTATGAACTTATGAATATAAGTTATTTACACACTGTTAAAGCCATTTCTATTATTATATTTTATTCACATCAACAAAACATATCAAAATCAACCATTTATGGTTATAAAATCTGAAAAAAAATTAAATCTTTTCATTTCAACCCATTTTGTTTAAATTTAGCAATAATAGATGGGGTATCCATTTATTTGGTATGGAAAACAATGCTAGAATGTTGGTTTTGATGTCTTTGAACTCTAATAATACTAAAATTACAAGATTCATGGTTAGGGTTCTATTCCTCATTTGAAATCCCAAAATGCCACTAATCCTTATTAATTTTAAAGAAGATAAAGGATTAATCGAATATGAATGATGTACTTATTTAGATTGGATGAAGAATATGAGGAAGATTAAGGCTTCTTAGCCTTAATTTGAAGATAAGAAAAAAATATGAGACAAAGTGATGTGGGATTTTGAGTAAGTTTTGTGAAAAAAGAAGGGAAGGACTAATTTGGGGCTTAAAATATAGAATCTTGTGTAGTGAATTGGATCATACTAATGCATTAATTTTTTTTTACTCATTGATTCACTGGAAGCTTTCTTACTTATATACGAGTTCTATTTCAAACAAGAGTATACAGGTTATCTCAATTATCCTTATCATGAAACAAATTTTATATTATTATATTTTAAAGAGAATGAAACATTAATATAACTTTTTAGAAAGTTTATTGGTAAAATATGATTTTTGCCTAACTAGAAGTTATTAGAATAAAACTAAATATATATTTTTAGCATCTTTGTAGAACAGTGATATGAGATTATTTTATTTATATGAATTTTGAATCATAATTGTTTAGTTATGTAGATTTAGGATATTTATTCCACACAAAGTTCAATCTTATATTATTATTTAAGATGATGCATTTATATCATATTTCTTCATAAGATAAATTATAGTTATAGTTTTCTCAACATGTATATTATAAGTGAAAAATCAATTCCCTTAAATTTCAAGGAAAAAATTTCAACAAATTCATATGAAAGTAATGTTGGGTGTAAAAACTCAATTGCGAGATAATGCATCAAAAAAGATAATCCTTTCTTAAACTTACAAAAAGATTGTGATAATTAATCATGACAATAAATTTATTCAAGTGGTCTCCAGTTGAATTGTTAGCAAAGTTATTGAGTTAGATTTTTAATGATATTCTCAATAGGATAGTTAAGTTCATGTTGTATTATTTTTTCCTTGACTATAATTTTTTTTTCTCATCGAGTTTTTCTTAACAAAATTTTTAATGAGATAGATTATTTCCTAAAAAAACAATATATTTTTTCTTCATTGAAAATTTTTTCCTAGTGAAGGTTTAATGAAACATATTCTTTACAAAATGAATATTCAAAGGGGAGTGTTATAAATATTTATTTATACAGGAAAAAACTTAAATGTAACAAAAATAGTATACCAAATTGCTCCCAAAATGGTATGAATTAAATGCTAGCCTCTAAACATCCAAGTGATGTATTTTAAGTTTCAAAATCCATTGGATAAAATTATTTCGCAATACTTTTGTTATAGATTTTTTAGCAATTTTAGCATTACTCTTTATATGGATATCCATAAAATCTGATGTTTAATTATGATTAATTATTGATAAGTATTAATTAGTATATCAATTAATAATACTGATTAATTAGTGTTTTGAGGCTACATATATAGATCTTGTATAAATGAGCTATACATTAAAAAAATAAGAGAAACATCTCCTCTTGTTTTATTCTCTTATTTTATTTTTCTACTTTTATTTTTTATAACAACTTAGAGTTTGTTATTTTTATTCAAAAATAATAAATTATTTATTGTATTTTTAGAAAGCTTTTGCAAGTTATCAATATTTCACTATTTTTTTCTTAATTTGTCCACTATAAAAGTGAGCTGCATTGTTGTGATTCTCAAAGTCTATTTTATTTCTTTACATAAAATGACATAGGAAAGAGATTTTTTCGATTTTATTTGCGCAAACCATTATAAAATTACTACCATGTCTAATTGAATTCCGAAAGTATGGGATAGGATTGTCATTGAACTTTCAAAGGAATTTCAACCCATAACGAAAGGAAACTTATTTGAATCTTTATAAGCAGTTTAATCAATAAAAGTAAAGTGGCCCCCAAATCAAATCAATCGAATTCTATATATTTTGCTTGTCTTAACAAAAAAAAAATGATCGAATTTCTTTAGAATTAATCCATTCACTTCTAATTCTAAATTTTAAATTACATCAATATCAATAGAAAGTTTTAAATGAAGACCAAACTAAAATTATATTTGAACACCTCTAGATTGACTGATAGCATACGTTTGAAGGAGAAAAAAAACGAAAAACCAGAAAATTATTGTCTAATTCCATCACAAAAAATTTAGCAAGAAAATAGCGAAATTGCCATCTACCGTACTACTAAACTTCTGAGCAGAGCGGCACCAAGCAACCCGGCGCGATGTAGGGGTATCGACTGTAATTACTGAAACGGCTTGATGGCATTTTAGTAGATGCGTTATGTGTCTTGCCGCTACCCGTAACTTCGGAGTTTGCATCTGTTCATAATTCCGGTTCGTGCTAGGCGGGATAAACTCTCTTAAACCCTAGAGCTGCTGATTTTCTTCTTGCTTAGCTGGATACCCATCAAACTAGCAACGAACATATTTATCTTCAGCTTCTCGACTACATGTACTAGCTGTAAGTATTTGATAATCTTTGTATAGCAGTAAATCTGCAGTTTTGCAATGGTATTCGATGAAATTGCTTCGTTGTGATTATGTCGGTTGTCTGCAGGGATCTGTTTTGGTTAAATGGCCAGTAATCCTCAGTCCTCCGGTATGCAGGTAGCACATATATTTCTTCATGTAAATCAAAATTCTCAATTTTTTTTTTGTTATTGTCTCTTTGCGCGTTTATAAGGATTCGATCTATGGGAGCAATAAATGATAATTCAAACAATAACACCATGATCAACTCTTCATATGCAGTTTCGGCCGGTGATTCCAGCCCAGCAAGGGCAACCTTTCGTTCCACCGGCTTCACAACAATATGGACATGTAGGACAAGGTATTCCTTCGTCCAATGCTGGGATGCCTCAGCCATTGCAGTATTCTCAACCAATGCAACAGTTGGCTCCAAGGCCAATTCTGCCTGGTCATCCTGCACCGTCATCACAGCCTATACCTATGCCATATGTTCAGACAACTAGGCCACTCACATCTGTCCCTCCTCACTCTCAACAAGCTGGTCCTCATTTAAATAATCATATGCCTGGCTTGCCTGTTTCAGGAGCACCTCCTCATTCTTATACAGTATGGTTCTAGTGTATTCATGTTCCGATTGAGGGGTGTATTAATTTGTTTGTTCTCTGAGTAGCTTTTGCTTTCTTTGACAGAGCTTTTTTTCTTTTTCAGTTCAATCCATCTTATGGTCAGCAGCAAGACAATGTTAATTCGTTGATTCAATACCAGCCTCCATCCCAAATGCATGCACCTCCCGCTGGTCAACATTGGCTGTCCTCTGCTCCTCATAGTGCAGCACCAATTACCCCAGTGCAGCAGGCTGGAGTACAAGCATCCAGCACTGCAACATCAGATGCTGTACGTTTTTGTCTTTTTTCCCTTAAACTAAATTTCTATCACATTCACAATCTTGGAATTCCCATGGTTAATGATAGATTGATGATTTTCTTATTATGCCACCATTTGAGGCAAATTCCTTGAGAGATCTAGTTGAAGCTCCATAGCTGTTAATTTTTCCCCCCCTCATAATGCCTTGTAATATGATCACGTCTGTTATGGCACTGATATGCTCTTTCATTATTTTATTCTGTTCATGTTAAATTTGCTGTGTTTAACTCTATATCTTGTGCTTCATTGATATTAGGCCACAACTGCCTCTAACCTGCCATCCTCATCTGACTGGCAAGAGCATACTAATACAGATGGGAGAAGGTATGGTTAATATAACCTTTCGGATAATTTAAGTGAACACAAGATATTAGGCACTTTGTTATTAACTTCTCTTAGCAAATCTGTATATCTTGTGAATCATCATTCCATGTTTTGCCCTTACCTAAACTTTTCAGATATTATTACAACAAAAGGTTGAAGCAATCTAGTTGGGAGAAACCTTTGGAGTTGATGTCACCTTTAGAGGTGAGTTATATTAAACTGGAATGTCATTTTTTTTAGGTTTTGGATGTGATGCTTAAACATTTGGTGTTCACTTAAAATATATCATTTAATATGGATGTTAACAGTATCTGTGATGCATTCAATTATAAAAAAGGGGTTTATGCGAATTCTTCTTTTATTTGCATGTGCTTCCACTGATTTGTAGATACCATGGCTAGTCAGGAGAAATTTTAACAACTGCTCGCTATGGTCATTGTGAAGGCGGGGTTGCACTTTCTCAAGCCAGGCAACAGTTTTGCTGTTTACAATTTTACTTGTTTACCTTAAATTTTAAAATAGTGTATGGTTATATTTTGAAAATACCTTGAATTGACTGTAGACTACGCTCTTCCCGTTTCCTCTGTCTGTTGGTGCTATATGGTTGAGGGATGTGTGCATGTAACCAGGAACTTGTAACTCCTAACTTGTGCATAGTTATTATGTTACCTTGATCTTGATTGTCTTTCTTGGATGATTTAGTTTACTATCTTCAAATCTCAGTAATTCTGCTTGTCATGGCAGAGAGCTGATGCATCAACTGTCTGGAAAGAATTCACTACTCCAGAGGGAAGAAAGTATGCTTTATGTATTATTTGTTTTATAACTGAAACTGTAGTACCCTTTTGATGGTATTTTTTTCATCCTAATGGCTGATTAAATGGGTCCATGTTTTGGGTGTGACTGTTTGCAGGTATTATTACAACAAGGTTACTCAGCAATCTACATGGACAATACCTGAGGAACTTAAGGTTTGTGATTGATTCTTCTTGTGATTCTTTTGCCCATTAGCACTGAATTTCTGACTACAAATTACTATATTATTTTGCAGTTGGCTCGTGAACAGGCTCAAAAGGCTATGGGCCAGGGTACACAAGCAGAAACAAGTGGAACACCCAATACTTCTGATGTTTCCATGGCTGAAACATTGACAGCTACTAATGCTGTTGGCCCCAGCACTTCTTTAGCTTCAACTGGTATTTCTTCGAGCCCATTACCTGTGACACCAGTTGTTTCCAGTACCGATCCTCCACCAGCAGTTTCTGGACCAGCAATTACCACGACCACCCCTGGAGTTGAACCAAGTCCAGTAGAGGTAGCCATGAACAATGCATCTATTGCTATTGCGGGAAGCTCTGGAGTACCCACAAATTCACATGATGCCAGCATGTTATCCATGTATAAACATATTCTGCCATGTATGTCATTTGCTGATCTTCTAAATTTTTCTTAAATCTGATTGTAAGCTGCTTGGAATTTACTTGGACAGTGTTGACAACCAAGCATCTCATGTTGCCATTTCTTCAGATGGAACTTCTGTTCAGGATATTGAGGTATTTTTCCTTCTTTTTTTGTTCTGGAATTGTTGGAGGATGTTGTTCCAAAACGTAAGACCCATTTAGATAGTTCCTATAACTAGACAATGAGCCTTCAAACGCTCTCATGTCCTTGTTGGAAAATTAAAGCACAGATTAAATAATTATGTACAAGGGATTAATATCTTTGTCCTAGTAGATTAAGCATTAAAGTAACAAGGAAATGAGCCTGTGTGTACTAGGTTATGTCTAATTGGCACACCAATTTGTTGTCTGTTATCTAGATTGTGTCAATTGCTCAAGGTTGTAGACCAGAAAAACCCATTAATTTTGTTGCTGACATATTGCTTTTATTTGCTATTAAGAACCAATATAATTTTAGATTCACATTGTTTCCTCACATCCATTGCAGGAAGCTAAAAGAGGAATGCCTGTGACCGGAAGCGTTAATGTTACTCCACAGGAGGAGAAAACAAATGAAGAAGAACCTGTCGTTTATGCAACTAAGTTGGTAAAAATTCAACATCTTAAGGAATTTGGTTTCTTTAAACTTGGAAGGTATGATATCTTCTTACCATAATTCTCTCTCTTTCCGCTTACCATCAATTTGTTCTACTTTAGGAGGCAAAAAATGCATTCAAAGAACTTCTGGAATCTGCAAATGTTCAGTCTGATTGGAGCTGGGAACAGGTAGTTTGGTGCGCCTTTCTTTGCATCATGTCATTCATTTGGGCTTCAAATGCTGACCATTGCTTTTTAAATGTTAATTCAGGCAATGAAAGAGATTGTCAATGACAAACGATACACTGCCCTGAAAACACCTGGTGAGCGGAAACAAGCTTTTAATGAGGTAAGGAACAAGCCTCTCACATTAGATTGCATGTATGGCAGCACGTGTTGTCTTTGTGTCTTAGCTGCTCTTTCTGGCTTTCTGACGTTGGTTCAATTTGATACTTCCATTTAGTACTTGGGCCAAAAGAAGAAGCTAGAGGCTGAAGAGAGGCGCATGAGGCAGAAGAGGGCTAAGGAAGAATTTACAAAGATGCTGGAAGTAAGTTTGATAATAGTTACTGTGTAATGAATATCTGTTTATCATCTGCATGTCATTTAATATTCTATTGTTTCCCCCTCTTTGTAGGAGTGCAAGGAACTTACATCATCTGCCAGATGGAGGCAAGTCTCTTGTACATTAAGAATTTATTTTTATTCTTCCCAGACACGACTGGTTCTTGGAACATGCAAAGTTCATCTTATTTGTTTCTGAATTTTTTTTTTAACCATCATCAGCAAAGCAGTAGGTATGTTTGAAAATGATGAGCGGTTCAAAGCTGTTGAAAGAACCAGAGACCGGGAAGATCTATTTGAAAGCTACATGGTGGAGCTTGAGAGGAAGGTGCTAGTATTACTTTGTGCTTGTATATGAACCTGTTTGTCCATGACGTCATCCTATTTTCATCTAGATCTTGTAATTAAAGAGGCTGAGTAATCAATTTCTTGTGAATATTCTTATCTACTCATCAAATGTTTGCATATTATATCATGTTGCTTTGTGGTAATCTATCATATAATGAAGGGAAGGAATTGGCTAATATGATCAGTTTGAATGAAACATTCATTATTATCCTCAGTCAGGTTCTCATCCTATCCTGTTCAATGATCATCTTATGCAAACTAACAGAAACATTTTATAGAACTGGGTCCTTTTCTGGGCAATCTCATTTTTATAATTTGGTTACAGGTCAACCAAAGAGGTAGGAGGGAGTGCTATTTGATTGTCTTTGTTGACATACAGATTTAAAAATTTGCACTCAATTTGAATTTTTTAAAAATACAGTGCAAGGCATGTTCTTCTTAACAGTATGCTATCTATTTGTAAATTTAGGAAAAGGAAAATGCTGCGGAGGAACACAAGTGGAATATAGCAGAATACAGGAAATTTCTGGAGTCCTGTGACTTTGTAAAGGTGCATTTTCTTACATTGAAGATGTGCACTTGAATTTCTCTTGTGCTTAATTTGTTAGTGGTCTTTTTTCTCCTGATTTACGATTCATTTCAGGTCTATAGTCAATGGCGGAAGGTCCAAGATCGGTTAGAGGATGATGAAAGATGCTCAAGGCTTGAGAAAATAGACCGCTTACTTATTTTCCAGGTATAGGGCCTTTCTTTTATCATTAGTCATGCAAAATAGAGTGATATGCTGACCCAGGTTATCGGCCTTGTGGCAGGATTATATCCGTGAGTTGGAGAAAGAAGAGGAGGAGCAAAAAAGAATGCAGAAGGTAAAATTTGTTTGTGATTATTATTTGTTGAAAAATAATTAGGGTTTAGAGAAAAGGTAGACATAGACAGGCTAGAGAGAGTTGAAGAGAGAACTCCGAATATATTATTGAATGATATATAGGTTGAATACAATAAAATACTTAACCCTAATGCTCTGTTTATATAAAACTTCTAAGAAATATAGAGACTAATACCTGTAATATTGGATGGAAGACAAGTAAGCTCCAAACCCTAGAATCAATTACAATCAAGTACAATATAATCTAGAATCAATCAGATAATTTCCTATGACATAATTCTAACATTACTGATGTCTCAATGTATATTTTATCTTCACTTTTCTTCCTACATTATAGGAGCAATTGCGACGGACTGAAAGGAAAAATCGTGATGCATTTCGTAAGTTGCTAGAAGAACATGTTGCGAATGGAATTCTAACTGCCAAAACTTATTGGCGAGAATATTGTTTGAAGGTAGTAAAACTTGTCATGAAAGAAAACTGGAATTTTATGAGAGAGAAATTTTATTTCCTCATGTTACCTATTTACTAGGTCAAGGATTTGCCTCAATATCAAGCTGTTGCATCAAACACCTCTGGTTCGACTCCAAAAGATTTGTTTGAGACTGTCCTTGAAGATCTTGAAAAACAGGTTGGGAAATATATTTCGTATTATGATGGGTTTTTTGGAAACCATTCATAATGATTTTAAATATTTGTTGTAGCCTGAATCTTCAATGTTATAGTTATGCTCTATTTTAGTGTTGTCTATAGGTTCTGTTTACTCAGTCTCAAAGCAATCTCTCATCAGCCAACAGGCCCTCCTTCTGGACCTTTTGACTATTTCCTGTATTTTGCTTCTGATAATTCACAGTGCTTGGTGCATCTGACAATAAATAATGAGCTAAATTTTGTTTAATAATCCTGAGTGGGATATTGTTTCAGATTTGTCAAGAAAATTAAAAAAAAAAAACATTGTTTATGTGCTGATCTGGAGTTGGATGGGGAATTGCTTGGCTCTTCTTGGTTGAATATTTCTTGTTTTGCTGAGTGACTTAAGTTATTAGTGTATTTGGTATAATATTTGGATGCTTTATTTTATGAGAATGACTAAAATCTCAAGTAGTTATAGTGGTTTCTCATTTCTATATCTTGCGGATCTTCTGTATTGACAGTACCATGAAGATAAGGCACGAGTAAAAGATGCAGTTAAACTAGGCAAGGTATGCATTGTAGATATCTTCCATCTGTTTTATATTTAGTTTTAAGTTTGATGGCTCACACCTTCAAACAGATTGCTGTGGTATCTACATCTGAGTTTGAGGACTTTAAGGCAGCTGTCTTGGAAGATGTTGGTTCCCCATCCATATCTGAGGTCAATTTGAAGGTAATTTTCCTTTTCTACCCCCCCCCCCCCCCCAAAAAAAAAAAAATGAAGGTAATTTTCTTATCTATTTTGGCTGATAGTCTTATCTTCTGATTTAATTTTTTCCTCCTAATATATAAAACTATTCAATTAGTGGGAGTACTAGACTCAAATGGGAGCTTCATCTCAGATTTAGTGTTGTCTTTTCATAAAAAACTGTCACATGGAAATAATTATAATGTTTTGAAGTTTCTAATGACTCTTCTAGCCACATAAAATGGCAAAACGTCATCTTCTTGGGTCCAAGTGATCTTTATATGCAGGAAAGTAGAATGATTTTATGCATTTTTTTTCCCTCCCCTTTTCATATCATTGATCATGTAAATCTATTGACATAAAATTATAGGTTATCTCAAAACAACTGATCAAAACTAGCAGAATTTTTTTTTTCCCTAAAGCACAAATTGCGTTCAAGAATCTGTAATTTAACTCTTTAAGTTTTATTTAAAACAAAACAAATGTAAGAACTACAAATTTCTTTTCAAAAATTCCATATTTAAAATTAAAAAAAAAAAAAAAAAACGTTGGTAGAAGGAAGAATTCCTCTGTTATGGAAGTTGCTCATATAAATAACCTTTATTCACCACCAAAAACCCAAAATAAATCACAACTTTTACTTAAATAGCATTAGTGCCTTAGTAGTTATAGTTTGGCTCTTGACTAATGTGAGGGGCAAGTATATAATGAAGGGGCAGATCAAAATTCTGGCTATTTCATTATAGCTAACGGTTTATTTAAGTTAAAATTTAGGGGTTTAAGTCTGAGGTTATAAAGTTTTTTTTTTTGGGGGGGGGGGTTAAATTGATTTTGAAATATAATTCAAGGGCTATGATATGTACATTACCCGATAAATAATTACAGTGCTCTTTAATGTCACATAATTTAAATAAGATTATGGTATGGATGTAGCTCTCTGGTTGTGACTTGTAAAATATGTTTATCAAATTTTCTGTTGTTTTTATGGTTCTCCTTATCATGGCATAAATTAGCTTATTCAAATACTTGAAATCCTTTTCAAAGAAATATATGCATGTTGGGAAAATGGTCTATTGGACGTTGCTTCAAGCTATTGACTTGTTGAGTTCCCCCCCCCCCCCCTTCTTTTTTTTTTTTTTTCCTCTGGTAGCATTTAATTGTTGGATTCTGATGCTGCGTTTCTCTTTTTCAGCTTATATATGAGGAGTTGTTAGAGAGGGCTAAGGAAAAAGAGGAGAAAGATGCTAAAAAGCGTCAACGGCTTGCTAGTGACTTTAACAAGCTATTAAATACGCTCAAGGTGAGCTAAGACTCTTCCATTGACACAATTCATTTTCTATATTGCAAGGAAATGGCTGTCAAGTAGTGTAAAGAAATAGAACACATCAGTCACACACAAGGATATTGTGATGTAAAGTGGTTCATGTCTCAAAAGGCTTGCTAAAGAGAGTATTGCTATTGAGCATCTTATTTTAATCTGTAGGATATTATTGCTTCATCAAATTGGGAAGATTGCAAGCCACTTTTTGAGGATACACAAGAATACAGGTAGTGATAACATATTTTTCTATTTCAAGTACTTGGATCAGGTGCACTGTGTTATTAGAAAGAAAATCTTGTCCATGTCAAGGTGCATGATTTTTCCGTGATATTTTCTTCTTGTGTACTTCCTTACAGATCAATGGGGGATGAGAGCTTTGCTAGAGAGATTTTTGAGGAATACATCACATACTTAAAGGAAAAGGCTAGGGAGAAGGAACGGAAACGTGAAGAGGAGAAGGTGCAATTTTTGTTTATCTGTCTTTGTTGTCTGTTTCATACAGTTGATGGTTAATTTGTTTAGACTAAAGAAGAGCTGAAAATAACAAGCCAGATGTTTCAGGTCTTTCTACTGATAATTTTAATGTTATTAGTAATTTACTACTAGTTTGATTATATCAGTCCATGATTGTGATTTTTGCCTGCGCTTATTTTGTAGCCATGACTAAATGAATGCCTCTTAAGGAAAAATGATGGGACTACAGGCCATGAATTTTTCACTGCATGGTTAGCATGGTTTCATTAGTCGTGTATTTGGTTATTCTTGGCTCTTGGGTTTTCTGAAATTTTTTTGTTACTTGTTAGAAATTGATAGATTGTAGCTGATTTGCATTTCTTTTAAACATTGAATTGCATCAAGTCTATATCGGCCTGTCTCTTTTTTTTTTGTTTTTTAATATCTATTTTTTTTAAATTCTCTATTTGCAGGCCAAAAAAGAGAAAGAAAGAGAAGAGAAAGAGAAAAGGAAGGAGAAAGATAAGGAGAAGAAAGAGAAGGAGGAGAAGGAAAGAGAACGTGAGAAGGAAAGGGCTAAGGAACGAAATAAAAAGGATGAAACTGATAGTGAAAATTTAGATGGAACTGACAGTCATGGTTACAAAGAGGACAAGAAAAAGGAGAAGGATAAAGAAAGGAAACATCGGAAGAGGCATCAGAACAGCACAGAAGATGTGGAGTCTGAGAAGGATGAGAAGGAGGAGTCGAGGAAATCACGCAGACACGGCAGTGACCGCAGAAAGTCCAGAAAGGTTTGTAACATTTACATAATTTATGTAATATAATTATATTGAATATGGGTTTGAGTGGTTCAAACTATGCAACTTTGCTTTGCAGCATGCGAACTCACCTGAATCAGAGAATGAAAGTCGGCATAAAAGACACAAGAGGGATCGCCGGGATGGTTCTAGAAAAACTGGGGGCCTTGATGAACTTGAAGATGGGGAGCTTGGTGAAGATGGAGAGGTCCATCAGTGAGATAATGGCACTTAACTGCAGCTTAATGATAACATAAACTTCCATTGTAGCATTACTCGTCTATATCTTCTAGTTTTTACCCATTGGTCCATATAGGAATATACATGTTCAAATGTAAAGAAATATTTTTGTTTTCTTGGTATGGCTTTCATTTGTCAACATCAGCTTTGTCCCAAGAATGCTGCAATTTAAAATTTTACTTTATAGAAGCTTTAATGCTCTACATTTGCAGACTGTATTCGGATAGATCTTTAAATTCAATCGGTGGAGATTATTTACTTATGTTCATCACCGGACAATGACTCTTGCTCTTGGAAAGAGACTTGTCCTGGCTGTGTCTGCGGTATTCGTCTCAGTGCATGTGTGTATTAACAAACGATGCTGGTGCCATTTATTCTTATGGTTGTTGCGTGTTGGGACGGGGATCTCTTATTTCTTTGTGACGCATTAAGCCTACGCTACGTGGGAGGCAAAAAGGCATACTGAGGAATATAGTGGCTGCAGTCGGTGTCGGGTCGGATTGTCTCTTAACTTCCTAATTTTCAGAATATGAAATTTGAAAATGGAGAGGCCATTGGCACCGTCCTTGTAACTTCCACTTTGAATGCCGAAGGAGATAAGGGTGTAGCGCCCTTGGCTTCCCTTGTCATATTTAATTGCATAACCGTGACGTACATCATTCTTTTATTGTCGTTGTTAGTCTCATGAGGAATGCCCTCTACACCATTTCGTCTATAATTGCATCCCAATAGGATCTGCCTCGCAACTTAGCTTGGCGGATCAAGTTAGCAGGAATGGTATTTGAATGGTCAAATAAATTGACAGGGAAGGAAAATTTTTCTACTTTTGCAAAATTAATTCTCAGGCAAAAGTAGTTTTAAATTTAAAATGTCATACACAAAGCTTATTCACTTTTTAGTCTACTTTATTTTACTTATATTTATTTTTTCACAATTCATTTTTAACTTCATTTTTTTGCATTCTAATATTTATGTCTTTTCAATCATTTAGCTCTTAATTTTTAGCCTCCATTTTCAAACATGAAAACCCATTCTTCCACAATTAATTCCTTCAAAGTTAATGTTGACTCGTTATTAAGCAAGCACTTAGTCTTGTATGTTTTCAAACGTGTTGTGCCTAATTCAGGGCATGCATATAGCTGCGGCTAAAACTGAAAATGGATAAAGCTAAAAATGGCATTCACCAAGAAACAGAGGAGGTAAAAATAGTAGTACTTCGGACAATTTGTACAAACAGATTCGCAGAAGTCATGGCCCCACCGTGTTGGATTTAAATGGATTTTATGTGGTTGACAACTCTTGAAGACTTGCATTATTCGGCCAATAAACGTGGGTTGGTTCAACTAGTAGACTCGTTGCGTCTCGGGTCCGCTTTTGCTTGTAGTCTCAGTATGTCTTAACTTATATCATTGAATTAACCTTTCCAACCCAAAAAATAAAATAAACAAACTTTTGCATTATAGTACTTATCTAATTAAGCTTCCTCATCTACTGACAAGGATGACATACCTTTTTTTCTTCCACAATAGTCCAAAGTTCTGCTTTGAAGTCTCATTTTGTATCCGTATGCGACTAGAATATGGAAAGATAAATGATAATTGAAGTTTATAAAATAAGTTCCTTTTCACCGTAAAATTATTATGAATGCATATACATGAGGAGAAAATTGATATCATGAAAATCTGAATTAAGAAGGGTTTTGTGGATGTTGGTATTTCAAATTAAGGGAAGTAATAATAAATTATAAGGAAGTTTTTCATACAGTTGGAGGCACATGTCCAGCAGTTTCTAATACGATTTCATTGATGATGCTTTCCCAAATTGCATCAGCAATGCCAACGCCAATATCCTTCATTTCCGGCCCAAAATCACTCCGTTCATTGGCTGAATTCAAACAGTCCAAATTCAGAAAGTAGGTTAGGTTTTTCTCATGCCCAGCCGCCTGTCCACTCCATTCTTGCGTTTTCTCACAAATGAGCTTCGCCACCTCCTCAGGACCCAAAAACTGTTTGTAACCTTTCTGCTTTTGCTCTCTACTTGGGAAGCTTACTGTAATCTCTCTTACGCAATCAAACAGGAGTTGCTTTGTTCTTTGCAACATCCTTATGGATCTCAGCATTTGATAAACATTAGGCCCCAGAATTTCTTTTAATTCCATTGCACTGCTCTCTCTGTTAGCTGATTGAAATAGTGATCCCCATAGCGTTGTTGATAATAGCGAGTCTTCTGTGATTTTCTTGGGCATAAGAACTGCCAATTTCTTATTTTATGTTCCACTCTCTGAACTTCATCTGCCACTGCCAAACAGCGTTAGAAGTTCGTTGTAACAAGAAAAAAACAAAACCCTATGTTCATGAACATAGCAAAAAGATAGAGAATAACTAACCATATTGAGACGGTGAAAATCTGCCTGAATTTAACTTGTCATGCGAAACGAGTCTCTCTTTGATGCATCTCCGGCGGTGGTTCGGGTTCCTATTCTTAGCAGCTTGTTGGCTGTGTGAGTAAGACCAACTAAACTAAATTAATAATTTTCTTAGCCGTTCGATTTTCTGTTCAGTTATTATAAACAAATTTCCGTACCATCTTCCAGAAAAAAGTGTTAACTAAAAGAATATGTGTTTGTATCTATCTTCTATAGCACCGCAAACGTTCGAAGAAGAGGGAGGAGGTTCTCTATGCAAAGATATGGAGGCTAAGTCTTCATCAATCTCTAAGCATGAATTAAACACGGTTGAGCTGCTGGCCGACGAAAACCGTTCCACTTCTGGAGCTGTTTGGCCAATAACTCTGCTAGTTTTAGGATCAGGAACGTCAATATCTTCATTCCTGTTCTCTGAATTTCTGGTGTTCTTGCTTTCGCTGTGAAAAGCAAGCTTCTTGAATACAGCTTTTAGAACTTTGGAAAATGGCAGCAGAATCTTTCTTGACGTCGTCGTGAGCTTGTTTGAGGCAGAACTGGCCGATCTCTCCATGCCTAAATCATCTTCGTGTTGAGCAAAGCTCCATCTTTTTGAGTAGCCTCTTCTAAAAGGTAAAGCTCTAGGATGAAGGGTTCTTGTTGATCATTCAGAAAGTCTGAAAGTCCTTTTTGTGGGTTAGCTGATGTTGAAGCCATTTGGAAAGTCTGAAAACTTGGACCTTGGAATATATGCAGAGGGAGGAATGCAGCATGCCCTCTGAGACGTCATGAGATGTAAAGAATTTAATTCGTATAGATAAATTCAGAAAATAATTCTTACATTTACACCTAGCAGCATTTGATTACACGTTTATTTTGAAGTTAGTTTAAAGAAATTACAAATTTCAAAATAAATAAGTAATTTTATAGTACTCAAATGCTCAAATGTTAAAATTTCCTGAGAAAAATATTTTGAATTTTCAATTTTGACGACATTATGCGGATCATTTCTCTAATTTTAAAACTCACTCCAATCTCCCAAGAATTAAAAAAATTTATCCTTAATCCAAATTTGAATTTTTCAACGAAAAATGGTAATAGAATATGGCCATCCAATTCCAACAGATCAATATGAATATTTTATGATGAAACGTATGCATGGTTTAATTAAACTTTACAACCAAATTAAAATATAATCGATAAAAATGTAACATTTTGAAGTAAGTGTAAGATTTTTTTTAATTATTTGAAGTTAATTGAAGAATATTTTTACCACAAAATATATAAAGTATTTTATTTTATTTAATTTGAATCTTTAATTATCTTTTCTAATCATTTTATTGAAAAAAGTTACAAATTTAAATTTAATTGTGTAACATCCTTTGTGCTTTAAGGAAGATATAAATGAGTAGGCTTTGAAATTTGAGAGGATATTTATGTAATTTCATTAAAATTAAGAGGAAATTAGAGTATTTTAATTTCCCTTATTAAAATGAGAGAGAATAATCTTGTTGCCTGTATTTAGTAAATGATTTTTTATTAGTGTTTAGTGGAATTGGATAGTTTTAGCATATTATTAAGATCAATTTGCTACTGTTTGGTGAACATCAATTCAAGTCAGCGGATTCTCCCCTAACATGCAAAGCTGAGTGACCTAACGTTTCTCACCAGCGGATTTAAATTTAAATTTGAAGTGCTAAAGATTTCCTTATGAAATACAATTTATTATGCCCCGACGTTAACAAATTGGAGAAATTTAATAAATATTAATTTTAATTATTCATTTCATAATAAATCTAATAAATTATAAAAAATTTTGGAAGAAAAATCTAATAAATAATAAATTATAATAACGTATTTTAAAATAAAATTGAATAAATATATTAAATTATAATTATTTATTTTAAAAAATAAATTTAATACTTAATAAGTTATAATGATTTGTTTTTGGAAGAAAATTTGATCTAAAATATAAATATTATTAAAAAAAATATTCAAAAAAATTACAAAATATCTTCATATATAATTATTGTTGGAAACAATTATCAAAATAATACGCAATAGAAAAATTAAATTATTTTCTTGAATCGACTTTTTTCACATGTATAATAAAATATATCACTAGAAAATTTTACAAGAAAAATGAATCAGGGACCAGTAATTTTTAACATGAAAAATCCTTCAATGTGAAAGTAAAAACCATGTGACCTAGTCTAGTAAAAACCATGTGAAAGTAAAAAAATTACTAATAAAATAATAGATAGAATATCTTTCTAGAAATTTTAGGAAATAACTAGTATAATAAATCTTTACCAAAATAGGTGAAATTTTCAAGAAAATCAATACAATAATTAATACAAATTATTGTATTAAACTAATCAATAGAGAAAAAGAAAATCGGTAGAAAATATGTACAATATTACTTAAATTATCAGCAATAATATTACTAAATTTGATGTGAATTTGAGTAAAAAATGTGATAAATTTCTAGCATAATTTGATAAAATTGCATAACACCTTTTTCTTTCTTTGTTGTTGTATAGCTTCTAATGTCCCTAGGATGCATGAGACTCAAGACGCTATCAATTTTTCAATTCTATATTTTTCTCACATAGAACCTATTATTCGGCCACATACATATATATATATATATATATATATATATATATATATATATATATATATATATATATATATATATATACCTAAAATCCTAATAGTACATGAAATTCTTACTTGTAATATGGAATCTATATAGCCTTAGGAAAAAGCTTTTTGCTAAAGCCATATATACCTAAAATCCTAATGGTACACGGAATTCTTGCTTGTAATATGGAATCTATATAGCCTTAGGAGAAAGCTTTTTGCTAAAGCCATATAGTCTTAAGAAAGGCTTAAAGCCATTTTTGGCTCTTTGAGGCTCAAATCGATCTTATTACACATTTGCCTTACATGCTTTTTCCTTTTTTTTTTATGAATCTTTTATATTTTTTTCTATTTTATACAAAATAATAAATATAAAAAAATTATAAATTCACTTAAGAGGAATCCACCATTAACAAATTTCTCTCTTCTGACTAAGTGGAGAATATTGTTATTCCAGTTATTGAGTAACATGCTTCGAACTTTTCATTTGGTAAAGGTTTGGTTAACATATCATCACCATTATTATTTGTATAAATTTTCGTAAGTTTCAGTAACTTATCACTCAAAACATCACACATCCAATGATAATGAACATCAATATGTTTTAACCTTGCTTAGAAATCACAAAATAAGATATAGCGATCCTACTTAAATGTAAGTTCTTGAAAATTTTTTTTCATCTACAGCAATTCTTTACATGCTTTGATTGTTGCAATAAATTTTGCTTTTATTATTGAAAGAGTAATATATTTTTGTACTCCAGATTACCATGCCATAGCTCCTCTACAAACTTAATCAAATAACAAAAAATAAGCTTATGAGAATCAATATCTCTAGCTAAGTTTACATCAATAAAACTAATTAGAAAAGGTTTTTCATCTTTAAAATATAAACTTAAATTAGTTGTACCTCAAAAATATCTCATAATCCATTTTATAATATTCTATGCTCTTTACCTGAATTTAAGAGAAAATGACTTACTGTACCAATGGTATGAGCAATGCTAGGTCTAATATATATCATGACATATATTAAACTTCTAACTGTTGAGGTATAAAGAATTCTTTTTGTATGATGTTGTTCCTTATCCATAGTTAGACATTATTTGATACTCAATTTAAAGTGAGTAGCAAGAGGACTTAAAACAACTTTAGCATTTTACATATCAAATCTCTAAAGTACCTTTTTGATGTACTTCTCTTATGATAAATAAAGTTTTTTTGCACTTTTGTCCTAAGTAATCATCATGTCCAAAATTTGTTTTGCTTGACCTAGATATTTTATAGAAAAATACTTATTCAATTATTTCTTCAATTCTTATAACATTCTTGCTAGTAATCAGAATATCATTAACCTAGAGTAAAAGAATGATAAAATCATCATTAGAGAATTTTTAAATAAACACATAATAATTAAAAGTTATCTTATGGTAACCTTGCTCCCTTATAACTGATTCAAATTTCTTATACTATTATTTAAGAGTTTGCTTTGACCCATAAAGACTCTTCTTCTATATACATAGTTTTCTTTTCTTTACTTTTCTAAATCTTCTGGTTGCTTCATGTAAATCACTTTTTCTAAGTCATCATGAAGAAAAACTATCTTTACATCCATCTATTCAATTTCTAGATCAAGACTAGCTTCTAAGTTACGTATTGTATGAATAAAAGACATCTTCACAATCGGAGAAAAAATTTCACTAAAGTTAATGCCTTTTCTCTGATTGAATCCTTTCATAACTAATTTGGCTTTATATTAATGCTTAGAGTTATTTTTTTCATTCTTTATTTTATACATCCACTTGTTCTTTAAAGCTTTCATACCTTTTGGTAAATTTACTAACTTATATGTGTAATTTTTTTGTAAAAATTTTATTTTATCTTGTATAGCTTTAATCCAATTACTTTTATGATCGTTTTCCATGGCCTCTTCATAACATTTTGGTTCTTCCCTATCAATCAAAAGAATGAACTTATTTTTAGTATATCTTGTAGAAAGTTGTTTGATTCTAGTGGATTTTTTAAATATAATAATTTGAGCCTCTAGTGTTAGTTATTTATCATTGTCATTTTGTATGAGATCATCTACATCAATCGCATTATTCTTCAAATAATAAGCTTCAACTCTATCCTACCCCACTTTTGGATGAAATATCTAAGTTAGGTAATCGTTCACTATGTTTAAGTACCACTATTTGTTTCTTATTGATGTCTTTCAATGTTTGATCTTCCAGAAATATAACATCTTTGCTTCTAATCAACTTCTTTTGTACAGGATCATAGTATATGTAACCAAATTCATTTTCACTATAATCCAAAAATATGCATTGCTTTATCTTCACATCAAGCTTAGATCTCTCATCTATGAGAATATGCACAGATACTTTACATTCAAAAATTCGTAAATGATCATAAGAAACATTCTTACCTAATCAAACTTTTTTTAGCACTTCAAACTATAAAGGAACACAAGGTGAGCAATTTAAAACATACATAACTTTATTTAAAGCTTCAGCTTAAAATTTGTTCGATAGTTCAGCATGTGAAAGTAATATTTAACTCTCTTACTTAATGTTTATTCATCCTTTAGCTAGGTTATTCAACTGAGGAGTCTTTGATAATACTTTTTAATATTTAATACTATGTTCTTTGCAATAAGCATAAAAGGATTTTGAATATTCATCTCTATTATCAATACATATGCATTTCAACTTCTTCTTTGTTTTTCTTTTAACTATTATTTAAATATTCTAAACACTTGGTCTATTGTCTTCAATGTATATACGCATATTTTTCTTGAGGATCATTAATAAATATAATAAAATAAATAAAACTGTCAAGTGTTTTTGTACTTATCAGACCACACAAATCAGATACACCAATTTAAGTATCTTAGACTTTCTAGACAATGGATGATTTTTAAAAACTACTTTATTCTATTTTTTAGCTAAACAATGATCATACCTTTACAAATGTGAACTTTGTAATCCATATAATGCATCTATTTTAGTTAAAATAATAATTCTTTTTTTTTGCTCATATGATACAACATTTTATGTTATAACTTAAATTTATCATTTGACTTTGTAGAATTAATAATATCTTGAATGATTTTTGCTTAAGTTAAGAAAACTGTAGAATACCTTGAGCCTTTAGCCATAACTATAGAACCCTTAGTAAGCTTTCACTTTTCACATAAGATGAAATTATCATAACCTTCTTCAAAAAATTTACCTATATAAAGTAGGTTTAATTGAATGTTTAAAGCATGTTTTTTACATTTAAGGATTAATCTAGTTCTATTGGATGTTTTCAGAATTATATCTCTAGCACTAGCATACTTCACCACATCCTCATGATATGTAATATGGGTGGAAGCACCACTATCAATTACTTAACTGATTTTATTCTTTGTAAAATTGATAACATCATTTTTATAAACTAAAAGAAATTAATCAATAATTGTATTAGCCTAATTTTCATCACTTTCATATTTTTACCTTTCCTTTATTCTATATGACTTTTATTTGTATTTTTATTGTCCTTCTTTAACTTTCAGCAATTTTTTGATGTGTCCTTTTTTGTTACAATAATGATACTAAATATTTTTAGATCTTTTTCTAGATTTGCTTCTGCTCTAATCTCTATTCCTTATACTTTAACTTTTACTTCTCATTCGAAACTTAGCAACCATAACATTCGGTTGTGAAGAAGAACTATGTGATTTTTTTCTTAAGTCTTTATTGAAAATGCCATTTTTAGCAATACTCATAATTATAATGTTGTCTGGAGTAAAATTAAATATAGATATTCAAAATATCTCCTATAAGTTTAGTAAACAATCAAGAAGCATCAAATCCTGAAGTTCATCTTTAAATTTGATACCCATAGTAAAAAATTAATTAATAATCCTTTGATATGTATTCAAATGATCTTTATCGAAGTGTCATCTTAATATTTTATGCTCATCATCTACTTTATCAATAACATTTTATTATTCCAAATCTTTTTGACATATAATTTTTTAAGTTTAATCTACAATGTATGAGCATGTGTTTTCTATTCAGTATAATTTTACACATTCTCTTCTATCTACTGTTTGATATATTTATAAACATGTTTATGTAATAGATTTCATTCCAAATCAAATTTACTTTTAGTAGCAAATATCGATAAATAGTAATCTTTCATATAAAGTAATTTTTCATCTTTCTTTTTCAGATAGTATAATTTTTACCATTTAAAAATATCATTCTACTTGTGTTAGCTTCCATATTCATACAAGTAGAATGTACTAAAACCTATCTTTGATATCACTTGTTAGGAAAAATTACTACAATAATACGCACTGAAAAAATTAAATTATTCGTTTGAATTGACTTTTTCTACACATATAATTAAATATATCACTAGAAAATATTATAAGAAAAATAAATTAGGAGGCCAACAATTTTTAACGTGAAAAATCTCTTAATGTGAGAGTGAAAATTATGAGACCTAGTTCATTAAAAGATCCATTAGCTAAATAATGAATATAATATCTTCCCAAAAGTTTTTAGGAACAATCAATATAATAACTTTTCATCAAAATAAGTGAATTTCTCAATAAAATTAACATAAATTATTGTGTAAAACCTGTCAATAGAGAAAAAGAAAATTAGCAAAAAAATATGCACAATATTGTCCAAATTACTAGCAATAATATACCTAAATTTGATGTAAATTTGAGTAAAGAATGTCATAAATTTTCTAACATAGTTTGGTAAAATTGCATAACATCTTTTTCTTTCTCTGTTGCTGTGCAATTTCTAATGTCCTGAGGATGTACGAGACCTAAGATGTTATTAGCTTATAATATGAAATTCATATAGCGTTAGGAAAAGGCTTTTTGGTAAAATCGTATAGCCTTAAAGGCTTAAAGCCATTTTTGGCTTTTTAAGGTCCAAATTAGGTTTATTACACTTTTGCTCCACATGCCTTTTTCTTTTTTTTTAATTTTTTTATATTCTTTCTCTTTTATAAAAAATAATAAATATAAAAAATTATGAGTCTAATTATGCAAAATCCACCATCAACAATTATTAAATAAAAAAATAAATTTATCAAATAATTTTGCTTAAATTAATCATATTAACTAATATAATTTAA
The DNA here is from genome assembly GCA_020226215.1 of Sindora glabra. NCBI lineage: Eukaryota > Viridiplantae > Streptophyta > Magnoliopsida > Fabales > Fabaceae > Sindora > Sindora glabra. Next base: position 81,324,340 of record CM035230.1, read on the forward strand.
TGTCAAATTCAATAGTTAAGCTGATTTTAGATGTTATCCTAGTGATGGTGGATTTAAAATCCTAATTTATCCCCTTTGATCTATTATACACAATGTTATATTATTACTATTTGGTCACCATTAATCTTTATGATAGTCCTACAAATTGTCATATTTGTTAATACATAATAGTTTCAATTTAAATATTAATTCTTGGGTCATTGAATCATCAATGCCATTACTAGCCTTCCTTTCTAAACTTTAAACCTACAATTTTAGAAAAGATAATATTTCATCTAAGCAAAATTATTTACTTTTCATTCCCATTCATGTAAGATTTGATTATTAAGAATTTTTTTTTCAAATTTGTTATTATTATTGTTGTTGTTGTTGTTTTCATTCACTTATTTTCATTTATTTTATATAAAATGAAGATATAGAATTTGTGAAAAATAAGGTTTTGAGGAGACAAAAATTGTCAAATTTGCTTAAAAGTGAAGATGGGAACATAAGAGGGTAAAATAGCTAATATTTGGAGGTGTCTTTTTTTTTAAAAAAAAAAGTTTTACTATTTATTATTCTTAGATTATAGCTAATGTGTGCAATAACTGGGTGAAAAAAAATGAAATGGTAATTGTAATAAACAATTAAAAAAAAAGAATGCAATTAAACAATCTTCAATGACCTTTTGCTTTGCCGCCACCCTCTCTCTCTCTTCCTTTTTTGGGTCATTTGCTTGTGTTTGTCTGAATTTCTATGGCTCCTGTGCAATGGGCGTTTGAAGGATTTTTATTATGGATTTATTTAGGCTGTGTGAGGCAGTTAGATCCCGAAACAGAAAAGCCCATGAATATCACATCAATGGCCCATAAGATATTTTAGGTCCAATAAAACGACTAGCACCGTGAAATTAGAATGAAATGAATAGCGGCCCAAATGCAAGCAACTGGCTGAATTGTTTTATTCAATAAATTTTGTAAAATTATTTTAAAACCTATAAAATTTCGCTGAAATTTATGCTTTATTTTGTAATGATACATATAAAGGGATGGATTACATTGTCAATACAATATATTTTATTCCAATTAGTCAAACTTCAATGAAATCAACATAATTTAATTTTTTTTCAAAATATATTTATAAATAATTAACGTTACTCTTTAAATTCAAATAACCTGGCTGATATAACAATATATATATTTATGATTTTGATCTATTTAATTCGTCTTTAAAAAAGCAAACCTGAATCAACAGATGAAGCAATTTGGTCTCAAGTCTTGTCTCCTATCCATTAGAGAAGTAGGTGTGGTTTTAACCGAATAAATAAATAATGATTATATATAAATCCTTCTATTGAACATAAAGCTTCGTTGGAACTGAATGTCAGCATCTAATTCGCGTTGTTAGGTCAAAAGACAACAACTCCAACTTTCTCTATAAGATTCTGGTAAGTTCTTAGAACTTGCTTATGAAGAAAGCCGACCAAAATATGGTATGAATAAAAACATTATAGCAAAAGCCACCAATTGAAGGATAACACTTGTCCAACTGATGAGATGCAGTGACATTTCTATAGCATTTTTTCTATTTTTTATGAGATAAAATTACTTGCACTTTTCCTTTCTCACTCCTCCTTCCCTTTCCATTTTTACATTAAAAAAATAAAGACTTTTTGAACTTATTAAATAAGAAATTAAGGCATCATATTTTTCTTAATATGAAAAAAAGAAGAAAGTAAAAATAATTTTACTCTTTCTACATGCTTGCAAATCTGAAATTCAAATTCATGGCAAGGAGATTGGAACTTTGTACATGGTAATGATCATCTTCAATGATTAATCATGTCATATGTATATATAAGAGAAAGACAGTACCTAAGTACATGTAAATATAGCTTTTTATTTTTAATTTTGTGTAATAAAGAGGGGCAAGTACGAGGGAGTGCAGTTGGCATCCAGCGTCTTGATTGCTGTGTTTTGCATTACTATTACAACGAAGGCCGACTGATAAAAACCCTTATTCATCCCAAATGCAGTGCAAGTCAACTGAAGGCAGGTTCCATATGATGCAATTTTAGGTACAAAATGAAATGACTCTTCCCTAATCCGCGCAACTTTTCAAAATCACCACTTACTTTGTGAGCCACTTCTTATTTCATTTTTTTATTTAATGAATTTAGTTTATAAACTGAGTGACTCCTAAAACAGGTAGCTCGTTTAAATAATCAACTTCAATGTATGATATTTTTTTTTTATAATAATAGGCATGGTAATTTAATTAATGCATACATGCAAAATGTTGTGTAATATTAGGGTGCTATTGATAACTTAAATGTATGATTTGTTTAAGGTATTCTTTAATTCATGAGTCATCCTGATTAATTAAATTTATAATTTTATTATTTTAATATATTTTAATGGTGCAATTTATTAAATAATTTAAAATTTTGACATTAGATGTATTATCATGCATATCATCTTATATATTTAAAGTGAATTTGAATAATCATCTTTACATGCCTTTGGATCAAATGGATCGTATGTGTTGAATTAATAACTAAACTCACATGCGCATTTCATTCATTTTAATTTGTATCAACTTATTTGACTTTCTGGAATCATATGATATATACTATTTAAATTATCCAATGGAGTTAAATTATTCCTTAATTCAATTCCAATCAGACACAATTCCATAAACTTGACTCATTTGATTCACAAATTCAATTATAAGTCTAATAAAATTGATTTAAGTTAAATTAGTTGAGTTCTACCTTAACTCCGTATCATCTGCCCGAACGTGATACATTACTGGCATTGAATGATAGAGTTGGCTTCGAAAGTGAACTCATACCCTAGTGTGACAAAATATTAATTACGTTGCGTGTATATATGTATGCTATTTGTTTTGCATATAATGATATCATCTAATTGAAGCATTTAATTCTTTGAATCAATTTTTCTGAAAATTCAATTTCATTTTGTTTCAATAGAAATGAATTTTAGAAAAAATTTTGTTAAATTTGATGAATTTTATAGTAATATAAATATAATTAAACTAAAAATTATAAATGAATTTAAATGAAATGAAATATATTTTTATTTAAGTTTAAATGTCACTTAAAAATATTTTTTTAAAAATAAAACGAAATATTATTTTTTAATTCATGAAATAATGGTAAAAGGTAACTTTGGTCTGTTGGGTGAAATTTGGAGCAAGCGAATTCAACCCTATGGGATAATGTTATTTCCTTAAGATACTTGCAATTACTGAATTAAACGTGTAGCATTTGAAAGGATTAATCTTTCATTAGAACATGAAAAGCTCCGGGGGTGTAGAGATCACATGATAATTAAAGTAACTTGGCTTGATTCCATCACGTGATTGGCAAAGAATCGTTCACATGTGCGGGCCTTTGAAGACCTTATCACTCCTTCTTTTCTCTCTCTAGCCTTTTCAGTTTCACTCAATCTAACAATCTCTCTAACTCCAAATGGCCTCTTGTGGGGAAGAGAGAGAGAGCATATCCTCTCCAATATCTTTGTCCACAGCGGTCTTTTCTCAGTCAATTAGTCCATTCTTGAAAGATTATCCAAAAGACAATAAAACAAGAAACAATATCGCATTCTTTGGTTTGATGCATTTGCATGGAAATATTCCATCAAGATGCCCATCGGTCGAGAGCCGTCTCTTGTCTTAATTGTATTCGTTTTAATTCATACAATTTTATTTATCGTACCCTTATTAAAATTTAAATAATGGAAGTTACACGCACTCACAACCATTCATTAATCACCATAAAAGCAATTGAAATGCCCTTTTCGCAAAGCTAGTACGTAATAATAAAAGAAAAAGTTGACAAAAGGATTAAAAAGTAGACCATCATCAAATCTCTTTACATTATATTGTGCTTCCAACAACGTGGGGCTCTGGGAAACCTCTAAACATTTTCACCTTACTAACCAAAGCAAGAAAAGAACTAGCCCCATTTAATTTCCTTCTTGCACAATCCACTAACTATGCTTCAATGCATGAGAGAGATGAAAGTGAGCTCCAAATTTCATGATTAATTCAGAGCTTTTATTTTTATAGTACGTACTAATTAGAAAGGCGTACGTGCTTCATGTGCTATAATCTACATACATAATTACGTTGGTGTTTGGTTAATGGCTCGAGGCCTGCTGATGAGAGCACAAGAATCGACATAGAGTGGAAAGTCTGGACAAAAGGGTCAATGATTCGGAGCTCAACTCGTCATTCTCTGTGGAGACTAGAATATTCTGATGCATGAGCGTGGCCACCCGGGTTTTCAGTTGTCGGTTTTCTATTTTCAAGCGGTCTACTTGGCTCGTGAGGTTCTCTAAATACCACTTCTTTCTCCAGCGGGACCGGCGGGCTGACTCCCGGTTCGATTTCTTTCGTCGGTCCTTTCTTTCGTCGATGGAATAAACTGCCCGGCTAGAAGAACCCTGTGAGCCGGAGTTGGGACTGGCCGAGTCTCCTGATTGAATGATAGACCACAACTGGTCTTGAACGTCGTCAAGGATCATGGCTGCAACAACAAAAAACAAAGGAAAGACAAGAAAACAAAAGCGTAGAAATTTCAAAAACTGAAGCAGAGGGAGAGAAAGAGGGGAAAAGGGAAGAACTGAGGCTAAGTGAGGGCTATTTAAGCTTGAAGGGAAGGAACACGTAGGGTCGACAACACCAAAAGACTTTGGAAAGCTGACTGCACAGTTGCTTAAATAAATAAATAAATAAATAAATAAATAAATAAATAAATAAATAAATAAATAAATAAAAGTGGCATTCAGTCATATTTTGAGGCATCTTTAAAGAAGGAATTAATTAACATTAATTTTATCATCTTTTAATAAATTAATTGCAACTCAATTATGAGAATAGAACTATAAATGAAATTTGTCTCATAAAATACTTAATTCATATTTGAGTTAAACAAATTCAAACTTAAAAAATTGAGCTCAAATTTTAAAATATAAAGCTCGTGATACTTTTGAATTTAAACGAATTTATATATATATTTTTATTTATTATATTGTTTATAATTTTATTAAATTATTATTTCTTTTAATTATTTAATATTTTGATATTATAAAAGAAATGTTTTTATTTTTATTTTATGAAAATAAATAAAGATAAAGAAATTGTACTTAAAATACTTAAACCCAAATATATATATATATATTTAAGTTGAAAATTCTAATAACAAATTTCATACTTATATTATTATTCGTATAGTTATTATATAATTTTTAAATATTATAATTTAATTATTTTCTATATGTATTTATTAAATTAGAATAAAATTTATATCTATAGTGTTATTTATTTCTATTAACAAAAATAATTTTATATCTTCTTTATTATTATTTATTAAAAAAATATAGTATATTAAAATTAATTTAAAATCAATTAAATTTTTTTAGTAATCAAATTTGAACTCAAACTCAAATTTTAAAAATTAGATGAATTCAAATTTCAACTTCAACTTCAACTTAAACATATCCAACTCGAATTCGAATAGCTAACTCAACTTCACCCAATTCGTTTATAGAGCTAAGCGAGAGACAAAACATATTTAGTATCACTTGTTCTTCATTAATTTTCAATTCGGGCTGCTGACTTAGAAAATTATTTAAGCGGCTGTCAAATTGATTTAAATCGATTAAAACTAATAAAAATTAATTAATCTCACCGATTCAACAGTCTTGCTCCTCAATTTTTCATTTCAAATTTTTAAAAAATAGTTATAGAATTTTTATTTGAGTCAGTTCACATATTATAAAGAAATTTAAATTTGAAAATGATATTGTATTATCTATTTGCAAGACTAACATTTATAATATTTTAGTATTTTAGGAATCTAAATTTGATATCATATGAAATGTTGGAGTGTGAAAAAAATTTAATTAATATTGTTAAATTTAGACTCTTCTAGATGATTCGACGAAAAAATTCGGGAGCTAGCCATGGGATTGATGCAGTTGATCTTAAGAATTGGTCTAAAAAAATCGGTGACAAATGGTCCACACAGTTGAACCAATTGATTTTCTAAAATTTTCTTTAAATAGATGGCATTATTTTGTTTAATATTAAACATATACTGAAATATTAATATTACAAATAGTCAAACATAATGTTATTCTTACAGATAGGAGTGATAGGCCAAAAAAAAAAAAGTTCAATATAAGTCTTTTTTGTGATAGAGGTATAAAATAATTTGATATGATATGATTTGATAGGTATATATTTAATCTTATGTGATAATTTAATTATTTTTATTATTATATATTATATTATATTATATTTCTAATACATAGAAAAATCCCAGTTCAACCTTACAAATAGTTAATTTTTGAACTGCTCGTTGGCTTGATTTTATGAGTAGATTGATTTTTAAAATATTATTTTTAATTTATTAATTGTTGCATTTATTAATTTTATGAAAATTTCATTTATTAATATGCTGCATCTCGCATTATAATTCTTATATTTTGTATACAATATTATTGAATGCAACCAAACATATTTAGTCTTTAATCTAACAAATTAAAGAAGAATAAATGGTGGATACCAACCAATGCATGGAACTTTAATGTCAGATGACGATGGGATGTGGTGGGGAACTGAGAGATGAATTTTTATTTTTGGCTTTTGGTTATGGGAAAGAAGATGGGGTCATGAGGAAGATTAAGGTTTAGCTTAACGAAGAAGAATAACAACAAATTGGATTAAAAAGTTAACAGACAAAAAAATTTGCGCCGAAGTCATTTTGAATACGCACGTATAAGATGAAAAGGGCAGTTAAAGTTTGCCACCTTGAAAAGACTAAGATTACTGTGGACTAATCAGTGTTTAGTACGCGGAAAATCAGGTCTTTCTATTGTGGCTGCAATTTCTTTTTCGTCCACGTAGTTTATTGAAGAATTCAGTCATATTGAAATAAAAATTGATAAAGTTTCATGGTCGCTTGACATGTATGTCTCTTTCTTATTTAGGAACACGTTAACTTTAATTATTGGAGTGCGCTGATTGATGCTTATATTTTTCTTGCCTTTTAAGGTTAGGACCATGTTTAACGTAAATTGATAAAATATAATTAATAATTGATAAATAATAAATTATCTAAATGTATTAGAAATATTTAATAAAAATAAATTAAAAATGTAAAATGATATGAAAAATAAACATATATATAAATTGAATTAATTTATATTTATTTTGATGCTAAGTTATATTAATATAATTAAAATATTTAAAATAAAAATATTAGTGCTTAAAATTTAATTGATTATATTTTATAGTATCATATATTTATTTATATGAAATTAAGGAGGTTATATTAAATATTTATTTACATAATTAGAATATAGACTATTATTTAATTAAAAGAAGAGAAATAAATTTTATAAAATTATAAAATTAATAACATATAAGTTAGAAGTTATCTTATGAAACTTATTAAATAAAAATTTATTTTTTAAATAAATTAGTATGTCATACACTTTTTAAATATTAACTCAATTTATTAATATAATCAATAAATTATAAGTTGACTTATTTATTATTTAATTATACATACGCTAAATTTGAAAAGAATTGAACTGTAAAATTATTATTATTATTTTGGGCTGTACTAACCGACCTATAGTATTAGATTCTACCTTTATATACGGTTATTAAATTAGTTGTTAGTATTTTACTTAGCAGTAAAGGAAGGAGAGCTAGTTTTAATTCCAAAATGCGAATTCTTATCTAAACATGGTATAGAGTAAATGACGTGCCAATTCTATGCTTTTACAAATTATTGAATGCACAATGGAAAGGATTATTTTTGGGTAACTAGTTTACTTAGTTGAGCATCCAATTCTAGGGCAGTTGGTTCTTGTGAGTGGTGGGTGACGTGCATTTTTTCTTTATCAGATTAATGAGTTAAAGGGTATTTAGGTACTGGGTGACGTGCATTTTTTCTTTATCAGATTAATGAGTTAAAGGGTATTTAGGTACTGCACCTTTTAGTATGCTAAAGTAGGTTGCATGTGATGCACCCAAATTTTAATCGAAAGAGTGGGATCATTTGGATGTTGGGGCTTTATCAACAGTATGCATGCCCCTTAATGTTTAGCAACTGCCCCCATTCCTTTCTTTTAGTGTTTCCATTCGCTTGGAGCCGATACCACATTTCTTCAGCCCATGGACTATATTTGTCCCATAATGTCAAACCCTTTAGACAGACAGATTCGAAGCCAAGGGCCAGATCACAGGGGTAGGATAGGGCATCTGTTTTTGGCACTCGCCGATAGGATAGAAACTTGCCATTTTTGGCAATCAATGGGCCGACTAGCTCGACACAAAACTAAACGTCAAAATTCGTGTTCCAATAGGCTGACCCGTAAAACTGGGGGCTGTTGCCGTTGGGCCAGCTGCTTGCCACCCTTTGCGTCGCAACATCAACCGAGCAAATCTTGGAATGTATACTTAGCTCGGATTAAAATAAGGGATAATTTTATGGGTAGTGATATTTTTATTGTTAAATTATTTTTAATGTATTAAAATTTATATTTTTTAATTTTATTTATTTGCTTTAAAATTTGATAGTAAAAATAGATATAAAATTACAATTAGTATGGCTTTGCACTTTAAATACGAAATAAAAAAAAAAAAACTAAATCAAAAATTCAAAATCCTAGGCAATTCTCCTCCCGCTGATATTCTCATGCTTCAATTCAAATGTCTAGCTGCCAAGTCGCAATACCATTACTTTCACTATCGTGAAGTTGCATAATAAATACACAGGGCTCTGCTTTCCCTTTTCACGCAAAACCTTTAAATTTCGAAATCAAGATAAATTTGACAACAGTTCACTAAAATTTATTTTAATTCACTTATAATACGTAATGTCATACTATTGTTTTATTTATTGTCTTGTCTGCAAAAAAATATTTTTAAGTTTCTTGCATTCTTAATATTTTTAAAATAGAATTATTTGGAAATAAGCTGAAGTGATTATTCTTAAGAGCATGTTCCCAATTAAGGTACCCTGATCCTGTAAAAGTTATTTCCAAACAAAAGCATAGATATAAGTTATATAGCCATTATAAAAAAAAAGAGGCAACTACGGAATCATTGTCTGAAAATTTTAATAGACATGATGGAAATTTTTTTTATATCAATTTAGTTTTAATATCAAAAATTTCAATTCAAATTAGTATTAAATTTTTTCTTACATCAGTTTAGTATGTAAATTTTTTTTAAAAAGTTAAATTGGTATCAAAATTTTTGATAATAATATTAAATTAATGTAAAAATATTTCCATTATCAGTTTAATATTTATTGAAATTTTCAAACAGTGATATAGCAATTTCTTCTTAAAAAAAGTTGACTCTGCGTTGGATTCCTTGAAGTTGATGTTCATGAGCGCAAAAGTAAATAAAGTAAAAGAAACTTGTCTGCTGAATCAAGGTGATGATGACCCAAACGACATCATCATTGAATGCTAGTCTTTTTTTTTTTTTTTTCCCACTAGATTTTTGAAAGCAACTGTGACAGTATATTACTACTACCTATTGTATTTGCTTTTGCCTCAAAATTTTCATTTTATATTATGAAAGACACGCAAAGTGGGACCAATTATCTTTGAAAAGCAACACCAATTAATTAATCAGAAGACTTAACACGAATCATCATGGTGGCCATTTCCAATGCTCCCAACCCTCGCTCCTTTCTTTCTTTCTTTTTTTTCTTTTAACCATAGAAGTGTCATGATATATCGTATACAATGGATGAACTGTAGCAAATGCCTGCAGATGATTGATAAAATTTGGTTATAAATTTTCAGCAATTAACACCAATGTAGGCTTTAAATCGCATTCAGTATTTGAGTGATTAGTCAACGTAGGATTTTGATAAGCCCCTTGCCTTCCGGGATATCGACGTGCGCAAGAGAATCAATATTGGTGGCGCAGACGGTGGGCCGGACGAAAGAGACTCTCATATCATAGCATATCCACAGTATGTAGATAAGACTTATAATATTTTTTTTATTCTTTTTTTAAAATGTCATTTTAGAAGAAATTTTTTATTTTTATTTATTTATTATTTTAAAAAATTTAAATTATATTTATTATATTTTTTAATTATTTAAATAAATATTTAATATTATTATTTATCAATTGATTTTTAGTAAATAATATGTTAATAAATTATAATTTATTTCTTTTAAAATTAAAATTATTTATTACACTTTTTAATTCTTTTAAAAAGAACGAGGGAGTAAAAATTTTTGGCTCCCAAGTCATGCCCAATGCCTTTGTATAGCCATACAATTAAGAATAGACTTATTTATTAGATGGATAAGATCGTTCGTAATCACACTTAATACAGATCGTATATGCTTTAGGAGGGAGCGGCGAACCCGAAAACTAGTACTACACAATCTGAGCTTCGAGCTGAGCGATGGGTAACACAATGTAGTGCTTATGAGATTTGGTCTTGAAGATGAATCGAATTCAGCTTACTAAAGCTGGAAACTCTGCTTGGGATTCATAATAATAATAATAAAAATCTAGGGTTCATAATCTATTAATTTTAGCCGTTAATATCTAGCGAAGCCTGAAGCTGACACCAATCTCCTGTCAGCTTTATGTCTTGCGATTGGAACATAAACTCGTTCAAAACAAATGAACAAACGTGTTACGCTTAAACGGCAATAAAGCATAGCATATAATTTACTTATTTCAATACATTAACCATTGTTGGTCATAATTCAAAAGCAGTGAACATTTCAATCCTTTTCATTCACAAATGATCCCTTCAACATAATCCATTAGTCTTTAAACTCACCAATCAAGATCCCAAGAACCTCACAATATACGACTTACCAAGCAAACGGACATTGATTTTGATTACGTTTGTTCGTTTTTAGTAGTCTTCAACAAGTACTGGATCGCTCTTCCTTCCCTTCTCTGTCCTTTTCCGGCTGATGGCACCGCCGCCGCAGCCGTTGTGGCGGAGATTTCCATCGTTGAAGATCAAGGGCAAGTCGTTGCCGTCTTCGACATCTTCTTCCGTTGAGATACGGACGCAAGAGCAGCGTTCCAAGGAAGCAAAGAAAGCAGTTGTGACACCATTGATGAACCAAGTAGCCATACCATCAAGCTTTCCGCAACCCGGAGAGCCATGCCTGGGTGATGTCCGGGCCCTGGACTCGTCGGAACTAGATCGGAGACTGAAGAAACCACTGCAGCGCGAAGAGGTAGTAGCAGCCATGGTTTAGAGTTAGCATTCAATATTGAAGGGGGCAGGGAAGGGAAAAAATGAAGAGGGAGTCTAGCTAGGTTTAATTATATCTCCATTTTCCAAGTGTCATTGTGGAATTATAATCATGTCTTTTTTTTTTTTATATGCTAAAATCTCCCCCTTGATTACAAAAAATCATATATTAATAGCAAGCAATAATAATGAATCCACGATTGATAATGAAAAATATTTAATACTCTCAATAATTCGGGCATAAACAATGCTTATTTATTATTAATCCATATTATAAATTTCGGAAGTTGTAGATCAAGCAATGTTTATGTCTTAAATTATAATATTCCTCAGACATAAATGAGTAGATATCATGCATAAAGTCACAATTAAGATGCGAAGCAAGGTATGATTGAGGGGCGGGCATATACTTTAGGCAAGGGGCCACGCTTGATCTTCCTTGTGAAATACTTGATGATTTATGATTTGTATAATGATTCCATTAGCATAAAGTGAGTCTGCCAACGGTAAAAGCGAGGCCGACACGTTCAACTTTAATTACAAACAACGCAAATTTGCAATAGCAGACAACAAGTACATGCATATTCTATCACAGGTTAGGAATGGGATGGTTGTTGGAAGTATGAATTAAAAATCATAAAAATATAAAATTAATCATAATAAATTATGATCGTACCTGGAGCATAATTTGATAAGGCCATGACTGATCTGAATGATGATGAGTAGAATTACAACCTACTTGGCCCCTTAGGTTATCCAGATAGAGAGAAAAGAGAGAGAGAAATTTAGAAGAGTAGGAATCCTTATTTTTCAGTGTATATCAAATAATAACCCTGATCTCTCTATTTATAGTCAGACTTGTGATAGGAAACTATTGACTACTAAAGGGCTGTAAGTTGGAACCTCTACCCATATGGGCTTATGCATAATCCAACCTATCATGGATCATACATATTAAACTAGGGCCCAATCTGTTCTATGCTTAATGTTAAAATACAAAACTAATTACTTAAATAAATATTCCAATAATTGATTAATGCTAATCCATATAATATTTCTAATAAAATTAATTATTTTATTTTTAAATCCAACAATCTCCCACTTGGATAGCATTAATTGATTATATAGAATAATTAAAACATCAATAATTAAGCAATTAGTTATACATTAAGTTATAAACTTAATTCAGAAAATGAGACCACATAGAATCACTGAATCCGATAGGGAGACAAGTGATATAATATCTCATAATCTGAAAGGAACAGAATAACGTTTAGTCTTTCAACTATAACTCAGAAGAGAAACAACTTAAAATCATTGAATCCGATAGGGAAACAAATGATTTATATATGTATAAAATATATTACCAATGTTTCAATATCCAAACTGAGTGACGATTACAAAAGTGGAATGAGACCATGCAGAATCACTGAATCCGATAGGGAGACAAGTGATGTTAAATTAATGTCTCATAATCCCAAAGAATTTGATATATATATATATATATATATATATAAGGTTACTGAGCAATGACTGCATAAGTGGAATGAGATCATACAGAATCACTGAATCCGATAGGGAGACAAGTGATGTTAAATTAATGTCTCATAATCCCAAAGGAACTTGATATATATATAAAGTTAATCTTTTGACCACAGCTCATATCATAAGAGAAATAACTTAAAATCATTGAATCCGATAGGGAAGCAAATGATTTATATATGTATAAAACATATCACCATTGTTTCAAAATGAGCAATTACTGGTCACAAATATCAATAAAATAAGATAAGCATATCTCAGACTCCCACTAAACTAAGACTTCATAAAAATTTAACAAGACCCATATGAGTTACTTGATTTTAAATACTCTTATAGGTAAGCCTTAAGTCAACGAATCCCTTGCATGTCTCCACTAGGGCTATGTTTAATGTGAGTCTGAAATTTAACAATCTTTTCTTTCTAACAAATAGGAGTTTATCATCAAAATTAGACAATATGTCTAGAGTTCCTTTTGTTTTAAGAAAAGCACAAAATAGAAGCCTTATCGCAATAAAATTTGGTAGAGATCGTGATATAGAATTAACTAATTGCATGCCAAATATCAACTTCCTCAACCTTATAGCCTATCAAGTGGCCTCATAATATGCGATAAATCCTACTTCCATTGTTAAGGTAGCTGTGAGTGTCTCTTTAACACTTTCCTTATGAAACAGCTCTTCCAAACATCATAAAGATGTATCTAGATGTTGACTTACGATCATCTATGTACAAAGCATAATCAGAATCTGAATAACCAATACTTTCAAGTAAATTAGATTGTCTACAAGTCAACATATGATTCATAGTACTTTGTGGATGCTTCATGACCTTCTTGGCGACTTTTCAATGATCCATCCTAGGGTCACTTGAGTATCTTCCAAGCACACTAATAGCAAAAGCTATATCTAAACGAATGCAAACCTGTGCTTTGCATAAGATTACTAATAGTGGAAGCGTAAATAATCTTATCTATTTCAGCCCTTTCAATATCAACTTAAGGGCATTATCATTGAGACAATGTGTTGTCTTTCTAAGTAGGTATTGGACTAGACGCACAAGTATCCATTTAAATCTTTCAAGCATCTATTCAATCAAATTGGCTTAGTATAAACCCAAAATACTATGAGTTCTGTCATGATGGATCTAAATTTCAAAATAAAAAATGTTTTGCCAAAGATCAAAATGACATGATAACATACGTTTTGACTCATCTAAATTAACTGAGTTCTTTAGCCAACAAAATGTCATCAACATAAAGCACTAAGATGACAAAATTACTCTGATAAATTTATTAAAATTCCTATAAGTACACAATATAGTCATATAATATTGCAAGTCTCTAAACCCATTGAGTTCGTCTGAACTTAATGACTAGCTGATTAGGTTCTTCAACATGAGGATCTTTATTTATATGAACTGGACTGTCAATATTATCTCCTCTAGTGATAAGAGAATCTAAATAGGTATAGGCAGAATGGTGGCCTTGTCACATAAAATTGATAGCCTTAAGCATTGAACTCCCACTATCCAAGCCATCCTTAGAATAAAAATGTCCAATCAAACTTAATTATCTCAGTACTATAAGTGGGATAAGAAAATCTATAACCCCTTGATCCAATTCAAAACCTAATGAAGAATCCACTGATTGATCTAGAGTCTAATTATTTTTATTTTTATTTTTTATTTTTTTTAATTAGGGATTATATGGTCTCATTTTTACTTTTCAATCCCACAATCAAAACGATTTCAAAATTTAAGAAATCTAGATCTAATAACATATCTTTATTTTACCAATCTTTCTAATCTCTCTTTAGAAAAATGGCCTAAAATTGATCCCATAAATGAAAGAATTCTAACTCATTCTAAGTTATTTATGCCTAATTATAGCATTGATGGGAATTTTAGAAGATACAACAGGATAATCTTTTAAATTCAAATGATATGGATCATTTTGTTAAGGTGACATTACCAACAATAGCAAAATCACTATGAATCTCAATCTTCCCACTTCCTTGCTAACGGGAATAACCACAATTATCCAAAACAAAATTAGAAATCAAATTTCTTCTTGTAGAAGGTACATAAATAACATTATTTAGATCCAAAAAAATGTCCAGATCACAAACATAAGGAAATTGATCCTATGTATTGAACCTCAACCTTACTACCTGCTACTCCTAAGACATTTTCTCTCTCTTATTTGGGATCTACTGGTTCTTGAACCCCTTTAAAGAATTTGTAACATGAACAGTTTCACCAGAATCTAACCACCAAAATCTAAAAAATATTTCAAGTTTATTGGACTTAAGATACACTAAAGTTAGATAGGTAGAATTGAATTTCTCTTCAACAACTTTCATGTACATCACATTAGTGTCCTTATCTGGGATACTCTCTCTAATTCCCCTTTTTCAATAATGAACTTAATTTCTGTCAAACAAATCCAGTTCGATTCATACCATTGTTTATAATAGGTCTTATCTGCAGCATTAGACTGGGGCAATAGTTCAGCCGGCTTTGGTTCTTTAAGAGCCAAATCTTATTTAGATATTGTCAGATACATGTTTAAAGACTCTCTCCATTTATCATAGTTTGTTCCATTAAGAGTCCTCACCACAGATAGTTGTTGAAAGGTCGAGACTGATACAACAGGATTGGGAAATTATTAATCATGTGTGCACAACATAATTACAATACAAGATTCCTAATTAAATAAATCAGTCAAACAACTATCTAACAAGGTGGTATAAAAAATACATGTACCATAGATTTGGCTTGTACAAAAGTCTACATAAAAAATGTAATCAATATAACCATACCGATAGGGTACAAGAAATATTGAAACATTATAATTACTGCATGCCTATTCTAAGGAGTCTAAACTTTAAAATTACATTAACAATGTTACACCGATAGGGTGTATCCATCATCAATGCAATGTACTCCTAAAAATCTTATAAGGAAAATATTTTATGAAAAATAGCCTTATCATATCCCTAATTTATCATTGGTATGAAATAAATGACTTTAGGTGTTTTATATGTACTAAAATAACATAATTAAGGGCTCAAAATCATCTAATATACCAATATTTATAATTAGAGAGAGTGATACTATACCAAGCTTACAAAAAAAATATGAAAAATGTCCATGAATTTTCTCAGGCTAAAATTTAATAAATAATTTTTTTTTATTAAACAATATAAACTTTGCAAAATTTAAAAATAAATATTTACTAGCTTCATAAAAAAAAACTTCCAAAAAAAATAATAGATGTATAAAACACAAAATATTAATAACATGTATAAAATTATATATATATATGACAATTATAATATATAAAAAAAATGTCAAATATATATAATATTAGAATATATATATATATATAACAAAACAGGGAAGTATATATATATATATGAAACGTCAGAAACACGCAAGTGGTTAGCTGGCCAAAATCTGTCAGCTTTTGGCACCTGTCTTCATGCGCTGTATGGCGCGTGAAATTCACGCGCGAAAAAGTTTTTTTTTTTTTTCCACCGAATCTGGAGCGTGCTTTTCACGCGCGAAGTTAGTGCGTGTCCTCATGCGCACAGTCACAGGTTCGGCTTCCTTCTCCATTTATTCCAGTTTGATTTTTATGACGATTTTTCCGCCATTAACAAATTTTGAGCTCCAAAATTTATTTTTAAGCCCTTTTAATCCCAGAAAATTATATCTAACCAACTTTAAACATGGATTTACATATTTATCAGAAGGAAAGATTTCAAAATTGTACGGTTTATGTTCATAAATATTCCAGAAAAAAAATCCAAACTGTAATTTGAAGCATAATATTTTGATATGATTTATAATCAGAGAGAAATAATCAAAGATTCCCATCATTAAATTAAACTTGTCAATCAAGTTCAACCCAGCAATGACGCAAATAAATAAAAATCTTTCAAGAAATTGAAAAGCATAATTTACCCGTAATATCAAAATATAGGTACAAGAAATTTAAGACCAAGATTGAGATCAAACACATAATAAAACAACAAACTTGGATCCAGAAAGTAACTATTACCGTAAACAAAACGACTGGGGCATATATGAACAAGATTCATAATTTAATTGAAATAAAACAGATCCAAATTATTTCAAAATTTTATAGAATTTGTCAAGATTAATTAAAATTGCTCATAATCAAATTATTCATACTATCAACATGCTCTGATACCAATTATTGGAAGTATGAATTAAAAATTATAAAAATATAAAATTAATCATAATAAATTATGATCGTACTTGGAGCATAATTTGATAAGGCCATGACTGATCTGAATGATGATGAGTAGAATTACAACCTACTTGGCCCCTTAGGTTATCCAGATAGAGAGAAAAGAGAGAGAGAAATTTAGAAGAGTAGGAATTCTTATTTTTCAGTGTGTATCAAATAATAACCCTGATCTCTCTATTTATAGTCAGACTTGTGATAGGAAACTACTGACTACTAAAGGGCTGTAAGTTGGGACCTCTACCCATATGGGCTTATGCATAATCCAACCTATCATGGATCATACATATTAAACTAGGGCCCAATCTGTTCTATGCTTAATGTTAAAATACAAAACTAATTACTTAAATAAATATTCCAATAATTGATTAATGCTAATCCATATAATATTTCTAATAAAATTAATTATTTTATTTTTAAATCCAACAATGGTGGGAAGATGCGTAAAATATTTCTTTCTTGGGCATACTTGAATGGAGTGGCTCAAAGTAATAGCATATATATAATATATAATACATACTAATTATTAATCATAAGTGGATACATAAAGAAATATAAATGGAGAAAAACGTAATGACTAGTTGAGGATGCAAATAATGATGAAACTTGAATTCTGGAATCGGATCTAATCATGAAGGCCTTATGGTACACCCACCAGGATTTTTATATGACTGGTTTTTTAGAATTTTTTTTTAAATTTATTCAATGACGCTATTTTCACCCTTTTATGCCAATATTATTTTAGATTAAACATGAAAACCTTGAATCCTGCATGAATACAATTAAGGAATAATTAATTATATATATTAATATAATAAATATATGAATCAATTAGTGATTGATTTTGAATTCTATTTTCCTTTTAATCATGTGAACTAGTATTTATAATATAGGAATATATAAAATTATTATTGTACATATTTTACTGCCTCTATAGTAACTTTCCTTTTCTTCCTCTCTCTCTTTTTCACTTTGATGAGGAAATTAATTCTACATTTAGATAGGATAAATTAAAATTAAAGTTGATTATTAGAGATAAAAGATCTTTTAAATAAAATAGGTTGGATCATGAATCTTATCTATCATAGGATTCACGTTTAATTAACTCACATTTGAATTATAATATTGAAAAGGGTCCGATCCAAATTATTACTTTTATTTAAAGTTTACATAATAAATTTTAACATTAATTATCATTTATAAATTAATGTAAGATTCATATTAAAATTTCTAACATTTTATTCCTACTTCTCTATTTATACTTTCTCACACCAAAAATTGAATTACTCATTAAGTCATATTCTTCTATTAGTGGGGGTTACGTTTGACTTAAATTTTAATTATAATTAATTGATAATTTTTATTATAAATTATTTTCTTATTTAAGTTAAACATTTATGTTAAAGTAAGATTTGTATTTCTCTCAAGCAAGTATTTTGGATTTATATTAGCTAATAGTTTGAAATAGGAAAAAGATTTAATGTGAACACCATTAACAATTACGTAAGAAGCCTTGTAAATGTTTGTGAAAGATGTATTGGCACTAAATAGAAGGTTGTGATATTATAGTTATAAATCATCACATGCATCATTTTTATTGATATAATGAATTTTTTCTTATTCATAATTTTTTCCCCTTATGATTTGTTTGGATGGAGGTGAAAATAGAGGGGAAAGTAATTGGGGGTGAAAGGAAATGAAGGAGAAAGAAATTGGAGGTGAAAAGAATTTACTTTGAGTGTTTGAAATGGATGAAAATAGAGAGGAAAGTAAATAGGAATAAAATCATTTTCCTTTATTTGGAATGAGTGAAAATAAGAGAGGAAGTAAATGTGATCGAGTAAAATGATCAAAATATACTTTTAATATATTATGGTGAGGTAATTATAATTTTATTTAATAAAATAATATGAATTTTCCATTAAAATTGAATTCCTATCTTTAGTTATTGCATGTACTGCATACACTTGTTTTTCCAAATTTTTATTTTAACGCAAATAAAATTAAACTATAGAATTCTTTATAGTCTTTCATTTGCATTTAATTCTTTAAAAACAATGGAATAAATATAAATAAATTCTAAACAATTCAAATTTACACTGTTCTTTGGAAAATAATACTTTTTATCATTAGTAATTTAGACGCAAATTTGCATAGAATTATACAAGAATATTGACCAGCGTTTTAGTATTTCTACAAAATGCACCTCATTTTTCATTCAATATTTCCAAACAGAACTTCCATACATTCCTAGCAATTCCATTTAATCCAGTGATGAAAAGAGAACATTGATAAATGGAAGAACACCAAATTTACACATCATTGGGATATCTGTGGCAACAATTCGATATTCTCTATCATTATGTATTTCAGAAGAAAGAAGGGGGATGAATTACTGAGAATTAAAAAAAAAATTTCATTGTAAATTTAGAAAAAAAATTTAAAAAAAAGGATCAGGATCTTGCCCAATCCGGAAATCGGGTTTGGGCAACCCTAGTTCAACCCGATCTAGTTCGGTTCTCCCAGACCCGACCCGGTTCAGGCGCTTCTGGAGCCTCCACCACCAACACCAAATCACTACAGATTCCAGCGAGCAATCGGTAAGAATCTTTGGCAACAGTCGGCATTTTTCCGATCTACATGCTTTGGTCAAGGTCCCACCACCGATGCCATTCCAGAAAACATGTCGAAACAACCAACAAAAAAAATTCAAAACAGAGACACTCTCCCAGTGCCAGATACAACAACGTAGCAGATTAAATAGTATTCATACCTTTGTGGCTTGAATCGACTCCGGCAGTCGTAGATTCACCGGAAAACCAGAGATCGAGGCTTATCCAAATAGGCGATGGTGGTGCTCCTCCAAAGGCCTTCCTCGGATGAGAGCTCTAATGCCGTTTCGTCTTCCTTCACAACGAACAGTCAACGATCGTCTAGTCGTGCACACCGTGGACAAAGGCGATGATAGAGGTCTGATGGCGTTTTCTTGTACTGAGGCGAGAAGAGGAGAGAATCTGGAAGCTGAGGGCAGTATGAGAAAAGAGAAAAAAATAAACCCATTTCACCCGGATTACCCACAAATTGGGGGTGAAATTGCAAGCGTGGGCCCTATCGATATTTTTCACTTCAAATTGTGCCCGCCTGTTTTTTCACTCGATATCCAAACGGGCGAAATTCCCATTTTCACCTACCATTTCACCCCGCCGCCCCTTTGGACTTACCTCTGTTTTCATCCGTTCCAAATAAAAGGTTAGAGTTTGGGTCACATTAAATTTATTTATATGTTATTATATTATTTCAATTAATTTAATTAGCTATTATTTGTGTGTTTGGAGAGGAAATATTTTTTACAGAGAATATATAATTAAATCCACATCTAATTTGTACGTGTGTTTAACATTTTTAAATTAATTTAATCCACCTACTTTGCTCCTTTTTTAATATTATTATTTTTTACTTCCTTTGCTCTCCTTCAAACAAGGGTGTCAATGGGCAATCCGAATTGAAGAATCAACATAGGGCCCAACACTTTGTATGGGGCCAGAGGATGTCAATGGATCTCCGTCAGGAGCCCATCTCTTAATCCAATTAGAGGACTAGAATTTAGGAACAAACCCCCCTCCCCCCCCCCCCAAAAAAAAAAAAAAAAAAAAGGGATAAAAAGAGCGTGGGGGGGTTGCTGATTTTGAAGATAGCGTGACATCCTCGTCCACAACTGAAAATGATAGGCATTTTGTCAACTGAAGCATTTCATAGTATAAAACTGGAAGAAGTAACTCAGCAGCAAACTCCATTTAGAGATGTATGCTATGATTTTTAGCAGTTCACAGAATAAATAACAATGCTTAACCATCTCTCTCTTTCTCTCTCTCTATATATAATTTGAAATCATAAGAAAACTAAAATTCAATTCATTGCGATTAAATTTACATATAAAATTATTAATGAGTATAATGTCAAATGAATTGAATTTTGATACTCAGAAGGTAGAATGTGAAATCAAAACCCCAGATTTTACGAAATTATAAAAATATAGAAATATAGGATTTATTTGTTTTCTATTTTTTAAAATAATTTTTTTATTTTTAAAAATAGGAGAACCTCTTTGATAACTTATTGTCAAAATCTGATTTTAAAAATTGTTTTATAAATATATAATTTGAAAACCAAAAAATAGAAATAATTTTTAGTTATTTTATAAACTTATTTCCTTATTTTGAATATTAATTTTATAATTAAATAAAATATTTTCATATTTACAATATCAATCACTCTTAATTCTTTATTTTTCTTTAATTTGAAAATAATTTTCAAAAAAATATTTGAAAATAAATTTTAAAAAATATAAAAATATAAAAATAAAAATATATTCGAACTTACACCCAGAAATGGAACAGGAAACCTCCATGTAGATTGGACAAAAAGGAAAAAGATATTTGTTGGAACTTGCCACTGCGGGGACTTGACAGTTTCAATTCCAAATGGACCTTGACAAGTATTTGACATTTTCAATTTCCTAAAGAAGCTGATAAAGTGCCAGCCATTGAAGATGGGAAAGAATGAGATTGAATAAAGACAATCGTAGTAAGATGTGAAAACACAAAGAAGCTAGAATTTTTTTTGGGAACACAGGGTGTTCAAGTTAACATTTTTCCCCTCGGGGACATCCGATAAAGTTAACATTTATTACTGCATTGAAAAATTTGAAAACATAAATAGAGTTTTTTTTTTGTGCAAAGGGAATAATTTCCAACCTAAATATAAAAATAATTTCCAACCTACTTTGCTCCTTTAAGCGACAGGCAGGATGTCAAATAAAAAGCGAATACAAAATACAAATAACAATAGAAATATATGTGGAATTTTAAATTCCATATTTGTCAACAATCAGGCCATATATACTGTACAGTGTACACTCCTTACCGACACATCTACTGAAGGGAAAAATCAGGCTGTATACACTGTACAATGTACACCTGTTGCTCCCGCATCTACTGAACGGAGCAGCCGAAGAGCATTTTGTGCGCCCCTATTGCTTTTTTTCATCACAAGTCGTGACCATAGTACAGACACTGAATTAACATGTTGCTGATTCAATAAAAAAGTATATTGATTTTAACTTAATTCTATCAATTAATGAATAGATCGGAGAAATTTATTTTATTGTGAGAATATAAATGTATTAATGTTCTAATTTCTACGATAATTATTTGACTTGATCACTTTTTCTCTTTAGAAAAAAATAAGAACACGGTCTGAAAAAGCCCCATGTATCTAACCGCCCAAAAAAAAATTGCTAGAAAGATGAAGTTTCGACTTAGAGACATGATTAAAACCATTCATTACGTATTAGATAAAAAAAATTCACTTTGTACAAAAGAATCCTCCAGGCAACAGCGGCCACGTTTTCCAGACATCAGATGTCTCCTCACTGTTCTTATTTTTACTTCATCATATCATTGCAAGCACCAAATCCCCATAACCCTGTAGTTTGAATTGGAGTATCATAACGCTTTTGAATCAGTATTGAATTTAATCGGTTTTACGTCATAATCATCATCCTCAAGATCAGTGAAAGATATGTCTTCTTCATTCACCACGGGAATGGTGGTTTCGCCATCTAATTCTGGCCATTCGTAGTCATCATCTTTGAAGTCCTGAAAAATGATTTTAGAGGATCGATTCCCACTAATTAGATCCTTGGCCTCAGTTTTAATCATTGGTTTTTCCTCAGCAAAAATGTAAGGTGTTCCTGAACTTTCAACCGTGCGCTTCTCAGTCTCGTGATCTCCGATCATGGACACACCGTATCTCCGAGAGGGCATCTCATCAGAATAGGCATCATCAGATACTGTAAGAGCACATAGCTCATGCTCAGGATTGTTTCTGGAATAGGAAGTGCCTGTTCCAAGCCATTCGGTTTCAGGCCTTGTTTGCTTTTGTAACTCCTTCATCCAAATTGCTTTGGATGCCTTTACCTGCAAACATTGTGTTGAGAAATTAGCAACATTTCATCAAACCTCCACTAGCTATTCACTGGTCTAATTGATCATGTCACTTAGAGGTTTACCATTATATGTATGACATTAAACTTGCATAACCAACTATCACCAATGTCTTCCATTCCATCCAATAAATACCACCAGAGGAATTTTCTTCTGGTCATTGAAATTGAAAGAGCAATCTGAAAGCAAGGGGCAAAACCTAAGTGACTCACCTGGGGTGTAGACAAAATATCTGCATCCTCCTTGTGGAGCCTTGAATGAAGTAGTACAAAATAAACTTTCCAAAAGTAACTCGGACTCATGTGGAATGGACAAAGCTCAATTCGAAGGGCGGCAAATCTAGGAGATAGTTTTTCAATTGCCAATGCATGCTCTTGTTGGGCATCTGACATGTTAAAATCTACAACAAGTTGGAATATAGCATGAGTCTCGGGCCTAAAGCGAAATTGATCGTTAGAACAATTAAAAATGAATTAATTTTTTTTTCTTAATATCTTACCCTCGATGTCTTGTTCCTCGTCAACTGGGAAATCCAGCCATGTCTCTGGATGCATCGCGATGTTCCTCGCGAAGGCCAACACCTCCTCTGTAATCCCAACTGGGGGTTTAAAATCATCACACTCATTTCCCACGGGCCCTGGCTCTGACATATTCGAATTTGAGTCCGTACCCGAAAATCCCGGCTCCTCGGGCCTCTTGATCCTTCCTTCAATGTCCAAAAACTCGCCGGCAATCCTGGAAATCGTATCGTCATCTTTATTATTTGCAGAATCAGACGGCTCTGATTGATTGCGCGCGAAGGAAGCGGGATCAGATTGGGTGTAATGCTTAGAAGAAGGAGAGGAAGGGTGGGAATTGATTGGAGGGGAAGGGGGAGCTAGAAAGGAAGCCATTCCCAAATTTTGGCGAGATAGGGATTCCGTGAATTCGTTGAGGTCGTCATTGACGCCCCGAGGTTCCGATTCAATCTCATTTTGTTGTGGACAATGATGTTGCATGGAATGTTGTTCATGGTTTCCGGGTGAAGTGGTTGGTGTGTACTCGTGTTCGAGAGGATGGTGATGTACGAAGTCATTATCATCTTCATCATCGGCGTCGAGTCGGAGGGAGCTAGTGAGGGAACGAGCCGACCCTGACATCTTTAATGGAAGTGTTGGGCGTTAACGAGTTTGAGGACGGAATGGCAGTACATGCCCATATTGCATGATACCATAGTCCACAAATGAGGGGTGGTTCAAGCCCTATTTCAGATAGATTTTATCTTGCTTTTGGTGTAAATGCCCTCTTCTTTACCGGTCCAATTTATTTTTGCCAATAAATCTTTGTGCCCCTTCTTACTCTTAAATAAAATATTACTATTATTTTACATTAACCAACTGTAGTTAAAAAGTTGGAAGAGTTGTCTTTAAATACTAATAATTCAAGAAACATATTTTTGATGATTATTACATTAAAGAGTTATATATAGAAATAAGATATAAAATGGATTTTTATCTTCTCTATTTCTTTTTGTTAATTTTCTGTTAATTTGGAAGATATGAAAAAGTAATTTTTATTTTTTAATTAAAACTCACAATTTCAATTAAAAAAACTTTTGTGCTTATCTTCTTTTGAAATTCGTCTAATGCATTTCCTGAATTAAAATCCATATAAATGAAGAATAAAGAAAGAATATTATGGTGTTAGATATATTTTTGTTTTGTTATTTTCAAAAAGTGTTCTAAAAAATTGCTTCTATTTTTTTTAATTTTTACAAACTATTCTT
Source organism: Sindora glabra (assembly GCA_020226215.1). Taxonomy (NCBI): domain Eukaryota; kingdom Viridiplantae; phylum Streptophyta; class Magnoliopsida; order Fabales; family Fabaceae; genus Sindora; species Sindora glabra. Next base: position 81,349,197 of record CM035230.1, read on the forward strand.
AGATTTAAGGAAAATCAAAAATAGAAATTGTTTAGTGCTACAAATATGAAAACTTTCATATAATTATAAAAGTAATATAAATTAAAAACATCTAAAAATTATTTTTATTTTTTAGTTTTTAGTTTTAATTAGAATTGTTATTTTTAAAAAATAGATCATAAAAATCATTATTGAATAAAAATTCTATTTTTAAATATAGAAAAATAAAAAACTACTTTTAAAAATAATAAACAAACAAATTCTTACTCTAATAATAAAGAAAGAAATTTATATTATAAATAAATCATATTTTTATAATATTTAAGGCATTTCTGACCTGATTGAAAATAATAACATATGTCATATAAAAGGTATTATTTTATTATTCACCAAAAGAAAGTATGATTTTATTAAAATAAAACAAGGGTATAGAGCTTATTTAGCTTGAAATAATGGATCTGGTATGAGAAGGGACATTTGCATTTGGAGGAAGGTAGAATTTCTTTTATTATAGTCCTCTCATTTTTACCGATGCTTGTTACTTGGAAGTGAGATATCATATTTGAATCTTGGAAATGAAAAAAATAAATGTTGAAAAAGCTTCCTTTCAATTAAGGTTCGAGCCAACTCAAATTTGTATTAATTAGAGATTTAATGTAATTTGTTAACTATTAGGTAATTTTTTACAAGTTTATTAAAAAATAAATTATATTATGTTATACTTAATGATATTACAATCAAATTTATAAATAACAAAAGTGATTAAAAAAAGAAAAATATATGAAAAACATGTAATGGATCAAGACAAAAAAAAAAGAGAGTAAATGTGTATGTTATAAAGTAATGAGAATTAAAAATAAAATATATAATTAAATAAAATAATTAATTAAATATTTAAGTAATTAAAATATTTTACAATAAAATATGTTTTATTATATTATACTACTCAATTATTTAGCATACGAACTATAAATTTTTGCTCTTCATCACTAAAGTTGGCAAGTGTAACATGTCAACAATTTCTTTTCCCTTTAATGTATCATTTCAACAATTCCTTTCATTTTTCAATCTGAGTAACTAGGAGTATTGATAGAAAGAGTACCCAAGAAACTCCCCATTTCTTTTATCATGCAATAAAAATGATAATTTTTCATTTTTAAATCAGGAGGAGGGGGGCTAGCAGGCTTTTGGTAGATGGTAATAAAAATAAATTTAGGCCTAAAAGACTTCTATGATCTAGTTGCTTTCACAGTTAACATTCCAACGTTCTTGATTTATGGTTTCCACAGCCCTCTCACCCTAAAATGAATTTATTCATGTACTTCCTCTTCACTTATTAGCTGACAAAAGTTCAATACGTAGAATTTAATGGTTAAATTACATCACCGAAAGGCCTGATCCAAATGGCATATTGCCCACTATAATACTATATGGTGTGATACTTAAACACGTTTAATTTAATATAAATATGATATATTTTTTAAGATTAATAATTTAATATAAATATGATATGTTTGTTTAAGATTTAAGTGGGTATGTTAATTTATTTAAGAATTTATATAAATTTTTAAAATTATTTTTTAAAAATTAATTAATAATTAAATTATAAATAGATATATATAATAAAAATATAAAATTTTTATTTAATAAAATGATAATAAAAATTTAAAACAATATTTTATTAATAATTAAAAATATTTTTATGAAAAATAGTAAGAAATTAAGTTTAATAAATATTTTTTATATAAATTTTATTAATTAAAATTATTAAATAAATTAAATAAGTAATCTATTTTAACATATTTAATAAATAAATTAATTTAAATAACACGAATTGTCATCCCTATTCTCCTCCTCTTCTACTTTTTTAGTATGTATAAACAATGGAGATGAGAGAAAAAGAAGGAAAGAAAAAAATTATTAAATAACAATTTTTTTTACATGATAGTTTCATACTATGTTTGGATGGGTGGGGATGGAGGAAAATGAAAGAGCATAATCCTCTTCTTATATAGTAGTGTTAAATGAAATTAAGTTTATAAATTTTGATAGATTTACACCATTTAAAATTGAATTTATTTATTTTTTATCAATAATATAGATTGGACAGATATAAATTGGTTCACGAACTAGATATGGACCGAACATTTTAGGGCTTTTTGTTGCTTAATGTTATGGGCAAAAAAATTTCCTATACTAATACTTCCTTTGAAGTATTTGCCAATATAATGTTATTTTTATTAAGTTTATTTTTGCAAAAAAATTTTAAGAGAAAAGTTAGTGAACCCAATGTTTCCAAAGGGGCAATGTTTAAAGCAGTAAAGTCTTCTTAACACCACGTAACTATACGCTTGTACCTTTACTTTTGATAAAATATTTAAATTAAATAGGTTTTTTTTAAAAAATTATCAAAATATTTATATATAGGCTTAATTTTAATTAATTGACAATATAAATGTATTTTACACTATAATTTATTTATGAATTATCATATTATTAAAAATATTAAAATTATCTTATTTAAGTAAACCCTCTTTTAGCAATATTAGTCGAATCAATAGAATTAAGTTGAATTCTATAGGATGATAATTTTTAATACAATATGATAAGTCAACATGAACATGATGTACTTTACTTCAATTTGGACTAACCTTATATGAGTTTAGGTTATAAACAACTAGTTAAAGACTCATACATTTGCATAGATATATATTATTTTACTATAATTAATACACATAAAATATATATAATAAAAAATCATTTGAAATAACTATAAGCACTTTCAATGAATGTAACTTGAAATAAATGTTCTTTATTAGCAATTGCCTTTACCATCCAAAATTTGTATTGTATTTATGCAATTAACAGGATTCAACAACATTTCCTCAAATTATCTGTTTGGATAGCAAAAGCATAATTGAGTAATTGTAAGACTTACATGATAATGAGTTTATACAAGTAGTTAGCAATGGATCCGTGCAAATCAAAATAGCTTGATGATATTGAAAAGGTGGAAAGGTGAGTACATGTTTTTCTCTAACTTGTTGATAAAATTAGTAAAAAATAACTTTTAGCATAAATGCTTATATTTGATCAATGGAAGATGAGATATGATTATTTTCATCATTGAGCATTTTTCCTTCATCATTGCAATATTTCTTACCTATGAAATAAAATGATATGATCTCCAAATCATGCAATAAAATGATATGATCTCTAACATACATAGTAGAAAGGAGTATTCTGCATTATAAACCTTAGTAGATGAATGATAAATTTTCCTACATTATATTTTAATTTATGGTTGCTCCTAGCATTAATCTGAACTATACTATAGCATGCTTATTCTCAACCATCATGTGCTAAATTTGTGTTAATAGCCAAGTAAATGGCATTCATGTTTCAGGCCTATAGCACTATTTTAATGAAATGTTGACAATGAAGCAATATCTTAAAGCTTTAAGTTCATGTTTAATTGGTGATAGATTGTTTCCAACCCAATGACCTTCTCATTTCCATTGTCTTAATTTTTATACTAGCTTAAATGCAGCAGAATAAAGGCCCTAATCCGATATAGAAATATAAAGAAAGAGAGGAGTGAACCTTCATTTCATAATCCAATTACTTAAATTAGAAGAGTAGGTACAATTATATGAATACCTGAAAAGGATATGTTATTGACATTTTTCATCTTTCTCTAATACCAACGTATAGTAAGCAAAATCTAATTGGTTAAGTTTAATAACACGCTCTTGTTTAGACAATAAAAGTAAGGTATCATTCAAGCAAAATTTTTATAATCCTTAGAGTCATGAGGTGTAAAGGCATGATTAAAATGTATACCTTAAAATATTAGTAGGTGTGAAACTTTTTCAAATTTACACAACCATTAGCTATACAATTTAAGGCTTTATCTCCCATACCTATGCAATCTACCAGGTAAAATTTTTGTAACAATTTGTATCTATGTCTAATCTTGATAAAAGGATCATTAGTAATACTGTGGCCATAAAGCATTACAAACTCAAATATTTGTACAAATTGAAATCTGACAATTATACCAGAGCATAATATCAAAGAAAATTATTTAATAGTTTCAATGCATGCACATTATCCAAAATGATAGGCATGAATATGTCAACTAAATTTTATTAAAGAATTTAAAATTTCTAAATGGCATCTAACATGTGCAAATCTAATGATAAGATGCACTAAGCAAAAATCACATGAATTCATTAAGCAAAAAAATAGAAATTTCCATTTTAGTGTAAAAAACTTAGAAAAAATTAATCTAATGTTCAAATCTTAACCAATACATAGCACATGTCCTACAAGAATATATAACAACTAAAAACTCATTCATTTTCAATTCAAATTGGAAGAAAATAATAGGTCCTTCAATAATGCATGATCATTCATTCCCTATTGGACATACCTATATGATAGGAACACTTGAAATTTAGGAAGGGCATTTTGGCATTTCACAAATAACTATATAGGATTACTAAGGCCCATTACTTTAATGACTAAAAAATGAACATTTTAGAAAAGACATTTGTGTTAAGTTATCAAAAGACATTTGGATTTCACTTAATGAAGCAGTTGAAGCATCCTCATAAAATTATGAAGAAACACATATACGAGTAATAATTCTTAAAATCCAAGTCAACAATAGAGGTAAGTGAAATATTACATTCTAAATTCTAGTTAGCAGCAAATTTTGAAAATCAAGAAAGGAGCCTAAACATACTTCAACTGAAGAACCCTAAAGCAAAACCAAATCACATGTAAAAATCATTCCATAATTGATTATTGTTCTACGATGTAGAGTTATAATTTTTCAAATTATAATTCATTTTACCTGACAGGCATCACAATAGTTTGATTGCTTTATTCAACATCATTTGTACCTTCATTTACAAGAAGAACTTTATAAGGATTTTCTTCCTAGCAGTGGTTGAAGTTTTTGATATTCTAGTCAATTATTTCAATATTGAAAATCAATTTTTCCCTTTCAGCAGACTTAATTCCTTTGGAAACCCGAATTCATCATTTTGCTGCAATGATTTTCATTATTAAGTTAAAACACAGAGTATGAAAATAAGTAAGATTTCATTTACATATAAAAGTAATTTACTTTAATCGAATCCTCCCTTAATTCAACTACATCTTTCTTAGTGAATTGAATGACCTCATGATCAAACAAAATAAATGATGCTGATCCATTTTCATCCATAACCACTACTTGAATTCTAAACCTTTAAATGAAAGCAGGGAAATTTCTTTTTCTTTTTAATAAGAACATGAGAAAAATAACAAAGAAGTTTCAAGTATCATTTGATTTACTTTGTAAGATATTAATCACATATTTTATTACCTTGGAATAATAGATGCAACAACCTTGTTACAATGGTAGCAAAAATATTGATCACCAATATGCTTCACAGCTTTCTTAGGAGAGTTGTAAGCATCATAAAACTAATAGTAATTACTTTGTATCTTGTGGATTGTTGCCATAGTTGAACACTTGCAATGCTATATTAATGATATATATTGTCAGAAAACTAATAAATTAAATAGCCATCATATTCTAGCATTTCAATATCTATATCGTTGAGTAAAATGAAACGAAATTATTATAATACCATCCTTACATTGTCACAATTTCTAATTTCAATGAGATTTTTCTTGCTTCCAAACAAAATGAATTTACTTGTAGATAAGCTTGCTCGAGAAAAAGCAGATTAGCTAAAGTTTTGTGAAAGGCTTATATCAATCAACCTTAGCCGGTAAACAAAAAGTACATTCTTTAAAGACCAATCAAACCTTAGATTATAACTTTCACAATTAAAATAAAGTTATAATCAAAATTAATTTCAATTTATTTAATAACTTTTTTGACAAACCTCTATTTAAATTGGTCAACTTTAAAAATGGGTGGGTTAAACATAACCTTAGTAGTATTTAGTTAAGATAACACCATCTGCATTGAAAAGTAACAAAAAAATAAAAAATAACTTTATTAGCCACTAATAAAATAACAATAGTACAACCCATTATATTAGTAGGGTGATAAAAAAAAACATAGTTTTTACTTGTCAATGATGTTCCTCTAGTTAGATAAATGATAACGATTATGTTAGTATCAGTCATGGCAGTCAGCTTAGCTACTATTGTATCATCCAAGTCACCCTACAAAGCATAATTTAATTGCCTCCCATTATCAATTAAAATATTAGAGCAATATACATTCATATAAAGTTTTAATCTCACATACATACATACATCTATCATCTTGTAAAAGCATTTGTATTTTTCTTCCATCATCCAACACCTTTTTGAACAGGCTGGAAGCTCACCACTTCACCAATAATGTTTGTAATGCTAGTATAAAGACATAATTCAATGATTCAAGACTAAACTTATATACTGATCATTCAGAACTTTAATAGAAATAGCATGTCCTAATAGAGATTTTTATTTGCAATTGTTATTTCATGGTTGACTAATGTTTTCATTACTTGCTCATCTAAGAGGACTATATTAATGTAAGAAACTTTATTTCAGTACTTTGACATTAGTGTATGCCACATGCGAATAACTCTCACTTTAATCCTTAAAGTTTCATCATTGTCAGGTGAGAGTTTATTTATGAAAGTGTAGTTTTGATCTTTTCTAGCATAACTACAAGAAATCAACCACAACAATTTTCAAATATAGCTAGCACCATTACACATCTCAACAGGTATATAAGACACATCCTCCCATCATATAAAAATCTATGCTACATAAAAATAGAGTGGCAACATGAAAAATTCCATATTATAAATTATATAGAAACCACATCAATGAATGAAACCCATATTATTGGTATTAAAAAATCTTATAAAGTTAATTGTCCCCATCAAGATGGACAACAACTTTGAACCATGGATGATGCACTATGTCTTACAAAGTTCATCCTCAATTAGTCACTAAGTCATTAAATAATCCTTGTAGGTCTATATGGTTGCTTTATTAGTTTGCAAGATCAAAGCTATAGAAGTGCAGATGCTTATTTATTAAATAACTAAATGCTTTATACTAAGTGTAACATGTTTTACTTTTAAAAAAAGCAATAATTCTAAACCACACATAGGCAAATACCAAAAGAACTGAAGCAATACCTTATAGTTCTTAAGTTTAGAACAAATCATACTCAAGCATCAGTTAGCAAAAGCTAACAATACAAAATTGATCGTTCATGATTGTTTAACAATAACGTTCTAAAATACACAACACACTTGTACAATACCAAAAATAAACAAAAAAGGTGATGTTTAGCAAAATAAGAAGAAACAAAGCTTTCAAATTGAGAACAACTCACCTCAAAGCTATTTCAAGCAAGGAAGAAAGCACAAAGAAGGTAAACTAAGTGCAACTTTTCAGTAAGACAACAAGACCCACACAACTAGAACCTTCCCTTCAGCTCTTGTATAAGAAAAATGAGAGCAAAATAAAATACTCAAATATAAAAGAGAGAGGAAAAATGATAAAATTTTCCATTAAGAAGAGTTTTATCACAAGAAAGCAGAAGATATCAAATTAGTAGTAAGAAAAATTAACTCAAGTATATAATAATATTTTCCAACATTGCACACACTAAACAAACTTCACTCTACAGTTGTAAAATATGAAAATATATTAATACTAATATTAATTAAATTAAATTTATGTTAAAATGAGTCATTAAAATTTATTATTCAAGGGTTAGTAAACATTCTTGAATACAATTAAATTAAATTAAATATTGTATTTTATTTTTACATATTTATATATTTATAATTCATATTTATATAGTTTATTTATATTTACATTACATAACATTACATAATAGTCTATAATTTATAATAAAATCTTATCGGGTAAATTTGAAGTTTGAAATTTGAATTTCAATCAAACAAACACTGTATCACTTATCCTGTTATTTTTTATGCATGCATTTCCAGAGCATTCCACCTATCTCTATAAAAAAGGAATTTTCAACATATCCTTAATCTTCTTTACTAATATATTTTCATCGCATTGCAGTCCAAATAGTGCCAACATAAAATAAACTCAATTGCCACCTTGAAGGACTTTATTCAGAGCAAAGAAAATAAAAGCACATTACTAAAGTACATCACCTACCTAAACTTATCGTGCAAAGAGGCAAAGCAAAAAAAAACTTTTCATGAATTAAATATACACCTAACTGAAATTTAAAGTTTGAAATTTCTATTAAACAAACAATAGTACTTAGCCCAATTTTTCTACATACACAATTTCTTCATACAGTAAAGCTCTTCATCGATCTCCAGCAAGAAGGAATGTTTAATACATTGTCCACCATATTCTTTTACCAGATTGCAATTGAAGCAGCCCACCTTAACTTTTTTCATGCATGTTGCAGCAGATCTTATACCAATCTCCAGCACGGATGTATCTCCAGTGCATTTTCCAATTTCACCAGCACTTTTTCATTGGACTGCAATCGAAGTAGCCTCCGTTGGCAAAAATTTCCTTCCTGCTAAAACCTACACCATCAAAAAAAAAATTACAAGAAATTTTATTAAACAGAAATAAAGTTCTCTATGTTTTACCCAAAAGAAAAAAAGAGAAGCAAAGTTCTCTAGCAATCAGATAAAACATGTCCGAACGAAAAATATATTTAAAAAATGTATGGCAAATAAAATGCCTTTGACTGCTGAAATCCATATTCATTATTTGTCTCAATTTGTCTAAAGAGTACTAATAAGAAGATTATTTTATTATTTGTCTAAAAAGCATTAATAATAAGCCTTTGTTTGGCTTTGAAAGAAGTGGGAGAAGAAAGAAATTAGGAGAGAAATAAGTTAGGGGAGAGAGAAATGGGAGGAAAGAAGAATTTTTTTTTTTGTGTTGTTAGGAAAGGGAGAAGTTAGGAGAGAAAAAAAATTAGAAAAGAAGTGATTTCTTTTATTTAGAAAGAGAGAAATTAAAGGAGAAAGAAATTATATTTGTATAAAATAACTATTGTACCCTTATGTGTAAAAGATGAAAATAAATATGTATTTTAAAAAAATATATTTTTTAAAAAATATATTTTAAAAAAATATAATTTCAATTTCTAAAGAAAAATCCAAATAAAAAATAATTCCATTGATTAAATATTTTTAAAATATTTTAAAAAATTCATATAATACATCCAAACAGGTAAGTAAGAAAGGCTTATTCTATATTATTATAATTTTAATAATTATTAATATATTTTTATTACAATTATTAATTAATTAATTATACATATAAATTAAACAATAAAAAATATTTTAAATAGTATCACAAAACTGATGCCCATTTTTCTTTTCTCAATATGCACAATAAATACCCAAATGTAAGAAAACCATAACATTAAAATTACTCAATGTGGTGGGTTTCTATGATTGGCTTTTATGGTGTCCTTGTTTAGGTTATTGGCAGGATATCAATATATGTTGTCACAGGATATCAATATATGCAATCACAAGATTTTGGTATGAGGGTATGCATGGAAACAAATAATTTTAGTTCGAATTTCTCTTCACTTCTCTCCAAAAGTGGAGAGAAGTGTGCAATTTGACTTCGGTGGACCTTACTGTCCTTTCTCACCTTATATTTCTTTCATCCCTAACTTCTGCCTGCCGTTCCAAACAGGCGAATTTGCACATTTCGCCCCCCACTTCTCTCGCCCTACTTCTTTTGCCCCTCGTTTCTGTTGTTCCAAATAGAAGCTAAGAGAATTTGTTAGAGTAGAAGTATGAAGAGAAGCTAAACACACACTAAAATTAGGCAAAAAAGGAAAGTAAAAACAAATGTATCGAGATTCGAAAAAGTTGACAAAAACAATAATAATATAAAACGATATGATTATTAAAAGAATGATTAAATTGAAAGAATTAATTAAAATTAAAAGAATCAGGGTAGAAGAAGATAAAAAATTGATATGTTCAGTGAAAAATTAAGCAAGAAAATATGTATTATTATGCCGACACGTGGTAGGAAGAATACGTCGTTTAAGTAAATAAATATATTTTACCTATTAATATCAATAATAAAAAAGTTGGATTAGGATTAGTTTAAAATTAAATAAGTTAACCTATTAATGCATTTAAAATTTTATATTAAAAATTTAATAATATCATTTAAAAAATAATTAATAATTAAATTATAAAAAAATTTATTCAATAAAATATAAACTTTATATTATAATTATAATAAATTTATAATATAATCTTAAAAAATATTTAATTAATAATTAAAAATATGTTTAGTGACAAATAATAAATAATTAAATTTGATAATGAATTTATTATATAAAATTTATTAATTAAAATTATCAAATAATTTACATGGCTTGACCCATAATACATTTAAAAATATATGTTGATCTGACACCATTATTATTTAGTTCAAATTCGATTGAAACTTACTCAAGTTATTACTACCTTCTTTATGGATATGAACTTAGTATATGAATACAAATTACTATTCCTAAAATCTCGAAACTTTCTAAACTCAGAAAAAGGTATTGAGTTTGATCCTTAAATTTGCCTTTATTAGGAAGAATTTACTATTTATTACTCTTTCTTTTAATAAGAATTAGTTTCATATATGATAAGAAAGATACGAGAATACCTTAGGTGTGAATTAAAAAAATAAAAAAGAGTAAACCTTTTTTTTTAACCCTGTAAAATTTCCTTTTTTCTATCGAAATATTTTGTATTAATTTTATCTTTTTTAAATATAAATTTGTCAATTTTATCTTTTTTTTTAGTGTTTATATATAGATTAATTTGTCTAATTTTATCCATAATGTCTCTTTGGGGATGAAATTAAATAAATTAATATTTTATAAAGATAAAATAGATATAAAATATTTCACAAGAATAAAAATCAGAAAAGTAAATTTAAAGGAAAAAAATAGAGATTTTAAATTTTATCTACTATCATTTATATTATATGTGAACAAGAATGTGTCACATTAATAAAAAAAATATAAAAATACTTAAAAAATTTTACTTATAGAAAATGTTACAATAACTCTTTAATAATATGACAATATATGAATAAATAATAGTACAAAATATATTTACATTACAATATAATTAAAATTAAACCTAAATAAATATTTTAAAATTTTAAATTTAATATTTGATTAAATATTTTTTAAAAATTTAAATTTAATTTTTAATTTTTTAAAATTTTGTCACAAAAACTGATAGAAAAAATAGGGGATTCTCAAAGAATGTTTTTGTTATTAACTCCTTAGTAAGATGTCCTTTAAAAGTCTTTTTAAAAAATAAAAACAACATTACATATGTATATAGATTCAAATCAGCATCTATTTGAGAAATTTTTGTCCTTTTAGCATCACATTGGTTGAAAAGCCAAAAATTGGTCATTTTTTTTTTACAAATAATTCAAATCGACTTGATTCACCAACTATATAGCCCTACTTATATAATAGTTTGCTAGTTTTGATTTAAGAAGGAAAAAAATTGAAAGTTTATAATTAATATTCTAGAGTTCTCTAAACTTTCCCCCAAACTACTAACTATTTTATGTTTTTTCAAATTGGAGAATCTTTTAGATATCCAAACAAGTAAAAGGAAAATTATAATTGAATCATTCATTTTTCTCTATTCTTTTTCATCCCATTCTCTTTTATTGCCTCCTCTTCCTTTCCCTTCTTAACTCCTAAACATATCATCGAAGGAGAGGAAAGGAATGGAAGGTTATGATTAATTTTTCAAAATCCTCTAACATTTTCTAATTGTAGCAATTTTGTGTTTCTTTAATTTGAAAATTTTTCTAAACATCCCAATGTGAATAAAATTTTTGTATTCCTTAATTTTCTAACTATCTATTCTCCTCCCTTTCTTTGCTCTCAATCCTTTCTTGTTATCTTTCCGTCATTTCTCTTTTCTTTCCAACTCTAAAATATACCGTAAATGTAGATAAAAAAAAATTAATGCCTAAATTCTAGTGACTCTATAATTTCCTTTATAATATTTTTGAATGGAGGAAAATTGAATGGAGGGAGAGAAAAAGGAAGGTCATATAATAACATTCTTTTCATTTGAGAATTTTAATTAAGGGAAGAGGTTGAAAATTTATGATTAATTTAATGAAGTTTTCAAACACTATTTAGTCACTATTTTGTATTCAAATAAGAAGAGAGGTCCTTAACCACCTATCATCTTTCATTTCCCTTCCTTTCATTCTCTCAAGTTGTCATCCTTTTCCTTCCTCTCTTGATCCTTAAATATAGTATTAACTTTTAGGAATAGTATGGTAAGTGATCTACTTTTCTACTGTAAAAGTGAAACAATTCTAGGAAATGTCATAATTTTTTTATACATTTGTCAAAATTAAAGGCCATTTCTGAGATCTAACTCATATCCGATGTTAGATAAATCACTCAAGATTAGTATGCAATCCACAAATGGGATTTAACGGAAAAAAAAAGAAATAGTATTTACTTTAAAATAAAAAATAAATATGAATATTCAATTTTAAAAATTTAAAATGTAAATACCCCATTAGCAATTGAATTATATTATAAAGTTGGATAAAGCAAATTAACCTAACTAGATCTATTATTTCTATAAACGAAGGAAGAAAAAAGCTTAATCTATTACTTTATGCGTTATATTTGGACTTGTATTGTAGAAAATTTGGAATGATGCACACTTATAAGCATTGGAAAACTTTTTCATATTTTTAGTAGTTTTTTATTTAAAGTGGTAACTTTATCTAAAAATAAAACATTTTAAAATATTTTTTGTGCAATTTTTTTTATATATTTGTTATATGTCAAGTTCATACAAACTTACAATTTTTTTAGTTATAATCTTTTATATAAAAATTAACAAATTTTATAATTTTTATGTTAACTCTTCTGAATAACTTAAGAAATCTTCAAATCTGTAAGAGACGCTCTTCCCTCGTTGAACTTGAATGTTAGCTACTCCTGCGATGTCTTGTGGTGTCTTGAGAGGCAAACAAAAATAAGATGCAAATAAACTCACGGAGCCACCGAAATGCAATTGGTCTTTCTGTCTACATGACACTATAACCACGTTGTTGTCTATATCTAGGATACTCAGATACTTAATATATCCTAGTTAAAGCATAAAATTAAGTTAGAAATGCGGAAGCCTACCTCCAGCCATTGCCACGTCTAAAATTGCGCACTGATGTTCTATAATCTCCTCTTGAATTTTTCCGAACAGTCACACGAATTATCACACTCGGGTACTTCCAGGTTCTGGTTTGTGCTTCTTTGATGGTGTAAATTGTTCAGAAATATAATTAAGCATTAACCGAACCCAGGGACCCTTGTTCCGTTTATATATATTCACGTTGCCAACTTCTCCCATCAAGAAGCCATACAATCCGATGGACGTTGAGCAGAAAAACTGCTCTCCTATTTTTACGGAGCATTTTCATTCGCACGTTGATCTGTTACCAACGTTCGGGAAAGAAGAGAGAAAAAACTGCTACATTCTCCCACTTGCTCCGTAAAAATCAAAAGTATTCAAAAGTAGAGAAAACTCAATGTATGGATCATAGTGATAGGTCCTCTATCTATGAGTATTACCTCCCATGTATCACGATACATTTTGCTTTCTCAACCCACCATAACTTAATGAATAAGTCTTATACTTATTCTGGGTCCTCTTAATGCTATTTTTCTCTAAACATAAATGTATACTCAAAAATGAGAAAAATAACTTAAACTGAATAAGAGCTTTATTACAAATATGCATATATACATCAAAGACTTAATATGGTACCAAGTCCCATCCTTAATACATGATCCTTAAACATTGATGGTGGCATGCCTTTTATCAAAGGATCTGCTATCATCAACTCAGTGCTAATGTGTACAATGGTAACTTTGTTTTCCTTGACACGTTCCCGAATGGCTAAGTACTTGATGTCGATGTGTTTACTTCGACTTCCACTTTTGTCATTCTTAGCCAGAAAAACTGCAGCTGAGTTGTCACAATAAATTCTTAATGGCCTAGAAATTGAATCCACAACTTTAAGCCCAGAAATAAAGCTCTTCAGCCATACACCATGTGAAGTTGCCTCAAAACAAGATACGAACTCAGCTTCTGTGGTAGAAGTAGCAACTAAGGTTTGCTTTGCGCTCCTCCAAGACACGGCTCCACCAGCAAACATAAAAATGTATCCTGATGTTGATTTTCGTGAATCAACGCATCTGGCAAAATCCGAGTCTGAGTAGCCAACTACCTCAAGATTCTCAGTTCGTTTGTACATTAGCATGTAATGTTTGGTACCTTTGAGATACCTCATCACTTTCTTTGCAGCTCTCCAATGATCCATTCCTAGATTACTTTGATATCTCCCTAACATTCCAACTGCGAATGCAATGTCAGGTCTTGTACAAACCTGAGCATACATAAGGCTTCCAACAACTGAAGCATATGAAATGTTTCACATTTGTTCCCTTTCTAGATCATTGTTCGGGCACTGATTCAAATTGAACCTGTCACCCTTTACAATAGGTGCTACACTTGGTGAACAGTCTTTCATCTGAAATCTCTCTAAGACCTTATTGATATAGGTTTCTTGTGATAGACCTAAAATACCTTGAGTTCTATCCCTATGGATCTTAATACCAATTACATAAGATGCCTCACCCATATCCTTCATATCAAAATTCTTAAAGAGAAACTGTTTCACCTCATACAGCAACCTTTTATCATTGGTTGCAAGCAGTATATCATCCACATACAGCACAAGGAAACAGATTTTACTCCCACTGACCTTGTGGTATATACACTGATCCATGACGTTTTCCACAAATCCAAATGAGGAAATAACATCATGAAACTTAAGATACCATTGGCGAGAGGCCTGTTTCAATCCATATATGGATTTCTTAAGCTTGCATACTAAATGCTCACTAGCACTAGAGGAGAATCCTTCAGGTTGTTTCATATATACCTCTTCCTCTAGATCCCCATTGAGGAATGCCGTCTTCACATCCATCTGATGCAGTTCCAGGTCAAATTGGGCAACCAATGCCATTATTACACGGAGGGAATCTTTCTTAGACACAGGAGAAAATGTCTCTGTGTAGTCGATTCCTTCCTTCTGAGTGAATCCCTTAGCCACGAGTCTTGCCTTATATCTTTCAATGTTGCCTAATGAGTCCTTTTTCATCTTATAGACCCATTTACACCCTATGGCCTTTGAACCACTAGGCAACTCGACAAGATCCCAGACTCCATTAGACGCCATGGAATCCATCTCTTCCTTCATAGCATTGTACCATAATCCGGATTCTCTGCAGTTAATAGCTTGTGAAAACGTCTCAGGGTCATTTGCAGCTCCTATATTGTAGTCAGACTCTTGTAGATACACAGCATAGTCACTAGGAATTGCTGACCTCCTTTCCCTAGTTGATTTTCTTAATGTTGGGTTAACATCCTCTTGGGAAGCATGCTCCTCAATTGGTTGTTCAACAGTTTCTGGTAATTGTTCAACAACTGGATCAACTTGGTTATGGCCAAGTGGTTGTGGATCCTCAATGATTAGCTGTTTAATACCCAATGGTACTTGAGGGGCATAGATTACAACCAATCTATCACTTGATGTGGAAGCTTGAGAACCAAAATGATCAAGCTCAGTGTTTGGATGCTGAATTTGATCACTCCCACTAATCAAGTCATTTTCAAGAAATTTTGCATTTCTTGATTCCACAATTCTAGTGCTATGAGATGGACAATAGAACCTATATCCTTTGGACCTTTCAGCATACCCAATGAAGTAGCCACTTATAGTCCTAGGATCTAGCTTCTTTTCTTGTGGATTGTAGACCCTAACCTTAGACGGACATCCCCAAACGCGCATATGTCTTAAACTCGATTTCCAACCCTTAAACAACTCAAAAGGTGTCTTTTCAACAGCTTTAGTTGGGACCCGGTTAAGGATATACACTGCCATCTTAAGGCCTTCAATCCATAAGGACTTAGGAAGCTTAGAGCTGCTAAGCATGTTCCTTACCATGTCCAATAGTGTTTGATTTCTTCTTTCAGCTACACCGTTTTGGTCCGGAGACCCAGGCATGGTGTATTAGGCAACAATCCCATGTTCTTGAAGAAATCTAGCAAATGGACTTAGTGCTTGTCCATCTTCAGTATATCTACCATAATACTCACCACCTCTATCTGATCTCACTATCTTAATTTGTTTATCACATTGTTTCTCTACTTCTGCTTTAAATACCTTAAAGGCATCAAGTGCCTCATTCTTATTATTCAATAGATAGAGATACATATATCGTGAGTAATCATCAATAAATGTGATAAAGTATTTTGGACTACTAGAGTCCAAATCTGGACTACAAATGTCTGTATGTATGATTTCTAAAATGGTAGTACTCCTCTTGGCACCTTTCTTGGTCTTATTAGTCTGCTTTCCCTTTATGCAGTCTATACAAGTTTCAAAGTCAGTAAAATCTAGCGTACTAAGTATTCCATCTTTTACTAACCTTTTAACCCTCTCTATTGAGATATGACCTAGTCTACGGTGCCACAACATAGAGGAATCTTCATTAGTAACACATCTCTTAATACCTATGCTACTAGAAACATGCATTGAATCATTAGGTATATTGTCTTGTAATTGAATTCGGAAAAGACCATCAAAAATTGTACCATTGCCAACAAGATTAGATTTATAAAATAACTTAAACATATTATTTGAAAATTCAAAAGAATATCCAAAAGGCAAAAGTTTCGAAATAGAAATTAAGTTTCTAGAGAAACTTGGTACATAAAAAGTCCTTTCCAATATCAAACTAAAGCCAGTATCTAAAACTAGTCTGCAAGTTCCTATAGCTTCAACTAGTGAGCCCATCTTGTTGCCTGAATAGATGTACTGCTCACTGCCCACTGGCTTCCTTTGGTTTAGAAAGCCTTGCAAGGTATTAGAGATATGGATTGTAGAACCAGAATCAATCCACGATGTGTTATTACTAACATCTACCATATTAGATTCATAACAAAAGTGTGAGATTGAGATACCTTTCTTTTCAAGCCAGCTCTTAAATTTGTTGCAGTTCTTCTTTATGTGTCCTTTCTTCTTGTAGAAGAAACACTTGGACTCTTTCTTTATAGTGCCTTGAATGGGTGCATTTCCCTTTCCTTTTAAGTTAGCTTGCTTGTTGTTCTTCCCTTGTGTTGTCAAATGTGCACTTTCTCCCATTTCTGCAATAAGCCTCCCTTCTTCCTGTACACATATGGACAGAAGTTTATTGATTGTCCATTTCTCCTTATGTGTGTTGTAGGAAATCTTGAAAGGTCCATACTGAGGTGGCAGAGAGTTCAGGATATAATGCACAAGGAAAGACTCAGACATCTCGACCTCAAGCATTTTTAATTGAGCTGCAATATCCCTCATCTGCATGATATGCTCTCGCACACCCGTTATGCCGGTAAGCTTCATTGATGATAACCTTGTCATCAGGGTGCTTGCCAAAGCCTTGTCTGAAGTTTCAAATTGTTCATCAATGGCCTTGAGCAAACTTCGAACGTTTTGATGCTCTCCGATAGACCCACGAACGCTAGCAGATATCTTAGTTTTGATATACATCATACTAAGGCGATTTGATCGCTCCCAATGCTCATAAAGTGTTATTTCAGCTGCACTACTACTATCAGTGGGTTTAGGAGGTTCATCATTTCTTATTGCATCATCCACGTCCATCCACCCCAATTGAAGAAGAATTTTCTCCTTCCATATCTTATAATTATCACCATTCAATTCAAGAACTTGAAAATTAGAGATATTCAAAGGTTGAAAAGCTGTATAATATTACACGCTATGTTAATAATTTGAGGCAATTAAATAATATTTCATATGACATGTCTTACCAATGCAAGTATATCTAACAAACATAATCCTAGTAGCAAACAAAACTGCCTGTGCGCTTAGTTTTATTTAATTAGGCTTATGTATAAAGTTAGTGAAACTAGTAAATTATATCCCCTATATTAATTCCTGTGGGTAGATTAAGGTAAAGGAAAATTTACTATTCCACCCTAATTAATCATATTAAATATAATAATTTTCCTGTGGGATAATGATTATCATATTAAATATGATTAATTACAATTAATGTCAATTTTTCTTTATGTGATCCTAGATTTAAATCTAATGCTTTATGTATAATTTTAGAATAATCAAAAGTGCTGTGGCTAAGTTTTAATTAAACTAAAATTATACGGATCACTTGACATTTCAAAACATACTTAAACAAAATGTACAAATAGGCATTTTTTTATGAAAATTTAAAAATATTAATTAATCACTTGAATAAATGTGACAAATTAATTTTCTCCATAAAAACATATATTGCCTATGATTAATAAAATAATCATGAAATTTTATCATAATGAGAAATAAATAATTAATTAATCAACTAAGCCAAATGTGATTAATTAATTAATTTAAATTCTCCTAAATTTTAATCTAAATATGTCAAAAGAATGCTTAAAATAATATTTAAATATTAGGCATAAAAAATTATATGACAATAGTATTATTGTTATGATTTAATAAAATATATATATATATATTTATATTATGAACCTTCATATGTTTATCTGCGTAAGCTAACGGCAATAAAAATTCATGGGAGTGGTCATAGGTCCTAAGGTCCAGTGACTTATGAAGAACAAAACTCAGATTGTAATTAACTGGAGTTGGCGGAACCCTATATGAATTTAAGTCATCAAAGGCCTAGGTCCAACAGTCCAGCGGCCCACATTTTGAATGCAAACCTATTTAACAAGTCAAAGATGAAAAGGATTTGCAAGCAGTAGACGCACGTCATGTCCCTTTTTTTTTTTTTATGAAACAACAAAAGTTTAACCTCAATGAAACGTACCGTTTCATTAAAGCATAGTGAAAGTCGTTAAAACACAGAAAGCAATGAACGCAAAAATACAACGTAGAATATATTGAAACGACGTGCAGCTTGCATCATCTCAACCTTCAGCCGGTTTGCCCGACCCGATTTCAACCCAATTCAAAACCCAAAAACAGAACACCAGACCCGAGAGTTTTATGCAGTTTTCAGCATGTTTTTCATCGTTTTTCGAGTCTAAAACTATCAGAATTTTATGAGCTATCAATTCCTAGTCATAAAAACATGGAAAAACATCATTTAAACAGGATTCAAATTCAAATCTATCCTCTGTTTTCTACTACACATAAGCAAGGCAGAGGCAATTTTTTATGCTCTTATACCAAATGTTGTCTATATCTAGGATACTCAGATACTTAATATATCCTAGTTAAAGCATAAAATTAAGTTAGAAATGCGGAAGCCTACCTCCAGCCATTGCCACGTCTGAAATTGTGCACTGATGTTCTGTAATCTCCTCTTGAATTTTTCCGAACAGTCACACGAATTATCACACTCGGGTACTTCCAGGTTCTGGTTTGTGCTTCTTTGATGGTGTAAATTGTTCAGAAATATAATTAAGCATTAACCGAACCCAGGGACCCTTGTTCCGTTTATATATATTCACGTTGCCAACTTCTCCCATCAAGAAGCCGTGCAATCCGGTAGGACGTTGAGCAGAAAAACTGCTCTCCTATTTTTATGGAGCATTTTCATTCGCACGTTGATCTGTTACCAACGTTCGAGAAAGAAGAGAGAAAAAACTGCTACATTGTATGCGCAATGACTCAAAATGATTTGATTTAATAAACCTAAAATTAAATTACTTGTACTATACACATGAAATGGGTAAATCAGATTTTAAATAGCAGCCCACATAAGCCCTGCCAAGAAGAGTGGAGAATATCTGAGCAAGTTTCTCTTCGTTTTCATTGTATTGGGGCCGTGAGCATACAATTTGAAATCAAGATACTAGCGGAAAAATTCAAACTACACAACTTTAGAAACTCCGTGGACATCCGCTTCAACACGGGATTGCAGCCACTCTGGATCACAAGCAGCAGCTTCGCCGCCAAACCAGCCTCTACTGCCTGCGAAGCACATTCTTCTGGCGCCAGCCTATAGATAGCCCACAATATTGACAATGCGAACTGAGTGCAGCTCTCCGACACTCTCATCAATAGCTTTACCACATTTGGTATTATGTTTGGACATTCTTTCAAAGCCAACCTTCCCTCTGGAAGATTCGACAATACTTCTAGAATATACAAAGCAACCTCTACGCACTCATTGTTCAAGCTGGGCAATTCCTCAATCAATTGAGGAATTGCTCCTACGCTTACAACTGAGTTTCTAACGGTTTCGTGTGAACATATCGTCTTGAGTAAAAGGAGCCCATTTAAAACTCCAGTTGGGTGTTTCTTATCCCTCACTAACCTTAATAATCCGACCAAAAGACTCAAACTTGATACAATCTCTGTTTCCGAATCACTCCCTTCAGTCAACAACATCTGAATCAACTTTGCACAATTCATCTTTGTCTCGATGGTTCCTTCATTCATAATATCCACAACCAACGATATCTTCGCGGGATTCATCAAAATGGACCTCAACTCCGAATTCAATTCCAAATTCACAAGAATGCCAATTGCTTCCGATCCCACTGCGTGAGAAGTGAAAGGACCTAATAAAGAAGAAATTAAACGCAGTCCGCCATTTTCTCTCACTATTTTTCTCGGGGACGCATGGGCAGAAACAATTTGCCTAAGCTCTCGAAGAGCTTGGACTCTGCTTTGACCTTTTACCTTTTTAACCGTTTCCAAGAGCTGCAGAGCTCTTCCCTGCTCATATTCGAACTTCTTCTTCATGGCCAAATATTTCTGCAAGAACCAGCTGCAAATTAACTGGTGAAGAGTCCTATTTGGTGTGACTGAATCGTCCCAAAGCTCCTGCATTGTTGTGGGACAAGTGTTGTGACCCAGAGAGAACCATTTCAGAATGTTGGATCTATCATAGGTCTGACCCGTGCAAAGGGTCACTGGGTCTCGCATTGGCTCCAATGAGATAGGACAGAAAAACACTGGGGGAACATCATTTGACTCCAGCTCCTCGATCAACACTTTCAGATCTAATTTGTCAGCGACAAGTCCGCCGCCACCAATTTCGCCAGCTCCGCCATAAAAAATTCCACCCTTCAAGGTGGTTTCTAGATCGAGCACCTCTGCTTCACCACCCACGTCAATCTTTGTTGGTTGTTGATATACAGGCATTTTTGCACTCCCTATTCAGTGTACTGAAGTTTGTTAAGTAGAAAGATTAAACAGAATGGAAATAGACAGAGAAGCAAACTTTTGATTCGAAAAAAAGGAACCTTGAGATCTGAAGTATAAGAAGCGTGTGGGAAATAAAGAAAGGGAAGAGGAAGGAATAAGACAGCTATAGAGAATGAAAAGCCTCACTCACGAGCAAGATACAATGCCTCTGAAAGGAATTCTTTGTTTCTGCTGTTTAAATGATTCCTTTCAATGGTCAAAAAGTATAAGCATTCTTGTATATAATCATCAACATCATGATTGAGTCGTAATTTTGAACCTTATACCGAAGCTATCTTCCTTTTCAAGCTTCCCAAGAAGTGGGAGATCAGAAGCTGCAATGTCCTCCTTTAATACCCGGCGTTAGAAGACAGGATTCTTCGCCTTCAGAAAAATTCGGGAATAAAAATGCAATTTGTGGTCTGAGAGGTTTGACTAGTCATCGGTTCATGGCAGAGCCCTATTAGAAGAACTATAGGAGACTGTATAGCACACGTGCAGGAACATTATACTAGCCATGACTGTGGTCCGTGTACAATTGCAGTGGCTTTTTCAATTCTTCCTTCTTTTTGGCTTTAACCTTTTTAATTTTGACAGGAAAAAGTTTGGGGGTTGCCGCCCTGTGCAGACAGATAGTCAAAAAAGTGACGAGCAGCAGGTGGAATAAATAATTTACAAGACCAAGATGGGAAATTGTGGAAGACTCTGCTACAACGGCGTCGAGATGCTCTTCCGCTGATTTCCCACCCGGTCCGAACTCCCAAGGGCAAAATTGATATTCTATGGCGGATGAATCACTTTCTACTTTGACATGTTAGTCAAAATAATTAATTTGATCCCGCTCCCTGTGCAAAGTTAGAGGAGGATTTATTCAAAATAAAGCTACGCCTCCTTGCGAAGAAAAGAGAAATTCTTATTTAGAATGGAGATTAAGTTATACCTGACATTGTATCACGATTCAATAACTCTATCTAGAATTGAAACTGTGCAGTAAATACTTCTTGTTTTTTACAAATATGTTAGATTTTTCATAAAATTTTTCTCAAAACACGCTTAGTAAGAATATTGAAAACTTATCATTTATATAATAAAATTTTATGTATAATATATTTGTAAGTTATAATGAGATGTTGCTAGAATAGCTATGCAGTACAGTCTTCCTATTTTTTACAAATATGCCAACTTTCTCATTAAAACTTTCTCGTGACATATTTAGTAAAAATAATAAGACATTAAAAATTTATCATCTATACAATAAAATCTCATACCTCATTCTATAGTTGAATGCACATTCAAGCTCCTAACTCAATACCAAGATATCCTCCGTACCTTTTTGATACTCTATCTATTTAAAAAATATTACATTGCATATATATATATTTTAAATCGTCATGAACCTTTTTTCAAAATGATTCAAATGTCTAATTTATATCATAATGAATCAATATGTAAAAATGTAAAAATCATAAATATAAATTTTTTAAAATCTTTTAAAATTTTAAATTATGTTAAAATTATCAAAATATTTCTAAAACTTAAAAATAAAAAAAGATATAACACACAGATATAACACACAAATTGAATTAATTTCAAATTTTAACTGCAAGAACTATACAATATACTTAATTTTTCCATCAAATTGTATCTTAAACTAAGTACATTTACTTATCAAACTATTACTATTGGACACACTAGGAGGCAGAGAGCCCAAAGAAGCGATCAAGTTCCAGGCCACGAGGGAATCCTTTAAAAGTGGTCAAACCAAAGATTAGAAAAAGCATCAACAATTAACAATTTTAGGCAATCCCAAATCTGGTCAACATTGTCTGCCTGCCGCTTAAAAAGGATCCACTTGCTAGAGACTACGGTGCTACTTATCCTTGCTTCTGCCTCCTACCCTCGAAACAAGTCACATTGTGTATCAAGAAATATATACCTTCCACTAAATAAACTGTAATGAAAGAAATAATGTAAACATAAAACTGCGTCGCATCAAGTCACAGAAATATAGAGATGAGAAAAGAAAGACAAACGATAGGGTGTTCATATCTTAATCACCTATCATTTTATTAAAGCTGGATATGAGTAACGCGGAGATGCTTGAAACTGCTCATTTTTCCTAGTTTAATCTCTTGGAAGGTGCCTACTCATAAAATCAACAAAGAAACATTTTTATTCGATTTAGTAGAACATTCTGAAGAATATGGTACAATTTACACTAAATTCCGCTAGTGGTTCACACCAAAATCAGCACCAGCAAAAACTTCATGCAACCAAGCTAGCATCATAAGAATTGATTCTGCTAATCTCACCAATTATTTGATCCAGTGCTTCTTCATTTGTTAGTATTGACGTATGTGATACACCTTCAATTGGAATCACTTCGAGGCTCTGGTTTTTCTCCTCCGCCCAGAGTGATTCAAGCGCCAACAGGCTCACCATGTTCACTGTACCATCTCCATCCCCATACTCAATTTCTGGTCTCTCATCAAAATCACCATTCTTATAAAACAGGGTCTCTGGGGTTCTCACGTTTGTCCCTATAACACAAGTCAACGGTACCTCTGGTGCGTTTATATTCACTATCATAGGCAATATGCGAGTTTCATATGGATAAACCCCTTCTGGGAATCCTACGTCCTTGAGAAAATCAGCAATGTCGTGTGCTGAATAACTTCTATTTTTAGTAACAACCAATGTTTTTGAGCTACTAAATAGTTTTGGATTAGGCAAGAGCCACAGGTTGCTCTCAGAGCTTCTCTGTTCATCTCTAACTAGTAATGGGTTCACCAAGGGTACGTCCAGTGTGTTCCCTGAAGCAAAGGTCTGTAGTTCATACACTGCGCCACCCCACGGTGCAGACAGAGCCACCAACTGTTTGATGAATTTCCTACGCCAGGAGAGTGAGTTTCGGTTCAAAAGCTGTAAGGCATAGAGACCCCCTAAACTGTGCGAGAGAAGTATCACTGGCTTTCCACCATTGGATAGGCTTGCTTCTTCTATCAAACACTTGAGATCTTCCAAGAACTTGGAACCAACTTTTGATGGATGACCTTCTGCAGCTAGCCCATAACGAAAATCATATGGGGCTCCAAATAAAGTTTCACCATCGACATAACCAATATGTTCCAGTGAATGTGCGAGGGGTGCCATGTATGCTGTAACGTGCCTGAATTTAACGACAATAATACAAGATAAATGGTGAACCCATGTTATCTCTAGTCTCAACGCTTAAAGATAATATAATCATTCTTGGTCTGTGTGAGCAATTGAAGACTTCGAAATCAATTGCGCTTGACATAGATAAAGTGAAAAAGAAAAAAGAACTTACTTGAGATGAGGATCAAGATAACGAAGAGATCGAGTGGAGCCAAAGTGAGGGACCCGGGTCCGAACCCCTTGGGCGTTACGGTAGTCATCAAGTTCTGAGTCGTAGTAAAGCATCATTCGCTCAGCAAAGCATCGAGTGAAAGGAGATAGGAGGACAGTGGGGTCAAACCAGAGTCTGAACCATCCATTATCGGTCTTGACGGGAGGGTACCAGCTGTTGCAGAAGATGCTGGAGGGCTTGTATTGACTGGTGAGCTTGGCTTCCAGTTGGTTTCCACCGCTGCCAGGTATTAGTATCAGGGGATGGAGTTTGCTGCTCCCGCATGCGTGTAGCATCACAAACACTGAGATAATGGCAAAGTTGATACCCGATTTCTTCATAACAAATTCCTTGTTTGATCTCCTTTCTGCTGTAATAAAGTGAGATCCACCTCCCCCTTGGATGGGTTTGATACTCAAACGCATGGTGGAGAATTATTTCATTTGCTTTTCTTACCGAACTAACATTCACCGGTGATTATGTGGTACAAACAGGAAAAATTGTTTGACCATATGCAACACATGAGGTGGCAAAATCTTGGAAGGCCAAGGAGGTAACTTGAAATATCAGCCGTTGATATTTAAAAAATGGGTTGCCGGTGTAGCAGGGTTTCTATAATGGCAACAAAGTTCTCACTGATTATGAACGGAGATGATTATGGTATATAATAATATATTAATATATCATTAAATTTGATTATTTAATATATAATTAAATATAGATATACACCACCATGCGAATATGCTATGGTCTCCGCTAGCAGGCATTCATCAAAATCATCACCAATGTCTTCGTCGTCATATCGAACAACTAATGGATTTGGGGACTTCCACGTATGATAAGTTTGGCTCGCATAAGGTAGTAGATTGTCGTGTACAAGGGAGGCCAATTGGTGGCAACGTCACTGACATGAAAATTGATGCTAACCGCCCTCGATTTAACGGTAAGATGACGTGGTTGAACACGACGGTCTGAAGTATGATTTTTTTTCCCCGTCGAACTGTACATACTTTTTCTTAGGTTTGCGAAAATGGATGAAAACATGGTGTATTGAGTTGGAGCTGATATCGCTGCTATTGCGAATTATTCAATTCATATACCGAACCTGGGTTTGGTTTGATAAGTCAACTTGGTCTTTCTTTTAGTAGTAGCTTCCGATTAAATATGATATGATTAAAGGAGATTATGTAGTATCTCAATGGATTTTGCAATTTATATCAATGTCTTTTTATGCGTTTTCTTCTTTTTTTTATAATAGCATTAATAAAATAAAAATAAATTGAAATGATAGATAATAAAATAATAATGATAAAAAGAGAATTGCTAACCTCTATATTAACCTCCACGTTTTCATTAGAATAAAAAATAATTTTGCTAATTTAAAAATGATAGAATAATGAATGGTATTAAAATCAATTTGTTACCTTTAAAAATTAATTTGTGTATATATTGTGAAGATGAAAGAGAATAAATAGAGTTGATTTAAATATATTATATTTATATTTTTCATTAAAATTATTTAAATTTAAGTATATTATATTTATATTTTTTATTAAAATTATTTAAATACTCATAATCATTATGTTACTTCTTAAAATTAAGAAATATTTAAAATAATTTTTTGTTCTAAATATAAAAAGTGAAGGTTACTAATCTCATTACATATAACATTGTGGAGATCAATAATTTCCATAAGAAAAATGAAAATAAGTTATTATTAATTAAAATAATATTAATAAATAATAATAAATAATAAAGCAATAATGCATGCTTTTTATTTTTTTAATCATGCAATAAAAATGACAATTTTTCATTTTTTACTTTATCAGGTGGAGAGGGACTAACACTCTTTTTGTACACGGCAATAAATATGATTTTGGGCCTAAAGAACTTCCACGACCTGGATGCGTTCACAGTTGACATTCCAACATTCCTCTTCACTTATTATGATTTTGGGCCGAAAGAACCCGGTCCCAACGGTGTGTTGCCCGCGAAATGGTGTGATACGTAAGCGCCGCTCCCCCGTGGTATAAAGCGGACGGATCAAATCATATTGAATTAGCTTGATTAGTCCGGATTAATCTGTTTATATTTGTAATTCAATTTACTAATTTTCGAATTTTAAATGTAGGTCTACAGATTGGTTTCAAGTACAATTAAGTTAAATTTGAAAGGATTAGTATAATTTACCTAGCTTATAAATAAATAAAAAAAAATAACCACTTGTATAATTGAATTTTATCCTTTTAACTTTAGTAATTTAAATTCTTTAAAATTTCATAAAATTTAAAATTAATACCTTTTATCTATTTAATTAATAATTTTATCAAATTATATAATTTTTATAAATTTTTTAAATAAAAATCATAATATTATAAAATATTAATTTAATTTCATTATTTTTTAATATAATTTCACACTTCATCTATAATTATTTAATTAAAATTTTTTATACATTTAGTTTTTATTAATTATATAACATACTCCAGCCGGTTCTAAATAGCGATAAGAACTCTTGCTATTTTGATTCAAAATTTACGTAACGGCCCAAAGACAGCACCAAGTGCCGGCCGGGAACAGGTGAAAGCATAGGCCCAGGTGGGAAATTAGAGCAATTATATATGAAAAAAATGATAAAAATTAGCATTTTTGTTTAAAATTTTTATAAAATATTACATAATTTGATAAAATAATTAATTAAATAAATAAATAATACTAATTTTAAATTTAATAAAACATAAAAAATGATTTTAAAAATTTTGAAATTAAAAAAATAAAATTTTCTCACTCTAAAATTAAAGAGAATAGTTTACATCTTTTCTTATGAAAAACGAAAGAAAAAGACCCAACATCTTCTTATTGGGCCAACTTTTTATGGTTGCAGTTGCACTTATGTCAATGAACAAGCCCCATTCGAGGAATGCTCGCGAACTTGTTACATAAAACGTTCATGGTTAACATTTTCACAGCCAAGCAAGAATGAATATTTTATTTTAGGATATAATACAATTATTTTTCATAAAATTTAATATAATTATACTCATATTTTTTCTATTTCAAGAATTATATATGAACCTCTCTTTTCATATTCACACATCCCCTTCCCCTGTATTTTAATTATACATTCAACTCCATTGGTAGAGCTTCTTTGGGGCACATGGGCCTTAGCCCTCAAAATTTTAAAATTATACATTAATTTCATGTAATTATATAAAAAAATTTAAAAATATTTTTAAAAAATTCATTTGATTTTCAAAATTTTTTTCAAGATCTATTATTGTTCACTTCTCTTATTTTCTAACAAATAAGGGAGATAAGTAAGAGAAATGAATGTATATTTAAAAAATTAAAATATACAGGCGTCATTAGGTTGAACCTCAAGTAATTTATCCTCCATTTTATGCTTCTTTGATTATAATTCTTAATAATTAATTACAAGTCTAAGAATTTATTCTAATCTTCTTTTGAAATATTTAATTACATTTTTAAAATTGTTAATAATTAATCACAAACAATGATTTCAATTAAATTAAAAGTTATTTAAAATGACTTTATTTTATTGAAATGTAAGAAGAAAAATATTAATATTTGTACTCATATTAACTTCATATATTCTTCGCTATCTTTGATAACAATATAATAACAGAATTATTTTCTCTCCCTTCTTTTATTATCATTTTTAATAATTTAATGAATAAAACTTTGGTAAAATCTTATAAGTGTTTTCCTCTCCATTTAAACTACAATGTATGTGTTAGTCAATTTTTATTGTTAGGTGATGTTTTGAAATTGCTATCCTTTATAGATTTCGTTTGTAATTTTCTTTTCTTTTTTGAACTCAAGCCCATATTTTCAAAAAAATGTTGTATTTTAATATTTCCTTAAATAAAACAATAAATGTGTCCATCATAATTTAGACAGAAAATTTTATAGGTAAATATTTAAAAAATCTTATTTAAATTTTTTCTTAATTTAATATTAAAAAGTGATTTTTTCTATATAATAAATTATTAAATATATAACCACTTGTGAAAGTGCGTTCCAAACATAAAATGAATAATATATAAGTAATTACTTAAAAATTTAATGATATTAAGTAATGAATGTTTATAATCAATTATCTCATGTTATACTAAAGAAGTCCCTTATTTTTTTTCAAAAGAGAAGAGAGGTTAAACTATTAGATATGAAAGATCAAAGAGTGAACTCTAGATGCAATAAAAAATACAAAACTTTCATGAAATATCAAAAGTTATTTGAAACAAAGGTTCTTAACTAAAGAAAATCATTTTATTTTATTAATTAAAATGATCTCTTGTTATTTGTTAAAATGTTATAATAAAAAAAGCATTATCTTTGTTTGAAATCAAATTTTTTAAGATTAAATTCATTTTTTAATAGATTTATATACAAATCATTTTATTTTACTAGATGAACATATAAAAGATTAGAAAGTGAACTCTAAATGTAATAGAAAATACAAAACTTTCATGAAATATTAAAGATTACTTGAAACAAAGGTTCTTAACAAAAGAAAATCATTTTATTTTATCAATTAAAATGATCTCTTGTTATTTGTCAAAATATTATAATAAAAAAAGCATTATCTTTGTTTGAAATCAAATATTTTAAGATTGAATTCATTTTTTTAATGGAAACAATTTTGATTTATATATAAATAAAATTTAACATATAAAAAATAATACTTTAATTTATTTTTAATATAGTCTTTTGTTTAAAGTATATTAAAAAATGCATAGAATTTAATTGAAATATAAACTTTGATAATATTATAATAAATAAAATTTTCAGATGAGTTTTTTTGGTGACAAGTGGGCTAAAAGCCTAAATTACACAATAACATTCCCACTGCTACTTATGTCGGTTAGGTCCTCAAGTAGCAAAATAATTAACTTGATAATATTTGACAACCTAATTAACTAGGTAATATTCGATAACCTGATTAATAATAGCTAAGAAGATATCTTTTTTATTAAGAAAAAGACCCAAAAAATATGATCGTTTCTTTGAAGTCAAAGCAAATGGCCAATGGTTCCAAAAATAGAACTTCAATGCCATTTATTAAAACAACCTAATTTCTTCATAAGATTCAAAGTAATGCTTGTGCTTTACCTTAGATGAAAAGAATTTTAGCAAAATCTTGAAAATTGAATAGAATGAAACCCTCTTTTAATTCAAATTCAAACATTATGTAAAGAAATTCAATTAAAAATAAAATAAAGTCTTATCTTAAATTTTATCACCAACAACCATACCTATATCTTCACACATGCATATATTAAAATTATAAAAATATTATATATATTGAAAGTGATATTTAAAATTAGATTTTGAATATTTTACATTTATTAAATTAAATTTTTTAAATTTCTCATATCATTTTATATTAAATTAACAATTTAAAATTTCACTTTTAATATATATATATGTATAGTATTATTGTTAAAATTATTTAAGATTAGTGGTGAAGGCACGTACATAATTGTGTGTCACACTTAACTTTTAGGTCTTTTGTTATATAATATACATAATTTTATTTACACATGTTCAATTTAAAAATTTAACCCCATGAATTATATTTACACATAATAGTGTCATACTTTTCCCATTTAATTTGCTTGCTAAGTGTCGCAAGTCATCCTTGTGCATCAGTTGACCAAGTAAATAAGCTCTGATCAAGCCGAAACTTAGCAGATAATTCAAGCATAGGATAGAGACCTTGTAGCCTAAATTTGAGGTCATTCTGACTTATGTACTATTTTATCTAATTTTCTATATATTAGCATTTTACTTGTAATTTTGACCAAAGTAACTTGTTTAGTGCAAGTAGGAAAGGACTTGGCTGTAATCCTTGTATTTTTTTCTTATTACTAATGTATTTTTGTGGCAAAATTCCACTCAGAGCAAGCTGAAAAACCCTTATGATGATTCGAAAAAAGTATATCTTCTCCTACCAGATGAGATTTGGTTTATTATGCTCTTTAGGAGGAAGTGTTAGGTGACCTTAGTGGAAGCCTGACACTAGTCACTAGTTTAGGGGTCGGAATGTGCGGCTTGGTGCCTTCCTTAAACATTTCCAATACTATAATGAAGGATTATATGAATAATAGAAGTAGTCCTTCTTCTAATTATGAAGTCCTAAATTTTAATCGGTTTTGGCTGCATTTGCCCGCATTTATTCACATTACATATTTTGTACTTAGTGCTTCATGCTTGCCTTTAATACTTTTTGTGCTATGTATTGTGCTATCGTTGCCCCTATTTGTACGTATTTTGGTTGCCTTGAATGTTTATCTTTCACTGTACTCTTAATTATCTTGCCGCCTAACATGTTTACCTATTTGGGTGTTGTGGAAATGACCTTTGGCTGGCTTGCTTTTAGGATATTAATCGCAAGCACTGCACGATCTAACAAGTGAAGTTACCAACTTATGACATTTGGTATTAGAGTGGGTTCGACCCACTTCGGAGATCACTTGAATTTATTGTGAGATTTAAAGAGTAATAGCAACCATGTCAAACACGGCACGCATAACTGAACTCGAGAATCGAATAAGGAAGGTGGATGAATTATACAAAGCTATTGAAGAGATACAAGGTTATAACATTCCAAAACTTATTGAACAGGCTAAGGAATGGGAAGGTGTGGTCATTCGAGTTGCGACTATTAAATTTTATTTGGGCATTGATCGGGAAACTCCAAGTGCCACTGTTGAAGGCAACTTAGGTGACTTTGTTAGAGATATGAGAGCTGAACTAGCTGATGTGAAGGCCCAACTTAAAGTTCTCACAAAAATGTTGGGTAACCAAGGCCTCAACCCTAGAGTACCAGAATATAGGCATATGAGGGTGTCCAAACCCTGCTATTTTGCGGGTGCATAAGATGTCAAAGAGTTAGAAAACTTTCTCTTTGATATGGAACAATATTTTTAAGCCGTAAGGCGAGATTCGGAGGAGGAAAAAGTTACAATTGCAATCATATACTTAACTGATGATGCAAAACTTTAGTGGCAAACCAAATATAAAGATATTCTAGTAGGAAGATGCACTATCAATACATGGGAAGACTTGAAAAAAGAGTTGAAGTCCTAATTCTTCCCTAAAAATGTTGAGTATATGGCTCGACGCCAACTTCGAGACTTAAAACAAATTAACATATTTGAGAATATGTAAAGCGATTTTCTATTCTAATATTGGACATCCGGGATATGTTGGAGAAAGATAAGATATTCTTTTTTCTTGAGGGTCTCAAATCCTGGGCAAGGACTGGACTGAGCTCCAGAGACAGTAGGTTAAGGAATTGTCTACTGCTTTGGCTACTACTAAATGCTTAACATACTACCATATCGAAAATCCTAGCAAGGAGTCCCAACCAAATAGTGAATCTTCTTCTAGTGAAAGTGAGGGACAATCTAATAAGTTTAGTAAGGGCAAGAGTGGGGGAGGAGACAATAAGAAAAGTCCTATTAGTGCAAGCTTGGCATTTTCACGAAATACTAATAATACTGGAGGAAAGAAACCCTTAGCTTATTTTCTATGTAAAAGTCCGCATAAGATGACAGACTGCCCATAAAAAGTTAGCCTCAACGCTATGCAAGTCTCGATAAAAGACTAAGATGAAGAAGAGAATGATTGTGATAGCGAAAAAGGATATAGCCCTAAGAATAGGTGCATTGTGGATCCTTGGTGCCTGAAAAAAACAAGTTAAAAAGGAAAAAAATAGCCTAAATTGTGGCCTTATGTATGTAAAGGGACAAATGATTGGGAAGGCCGCCTCGTGTGTGATGGATGATACTGGTGCCACTCACAATTTCATCTCGGAAGCGGAAGCTAAAAGGCTTAGCCTCAAATTAGAGAAGGACGTAGGTCACATGAAAACTGTTAATTTTAAGGCCACTACTACTGTAGTAGTGGTGAGACAAGCAATGGTGAAGCTTGACTTATGGTAAGGAAAAGCAGATTTTATGGTCACTCGAATGGATAATTTTGATGTGGTATTGGGGATAGAGTTCCTCTTAGCTTATTAGGTCACACTGGTTCTTATCGCCAGCTGCCTTTTATTTATGAGGGATAGCCTATGTGTGGTACCAATACAGACTAAGCAGTTAGAGGAAATAAAACTCTTATAGGCTATACAATTCAAAAAAAAGTCTAAAATGAATAGAGCCATCATTTATGGCTAGCATTGTAAGGGATGGAAAAGAAGAAGTAGTACCTGAAGGAATTCAGGGCTCGTTAAAAAACATATAAAGATATCATGCTTGATGAATTTCTTCCGCGTCTTCTACCTCGATAGGAAGTTAATCATCAGATTGAGTTACTACTTGGTGCAAAACTCTCTACAAAGAGCCCTTATAGAATGACCCCTCTTGAATTGGCCAAATTACAAAAATAATTAAAAGAACTTATGGATGTTAGTTTCATCCGACCTTCTAAAGCATTGTTTAGAGCTGGTGTTATTTCAAAAGAAACAAGATAGTAGCTTTCGATTGTGTGTGGATTATCAGGCCTTAAATAAAGTGACAGTCTGAAATAAGTATTTGATCCCTTTGGTTTAAGATCTGTTTGATCAGTTAAGCAGTGCCAAGTGCTTCACAGAGTTAGACCTCAGATCAGGATACTACCAAGTGAGGGTAGCAAAAGAAGATGTAGCGAAGACCACGTGTGTTACTCATTATAGGGCTTTTGAATTTCTAGTAATATCTTTTGGGTTAACTAATGCCTCAGCTACATTATATACTTTCATGAACTAGGTGTTCCACGATTTTTTTGATAAATTCATGGTAGTTTACCTTGATGATATTGTGGTATTTAATCCCATACTTGAAGAACATATTGAACATTTACAACTGGTGTTTGAGAGACTAAGATAACATCAGTTGTAAGTGAAGAAAGAGAAATGATCCTTTGCTCAAGAACGCATCAAGTTTCTCGGGCATATTATCGAACATGGAGGGATCTATATGGACTTAGAGAAGGTAAA
Source organism: Sindora glabra (assembly GCA_020226215.1). Classification (NCBI taxonomy): domain Eukaryota; kingdom Viridiplantae; phylum Streptophyta; class Magnoliopsida; order Fabales; family Fabaceae; genus Sindora; species Sindora glabra. The sequence continues at coordinate 81,382,844 of CM035230.1, forward strand.
AGCTATCCCGGAGTGGGAAGCCACTTTTTCACCCAATCGAAATTAACCCTGAAGCAAAGCCATTGGCAAGAATTTTTGACAAAATTTGACTTTGAATTCGAGTAAAAGGCGAGGCGGAGTAACTAAGTGGCAAATGCCCTCAGTTAGAAGGCCATACTTGCAGAAATGACATTGATGACTTGCATGACAAGAAGCCAAATTACCTCAACAATGCAGGAGCACATAGTAGAGAATCTTTCCAAGGATCCGGTGGCCCAAATAATTATAAACCTTGCCAAAGAGGGCAAAACCCAACAGTTTTGAATGGAAGATGATCTACTGTGGGCAAAAGGGAGAAAATTTTTTGTTCCCAAAGATGGTGACTTAAGAAAGATACTTTTGAAAGAGTGCTGTGATACCTTGTGAGCAGGTCATCTAGGTTGGCAGAGAACTTATGCATTGTTGAAGCAAGACTATTATTGGCCGCAGATGTGGGATGATGCGGTTAATCATAAAATTTATCTCTTTTACTAGCAAGATAAGGATGTCAGAGATAAAATTGCAGAACTTTTAGAGCCATTGCAGATACTGTTGGGAGAGTGTGTCGCTAGATTTCATTTCCAATCTTCTTAAAGTAAGGGATCCATCCACTATATTAGTAGTAATAGATCATTTTTCAAAGTATGGAACATTCATACTAGCTCTAAAGTACTGCTTGGTAAAAGAGACAGCTCGATTATTCTTTAAATTTATTGTGAAGTATTGGGGAATGCCCTAGAATTTAGTAAGTGATCGAGATAGCAAATTTATTGGGACGTTCTAGTTAGAACTTTTTAATATTCTTGGATCACAACTCAATTTCTCATCTAGCTATCATCCCCAAAGTGATGGCCTGACTGAGAGATTTAATGGCCTGTTAGAGGAATACTTAAGGTACTTTACTAATGCAAATTAAAAGAACTGGTTGCAACTTTTAGATATCACTTAATTTTGCTTCAATGCTCCGAAGAGTATTGCTACCAATACTAGCCCATTTGAGATTGTTATGGGTCAACAACCACTCTTACCTTATACGCTGTCGGTAGTGCAAAGAAGGATGAATCCTAGTACACACCATTTCACTAAGGATTAGAAAATGAATATTGAAATTGCCTGTACTTACTTAGAGAAAGCTTCAAAGAGAATGAAGAAGTGGGCAGATAAGGGGCACCGAGAGTTGAAATTTGAGGTGGTAGATCTTGTTCTTGTTAAGTTGTTACTCAAACAAAAGAGTGTAAGAGCCAGAGATAGTTAATTGCTTCGCAAGTATGAAGGCCTAGTACTGATTATAGCAAGAGTTGGGAAGGTAGCTTACAAGATTGCTTCACCCAAATGGCTAAAAATTCATCCGATCATTCATGTCAGTAACTTAAAGCCCTATTATCTAGATGTTGACGAGCCGAGTTATAACTAACCCACCAGGCCAGAAGTTAATCCTACTAGCAAAAAATAGAAGTGTATGGAAGAGATTCTAGCCGAGCGTGTGGTGACAGTGAGAAGGCGACCCAGAAATGAATTCTTAGTGAGATAGAGGGGTTTGGGAGATGAGGAGATCAGTTAGGAGAAGGAAGAAGACTTATCAGAGTTTAAGTAGCAGATTCAAGTCTTCCAAGCAGCAAGGTCTTCGAGGACGTCAACCAACTGAGTGGGGGAGAATGTCATAAGTTGGCCTTATACACCAGTTGACTAAGCAAACAAGTTCCAATCAAGTTGAAACTTAGCAGACAATTCAAGCATAGGATGGAGACCTTGTAACCCAAATTTAGGGTTATTCCGACTTGTCTACTATTTTTGTTATTTTTCTATGTATTAGCACTTTACTTATAATTTTGACTAATGTAACTTATTTAGTGTGAGTTAGAAAGCACTTGGCTGTGATCCTTATATTTTTATCTTTCTATTAGTGTATTTTTGTAGCAAAATTTCACCCAGAGCAAGTAAAAAATTCTTTATGACAGTTCGAAAAAAGTATATTTACTTCTACCAGATGGGGTTTGGTTCATTATGTTCTTTAAGGGGGGAGTGCTAAGTGACTTTGGTGGAAGCCTAACACTAGTCTAGAAGTTAGAATGTATGGCTTGGTACCTCCCTTGTACATTTCCAACACTATAATAAAGGATTATATGAATAATAGAAATAACCCCTTTTCTAATTATGATGTCTCGAATTTTAGTCAATTTTAGCTGCATTTGCCTGTATTTATCCGCATTGTATATTTTACACTTATGTGCTTCATACTTGCCTTTAATACGTTTTATGTTATATGTTATGCTATTGTTGCCCCTACGTGCACATGTTTTAGTTACCTTGAATGTTTATTTTTCGTTGGGCTCTTTATTATCTTGCCGCTTGGTATGTTTGCCTACTTGGGTGTCATGAGAATGACCTTTGGCTGGCTTACTTTCATATTATTGATCGTAAGCGTCGCATGATCTAGCAAGTGAGGTTGCCAGCTTATGACACGAGGTGTACATTGTAATCCTTGCATATATTTATAAAAACCTCAAGTGACGAAAATTCCATGCTAAGTTCAAATGTAACTTGCCTAAATTTTACTTCTTCATTGAATTTGGGATAAATCTTAACATCATCATTTTCTATATTTGACTCCTTCAAAGGTGTCAATTCATTAGTCTAATAACTATTATTAACAATATGATGTACCTCTGCCCCGTCCACTTTTCCCCCTTTAACCGATCTATTATTCAATAATTCCCCCTCTCCTGTTGTCTTCTTTGCTTGAACTTGGTAACAGTATTTCTCTTTTTCTTTCCCTTGCCTTTATTCTATTCTTTTTCACCTTCATTAACAAGTTCTATAAAGATTTCATTAGTTTCATCATCATCTTTTGGCCATGGTTTGAACATGTTATCCTTTGTATTATCATAATCATGTGAAGAACTCTATCGGTCATCGACATCTTCATCAAAACCCACCTTATCTTTGAAGTCCTTATAATACTCTTCTTCCTTTTCATGAAGCACGTTTTCCTCATATTGCGAAGGGACCACATTAGTAAGATGTGTAAGTATATATTTATCTCACTTACATGTTAGTTATCAACAAAGAGCATGTGAAAATCTTTATCACCTTTAATTAGTGTAGGACCTTTATCTATTGATAAACTAGGGACCATGTAAAAAACAAGTTTTCAATTTCAAATCATCATGCTCCCTTATAAGTTCATTTAAAAATGGGAAGGCTTAATTTGTCAATGTTTAAATAATCCCATACATCTTCCTCACCTTTAACATAATTTAACATTGGTTGCTTTTCGAAATAACCCGAAGGATGAAATACTAACGACACATACTTGTCTTCCATGCTACATAAAGCAAGACTAAAAAGCAAAATAGGCAGATCTAATCTTAAACAAACTAAAATCCACTACTATCTATATAAGCTATACTTTAAAATTAAATAATGAATAATCATTTTTTTTAATAAAATAATCATTTACTTTATATATCATTTGTGTTGATACAGATGTTAGATTTGTTCCCTGGTTGGATACAAATGTTATAAGGCAACGAAAGGATAAAGCACAGAGCGGTAAATACCCTAACCCCACCTTTTCCTTTTACTCTTCTGAAATGATGCTTATTAACACAAAAATAAAAAAAGAGAACTTCTACCCTACGTAACGACAAGTTTTTTGAAACTAAAAAAAGGGAAACAAAGCAATAGCACTTTGTACCTTACTTAGAAGCCCCAATGTCAATGGCAAACAACTTCTAGCATCATTAGCACTTCTACCAAAATAATCTCCAGTGTCAATGACTTTTTTGTAATAACAACTTTTAGCATGACGAGTGTTTTTGCAACAACATCCTCCACTATCGCTAGCTTTTTCGTAGGAGATCTGTCCTTACACTTAGTGAAGCAATGAGCAAAGATGAGTTTGGGATTTTAAATCAATTTTCTACTTTGTTCTATGCATACATTCAAGGATCTTCTTTTATCAAGAAATTCATTTTAAAGAAATTAAATTTTAGTGATTTGGAATCAATTTTCTACTCTGTTCAAGAATCTTCTTTTATTGGGAAATTCATTTCAAATGGAAATATAAATTTAATTTTTGGATTTTGTTTCACATTTATTGGATTTACTGACTTCTTTTTATTTGAAAAATATTCTTCTTAACAGTGAATCCACATGGCCACCTAATCAATACAATGTTAAATAAATTTGACTTTTCATTTGAACGCAAAGAGTAGATTCAGCGGTGGGATAAAATTGATGTCATTTTAAACAAAGTTAGATTCAATTAATGTCAAAACAAAGTTTTGGACTAATCGGATGTCATATTCATCTTCTGGGAACAAATTTGCCTATTTACTCAAATTGATTTATATTTAAACGGACATCTAACCCCTAAAATAAAAACTCATATTCGTATAAATTTACGGATAAACGAATCAAACTTTTTCAACAGTTTTAATTATAACAAAAATATTAATAACGCATCTTCTCCTTCTCCCGTGAGGATACACTGATAGTGTCATAGGCGATGGCTTGCTAACAAGTGCCTGACGCCAACGAATATGACTAGTTTCTTAACTTGATCTTCCGCAGGTCATTTCCTTTGGTTTCGTGATCATTAGTCCTCGTTTTTCTAAAGAAATAAGTAATATTCTATTGCCAAATGTGGAACTCAAGTGTTTAATCATCCTAATACCTGTATGTCACGAAATACGCTGCGTCCATCTCATTATCGTTAGGGTAAGGAAAAAATATATTATAACTCCAGGTTTGTTACTTCGTCAACAACCTATCAAAGCTGAATAATTCATATCAGACAATATAACTTGTTTCTACTTTCATCATGGAAAAATTAAATTAATTTTATTTTTTTTAAAAACAAGTGGATTAATTTAATTGAAATTATATTAAATGTATAATTCTAAAAATGGATTATGGATCATAAGTAGCAGCTCTCCTTATTATATAATTTTGCAGTCAGAAATAGGGATTTTGAAATGGTAGCAGTCCATCTATATCTATTCCATTTTTTTTTTTGGCTTAATATATTCAATGTTGGACAAATTCAATCAATTAAATTAAACTCCAGCCGTTCCAAACTTTCGTTCCTATCTTTAGTTTTCGTAATTATATATATATATATATATATATCAACTTCCACTGCTCGAAGGATTTTATTCGTGATTGCGACGTTTGAAGAGACGTGCAATGCAATTAACCTATTTTTATCAGAAAGAAAGGATGATCCAGCATTAGATGAAATCAGTTTGTGAATAGCTAGCTACATAATGATGTGCCATGGAATTGATTTATAGGTAATAGATACCAACATACGCAATGTTGTTGACCACATTCTTAAATTGTATTCCTCCCACTCCCAGAGAGATGACTTGATCTCCTTACTAATTGACAAATGTTTATTTGATAAAAAATATATATTCTTTGTTGTTAAAATAGAAGAGGCGTCCAGCATATCACTCCACCGTTGATTTTGTCTTCAAAAGGATTAGGACCCCTTCTCCATCTGCTGATGAAAATTACATAAACTAAGAATGAAGAGAAGAATTGTACAGTGATTTCAATTATTTATTTATTTATTATTTTGTTCTTATGATTCTTAGTTGGTGGCCGGTAATAAGTAAGTCCAAGCTATCAGTCACCACTCCTTGCGTGCTTCCATAATAAGACCTTGCTTTCTTCCTTCACTCCTTTTCAATGCCTTGTCTTTTTTGCCAAAAGTGATGAATGTTGCATTTCCAAATTCCAAGTTATCATTATGAGTAGCACATAGGAATGGCGTCCATAGATTAATGGATCCTTGATGGATCAAGTCTGCTTGCAAGGCGCAAAACTTCTTCAGTTTGACTAAAAACACCTGCCCATCTCAATTGGGATAAAGCACGGGGTGGTGGGCTAGTAGTGGAAGATTTGGGCAATAGTATACTAGAGCTCATGAATTCGAATATTGCCAATATATGAAAATAAATCTCAATTAGAATAAAGTTTTATTTTCAGCATGAAAAATTATATAAATAGTTTATCTAATTAAGTATAATTACAATTATTTTATGGGTTAGGTAATCCGTTTGGATATGAGTTGTTTGAATCATTTCTTTTATGAATCAAATTAACTTTGTTTGCATATTTTGTCCGTCTTCAATATAGAAGTTTTATTCTGATCTATGAAAGTTTACGAATAAATGAGTCGATTCATTAATTTTTTTAATTTAAATATTTCAAAATTTTAAACTTAAAAAAAAAAAAATTTTAGAGCAATCCAAAATATCATATATTTAAAATTTATTATAATCTCAAAAAATATATTATGCATATATATTAGTTATAAAATTAAAAATATTATATAAAAAATTCGTAATACAATCTTATATAATAAAAAATAGGCGATGAAAGTATAATTTTATATAAATTAAAAATTTGAATTTATATAAAAATTTAAAAATTGAGAAACTGAAAAAAATACTATTACAACCGATGTAGCCGATTCACAAATTAACCCGCGTGAACAGTAAACTTTATGGACCGAACCATAGTCAATCCACGTTTAAACTACCCTCTAATCCCTAAAATAAAGGCCCATATTTGTAAAAATTTGCGGATAAACAAATTAATTCGCCAACCTTTTCAACATCTTTAATTATAACAAAAATGTTAATACCGCATCTTCTCCCATACGGACACACTGTTAGTGTCATGTGCAATCTTGCTTGCTAACAACTGCTCGGCACCAACCAATGTGATCAGTATCTTATCCTAATCTTCCACGAGTCATTTCCTTTGGTTTCGTAATCACTAGTCCTCTTTTTTCTAGAGAAATAAGTAACATTCTATTGCCAAGCGTGAAACTCAAGTGTTTATTCATCTTAATGCTTGTATGTCACGAAATACACTGCGTCCATTTCATTATTGTTATGGTAAGGAAAAAATATATTACAACTACAGGTTTTGTACTTCTTCCTCAACAACCTATCTAAGCTGAATAATTCATATCAGATAATATAACTTGTTTCTACTCTCCTCATGGAAAAATTAAATTAATTTTATTTTATTTATAAAAAGTGGATTAATTTAATTGAAATTATATTAAATGTACAATTCTAAAAATGGTTTATGAATCATAAGTAGCAGCTCTCTTTAATATCTAATTTTGCTATCAGAATTAGGGATTTTGAAATGGTAGCATTCCATCTATATCTAATCCATTTTTTTTGGCTTAATATATTCAATGTTGGACAAATTAAATCAATTAAATTAAAGTCCAGCCGTTCCAAACTTTCGTCCCTATCTTTAGTTTTCATAATCCCGTGTGCTGTGAAAAAGTCCATGTTTATTTTTCCAGAACTCGTCACATACCTACAAAACCCAACCTCTCCCCCGTTCTGTCTCCAAATAAACCAAACCTGCTTCTTTCTTCTTCTCTCAAATCCTTTCATTTCAACAAAAACACAGTTCTCTCTCTCTCTCTCTCTTAATCTTCCCATCTTCAATTCAATCTTCGAGTTTTTCTGAGTTCAAATTGTAATTTTGGACACCAAATTTGTATTGTTGATCTTTTTTTGTGGACATTTATATTTTATTCCGAGTTTCAAATTTCATAGCAGATGAAGAAGAGGGAACAGAACCAGAGGACGTTCTTGAGGATAATATCATCACCGATAAGAGCTCTGTACAAAGCAAGAGACTTTTACATTCGAAGCATTACGCAATGCGGGGACCAAATGAACTATAGCAACCCCATGGATGCTGCAGGAAGATTTGAAGCTCTGCCCAGAAGCTACAGTGTAGCCACAGCCAAGTCCGAAGAAAACGAAGATTACAAAGATCTGATGAGAGCAGCTTCTGCCAGGACTATGACTAACAGAATCGACATGGATCTGATTCTAATGCAGCAGCAGCATGCGGCAGTGGCAAGAGGATTTCCAAAGTCAAGCAGCGTTGGGATGGGAAGGATCGATGAAGATAGGACCGTTGATTTTGCAGAGGGAAATGGAGATGCTGTTGGATCAGATTTTTTCCCAAGAAGTAGAAGCTATGCTTTTGGAAAGGGTAGAGCTGTTGTTTCCTGAGAACTCAGCTTATCAGAAATTCAGAATCCAGAGCTCTTCCACGAATGCATTTCGTATGATTGCATCCTTCATTCTCATAATTTCATTCATTCTCCGGTAATTGAAATTGTATTTGGATTGTTTGTAATTTGATTTTTTTTTTTGGTACAATAAAAAGTACCAAATTTATATATTGATTTTTTACTAGCTTGGGAGTCCCAAGGTGTGTTTAGTTATAATTTTTTTTTTTTTAAAATCACTCTAAAAAATTATTTTTAAATTTAAGAAAAATAACAAATAAAAAGTAATTGGAATTGTGTATAGAAAAAAGTTTCACTAATTATAAAATTAATAGAAAAATAAAGAAAATAAGTAAAAAATTTTAAAAATATTTTTATTTTTATTTTTATTTTTAAATTACATATTTAAAACTATATTTTTTAAAAGTAAATTATGATAACAATTTCAAAGCAAAAGTTTTTATTTTTAAAAATAAGAAAAATTATTATTGAAAATAATAAATAAACGTATCCTTAATCTTTATGGAAGTAGAGGGTGGTTTTAGTGCTTTTAATTAAGGCTAAATTATAACTTTATTCTCCATAATTTTTATAGTCAAGGATTCCATCTATAAGATGTGGTGAATTGAGTTTTATAATTTTGCAACTTTTAAAATCAAATTTAGTTTTACAAAGATTTTTGCAAACAACTTTCACTTGAAAATAGTAAACAATGTTGAGTCAATGCAACAATTAAATTTGAAATAATTAAGAACAATGATTTAGCAATTTCGACAAGTAAAATAGAGTATTATGCAGCAAATGTAAAGATATAGGGATAAAAAAGATCAAATGTAATGATTTATAGTGGTTCAGTATTGAAAATTCAACATTTTAAGAAGTACATCTACGATTAAGTCTATCTAAATTGGATTTTGTAAAAATCTACTATTTCTTCAAGTTTAATTGGACACTTGAAGAAAATTCTACAATATTTACTTGAATACAAATTAATCTCTTGAAATTCCTTACTCAAAACACACTCTATTAAGAGATTCTACACTTTTAAATATCCTAAAGATACCTCACCCTAAAATATAATAAATGAGTGTTTGAAATCTTAAAAAAATAAGTTCAAACTCTAAAAGTTTAAATACATGATGAAGAGTTTAGAAGAGGAAATTTTATCTTATGGATTCAAGGAATTTAAATCATATAAGAAAAAAGAAATAAAAATCTTGTGTCAATATAATAGTGAAAAACTTTTTTTTATATTTTTAAGTCAAGTTCAAGGTTTTATACACAATAAATAATCATTATGAATGCATCAAAGTTCAAATAGCCAATTGTGTAATTAATTCATGAGGCTTCAAAATTTTGAATGTTTACAGGATAAATCAATTGTACAATCAATTTATCTTATACATAATATTATTAGATGTTAGAATTAATTATGCAATCAATTCTATCATCCTGAAATTATATTTTCACTCTTAAAATCGTTTGAAAACCAATTTAATTATATTGAAATTTAATTTTATCCCAAGTTTGATTCTAACTAATAATTTTTAATTTTCTTTTCTTTTTTTTTATGAGTTTCAATGTCGGTCCAATGCAACAAGTAATCTTAAATTATATTTGAACAAATTAAAATATGTTGTTATCATTAAAATTGACATATAAATGTCGCTAGCTAACAATTTTAATATAATACCTATTTCCAATTGATAGTTTAGTTTCTAATCTACTGATATGGCATACATTTATTTGATGCATTGTGCTATATCGCGTGTCATATCATTTCTCAAAAATGATATTTGTAATGTCATGACATATTATAAATTATATATCGGTATATTAATTATGCTAATTATCATAGTAGAAATCAATTTTTTTTTAAATTATGTGTAAAATTGCAGATAAACATTTGATAAGTAGAATGGCTACAAGTTGCAGCCGGCAGAGGTTGAGGGTTAATTAGCTGGGAATATTGCCTCATTAACTATATATTTAATTCAAGGATACCCTTTTCGGCTATGAAGGCTTTGATTTGGTCTATGGCGATATAATTAGTGGCGAATAATAATTCAGAAACCTTCAGTGGTGCAGAGTAGTGCAGTGGAGGATTATACATATAAAGAAAGTTTATTATTTATTAATTTCGCCTTAATTGCAAGTTGCATCGTTGTTTATGTTGTTAAAGAATGTCCGTTTGGAAGAGGAATGACGACCGGGTCTCATACCGAATTCATCATCAAAGCACCGCGCATGAGTTCGACACATATACTAATTAATTTATAAAACTCTCCACCTATCTCAAAGATAAAACTTAGGTGTTGTTTCCGATATATATACATATATAAAATATAAAATATCCTATTCAATTTTGGAATAGTTAAATTTTATCCTTTTTAATTTTAAAAATTTAAAAATTACTTTTTTAAACTGTATAAAATTTAAAATTAACATTCATTATCTACTTAATTAATTATTTTATATCAAATTATATTATTTTTTATAATAATTTTAAACAAAAATTATAATATTATAAAATATTGATTTATTTATTTTTCATATAATTTTGTACTTTATTTATGAGTATTTAATTAAAATTATTTATATATAATTTAATTTTTATTAATTATATAATATAAAAATTATATGTAAAAAATGATCAAAAAATTATTATATTATAATATTATAATTTTTTTAAAAATTCATAAAAATTATATAATTTAACAAAATAATTAATTAAGTGGATGATAGATATTAATTTTAAATTTTTTAAAGTTTAAGAGAGTGTTCTTCAAGTTTTCAAAAATGAAGAAGTAAAATTCAATCATTTTAAAATTGAAGAAGATAATTTTTTTTTTATAGAGTGGTTAAGTCATTAAATATACATATAAAATTTTAAGATCAAACTTAAGATGTAGAAAAAAAATAAAATTTTTAAGTAATAATATATTATTTGAAATAAAGACTCGCGATAAAAAAAAATGGATATTTGTTCTCAAAGAAATAAGTATAAGTAACGCGGCTGAATATGTCATTGGATGAGAGTGGTGCAGTGTGAGAAAAGATATTTGCCTGGTTTCACTTTGGTAAGGAAACTATACTAGATTAGAAACCAGGTCGTGGTTTCAAATTCTGTCAATACTTGGAGATCGATAATTGAGATATACCCCAGACAACTAGGCAAATTTTCCTTGTTACGAAACCATTGCCGTTATTTCCCATACTCAGAAATAACGTTTTATTTTATTTTTAAATGATATTTAATTTTAAGTAAAAATAAATTTTAATTCTTTTTCAATTCTTATTTTTATTATATTTGTACTGTCATCAAATTCAATAAGATTTTTATTATAATGCATTTCATTTACCCTATAATACATATTATATAAATGATTACTTTCTTTTTAATATTATATTTATTGTGAAACTATCACATTTTATTTTTAATAAAAATTCATGTATTTTTCAATACTTTCTAAATAAAAGAATTTATTTGCATATAAACTAAAATTATTTTTATAAAATTTTTAAATAATAAAATTTATTTATAAATAAATTAAAATAAAATCAAGATTAAAAAACTTTGATGTTGACAAACTCAGAGTATTATACACAATCCCTTAAGACAAAAACATTAAGAATGTAATTGAATATATTTCTATTTTATTATTTTTAGAAATTATTTTGAATTTTTTTATTTTTAAAAAATATTTTTGAATTTAAGAAAATAAAAAATAGACAATAGTTATTATTGTAAATAATAAAATATTTTATTTAATTATAAAACTAAATCAAGAATAAAAAATAAGTTAAAAAATTTCTTAAATTATTTTTATTTTTTTATTTTTAAATTATATATTTGAAGTTACAGTTTTTAAAAATAGATTATAAAAACGATTCTAAAAGAGGAATTTTATTTTAGAAACAGAAAAATAAATGATTATTTTTAAAAATAATAAACAAATAGACCTTTACATAATGAATACTGTTCATGAACTTCACACTAGTCGCTCAGTCAACAACAACTTACAATTTTGTCTACACATTCTTTTTTTTACAGCTGTTTAATGGATTTTTTCAGTCCATCTCCGGTCCGTCTGCAAAAGGGCTCACATAGATCTAGTTTAAATGAACTGAATCAGGTGAGTTCGCAAAACTCGCAAACTACATATTTTTAATTCCTAATTTAATAATCTCTAGGGCGCAGATTCAACAGATAGATGTATGGACTTTTATTATTATTTTTTTAAATCTCTGTTAAATGCCTAAGTGTGAAGTGTGAAATATTTTAATGATTAGTGTTAGTGAATTGTTTTGTTTGTTTAGGTTGGGCTTATTTTTTTTCTTCATTGTAATTTGTTATTTGGGTTGGGCCAATTGGGTCTGAGGTATATACTAATCCATTAAACAACACTTGAAAACTTGAGCATGATTCATGAAAGAAATAAGCATAAATAAAATAATTTGTTGACTGCTTGCAGACTGTCTGATCCAATCCACATGAAATACAGATTCAGCAGACCATACTGCTTTAAATTTGAATATAAACAAACCACTTTTTCAAGGGTTCTAATTAGCATTTTTTTTTAAAACTTGCAGAACCTGTCCCATTTCTGTAACTTTATTTTCTTCCATGGCCAGAGGATGGCTGTTTTATTCATTCTTCATATTGCTCCCAAAAAACAAAAAAAAGGAAAAAGAAAGAAAACTTGTTCAAGATTGGGGCAAATGGGAAGGCTAATTAGTTTAAATTATGTTTTGGTGTACAAGATTGCATTTGAGTATGCTCATGTTAAAGATTTGCTCATAATCACTGAACCAACTCACATCCCTCCAAAAGTATACCTTATAATCAGCACCTTAACCATGCCAAAAATCGAAATTCCAAACCATCATCCAGGTGTCATTATTGTCATATATTAGGCCATATAACCAAATATTACCATATGCTCAACTACTACACATCCTTTCCTCAAGCTCACTATGCTACTTTCTAAACTTCACAAAATAATTGGGTATTTGATTTAGGTGCATCTCATTATATTACAAATGACGTTAGCACTTTATTGATCCACTTTGGATATGGTCTCAATGAGTTCATTATTAAAGACAGAACAAGTTGGCCAATCATTCACATTGATTCTATCAATATTCATACAAAAATTTCTTCCTTCGCTCTACACAATGCATTATTTGCTCCTAACATTTCAAATAATATAATTTTTAATTACAGTTTTTATAAATTTAACAGGGTCTCAATTGAATTTCATTGTTTCTATTTTCATCTGAAAGGTCAAATTGTGGGGACAATTTGTTACAAGGTCAAAATAATGACAATATCTATCTTCTTTCATTCCATCATTTGCTCAAATGCACCATTCTAACACATATTTTTACAATGGTAGAGTCATTTACATCCTTATGGTATTCAAGATTAGGACACCTTTATTAAAAGTCTTTCATTTTATTGCTAGTAAGTTATCCATAACAATTTTTTCAACATCATTTTTCATATTATTTTGTAATTCTTTCCATTCCAATAAAATCCATCCTTTGTAAAGAATTTTTTGCTGGAGGAAAACATCACCTTTAAGTTCAAAATGGTGTGAAAGGATTGAACATCTTTGTACTTAGATAGAGGAAGAAATGCCTTAAATTATTAACAAGCTTTGTTGATAAAACTCAAGACATTTTTTATCTTGATGTTTTTTTAGGACCTCAAATTACATCATCCTCAAATCCATACTAATTCATATCAAGCCACTGAAAATTTTATTTTCAATTTTTATTTAATAAAAATAAAACAAAAAAATATTACTAAGAAATTATGTTAAAAATAATAATTTTTAGCATTTTGCTAATAATGTCAAATAAGATAAAATTTGTATGCAAAGAAAAATTAAGAAAAGTAATTGAAAAGACAAGCATTAAATATGAAGGCTGTTAACTTAGAATATCTCATGAATCTATTCTTGTATATATTAGTATCAAACTAACAATAAGCCTTAAGCTATCTTGGACTCAGAATTCATTTCTATTTGTTTTGTCATTCTCATTAATTTGGTCACATGTGATTCTATGGTCTCAATTACTACATTCTTGAATTCAACCAATTCAATCCTCAAATCATTATTCTCTATTTGATATTGATTTACACATGATCTCAACCTTATTCTTTTTTAATGTGTAAACTCAATTAGAGAATTTTATTATGCAACAAATTTCTCAAATTTCAAAATTTATTTGCAAAAGTATTTTAATCATTAATTAAAGATTGATCTACTAAACTTTTAAGAAAATTTAGCATACGATACCTTTTACCTTGAACTTCAAACTTGCATGTTTTATCAAAGAAAAAATTGTGATACTGTGCAACCATAAATTTTATTTTTTCCTTTGCCTTTTTTCCAATTCATTTTTTCATGAAATTAAACATTTTTAAATTAAAAAAACTAAAAATTGAATGATTGCAAATGTTATATTTTTTTTGAAGTCTTTGAAAATTTTTATATTATGCTAAAGTACACGAGTAATTAGAGAAAAAAATGACTCAATAACTTATAACAAAATCATAAATTAATTTGAACTTCTTTTTATATTTTTCTAATATGAATGTAAATGTCCAACATTAAAATATGAGTGAATATTATAATATATGAAATGATATGCTATGAAAACTCAAGCAATTAAAATGATGCATTTTGAAATAATAAGTTATTACATTAGCTATGCTAATGAAATGCTAAAAAAATGATATGAATGAAAATCAAATTAATTGTAAATGATATGTAATGAAAACTCAAGTTGATAAAATGATGACATTATGGCAATTATGCTAATGAAGTGAATGTATGATGTACTATGAAAATTTAAGTATTCATGATAAGGTTTTTGAAATAGCATATTATCTTGGTAACAATGCTAAGGCCTCAATCTAATAATTCAAAATGAGCATGCAAATATTAAGATGGATTGTATTCCTTAATACAGAGATGTTGAAGACACGAGGAAATAAAAAAAATGAAGTGAAAGTAATACATAAAGATCATAATACATACATGCATGACAATAAATATGTTAGGATGATGATATACATGCTCTTGAGTGTTTAATCTTGGAAAGAAAATTTTCAAGATAAGATTAAAAAGGTACTTCCTTATGACTTAAAATTATAACACCTTTAGGTTATAGGTTATTACCTCTCATGGTTCATTTATCTCATTAAAAGGTTGGTAACTACATTCACTATTAGTGAATTGATTTTTGAAGTAGTTCTATATTCTATAGTAGAACAAATTGTTCCCTATAATAAAGATATAGAGATCCCATCCCATGATCATGAATGTATGGAGGAATAAACACCCTTTCATACATTCACACTTATAAAATAAGGTATAATTTGAATTGAAATCTTTGCTAAAATCAACAAAGATATGCTCTCTTGACGACTCCTTATGTGACTCCACTAACTTGTGACTTCACATAGATGCAAGTATAAAGCCTAAAAGTGTATGAGATGAAGTGTAATAGTGCTTAGTAAGCCCAATATAAAGATAATATAAACAGAAAGATAAAAATAAGAAAAATACAAATATAAGAACATATTTACATAAAACATGAAATTATAACAAAGGGATTAATAAGATATAAGATGCCATGATATATTATGTAATTATTTTCATTAGATTTGATTTTCCAACCTTCCTTAATGAAGTCGCTAAATAGTCACAACATGCTTGAGGGAGATCACAACACGGATGATGATTATTTTATTAAGCAAATAAAATAAAACATAAGTCATTACTATTTTTTTTAAATGAAAAATTAGAAACAAAAAATAAGGATAAGACAAGTTTTTCATTAGAGAAAATAGTTCTGGGATTTAGGAAATGTATAAGGCATCCTACAATATATGTTCATAGAATAGTTACTATGAAACTAATTATTTAATATATTATAGCAAAAAATAATTTATTAGTCCTTCAATAATTATAATAATAATTGCAAAAAAATTAAATAAATAATTTTAAATATTCTAGTGATATTTATTTACTGCTTTATCATAAGTAAAGAAAATAATGGGCTTATTAAATGACTGGAATTATTATTGTAGAACATGAGAGAAATGATATAAAAATATAAAATAAAATAGTAATATTTACAAAAATTAAAATGACCTATATGAATAAGGGCCTATGTACATTTAATAGAGGATCAAAATCTACATAATTCATCAGGTTATTTTTTTAATTTTAATTTAAAAATATGAATTAATTTTGAAATTATTATAAAAACTAATAATTTTAAATATAATTTGTATAAAAATAATTTTAAATAATTAAGTGTAAAACATATAAGATAAATATATATTTTAATTTTTAATCTTATATAAATTAAAGAAAAATAAAAGGCCAAAAGTTGATTATAATTACATAAAACTTTTTTTATTTTTATTTATAAAATAAGAAACAAAAGCTTTAAAATAAAGAAAATAAATATCCAAAATTCTAATTGTTTCATCATTGGTTAAAGAAGTTTGGAAACTTCTAACTGTATAATTATATCTAATGCACATGACTTTTCTAAAAAAAATGAATGAAGAAATGAATACATTACGCAAAAAATATTTAAAAAAATGTAGATAGTAAAAATAAAAAGTCAAGTTCTTAAACCAAATAATGTTTTAATAAAGCATGCATCATTAAATGTAGGATGTCATGAATACCCCAGAAACAACCTTAAAAATTTATTAAAATTCTGTTCACTTATTTAACCATTATAATAGCATATAACCTTGGTCATCCAATCAGGATGACTTTTAACTGATAAGAAATCTCACATGCTTAATTACATGCATTCATAATTATTTTATAGAGTCAATGATTACTTCAATGGAAAACTAATTAAACAAAACTATCTGTCAAAATACAAAACGATAATTACTAATTTCATAAAATCACTTGTAAACAAAGACTTTAAATTCCAAGATTTATATAGATCATATCATCATATTTCATGCCAGCATATATTTCAATAATAATAATAATAATAAGTAGTGCATGGAAAAAATTCAAAATCAAGGCACTTAGTATGTGGGAGGAATTCAAAGGTGGAAAAATTAGGTTAGTATTGTTTGTTATAATTTATTGTAATAAAATACCCCAAGCACACTTCTTTCATTTAAGTTCACCTATAAATAGTAAATTATCCCCAAAGTTCAATAGACCAAAACAACACATTTGCAGTGCATTACAAAATGAATAAAAGTATCAAAATAGAAATTGTTCAATCCCATATGATCACCGTGTAGTCCTTGTGAAGCAATTTGATAAATCAAATAAAACTACCGTAGAAATCATTGAAAAATTGCAATAAACGAACTCAGCTAACACTGTATCATCAGAAATTAGCATTTTCAGCCTTTAGCAATTTTCAACTAGTGTCAAACAGTAACTTTACACGAATCGATATTATTAAAATGGGTCATCAACAAGTAGCCCTACATCTTCTTAGCTTTAATTTCATGGAAAATGTTATTGTTTGCATATATATATATATATATATATATATATAGTATTTATGTTGAAATGAAACCATAGAAGTTAGAATCATGAACATGCATGTTATTATTTTATTACATATTACTATCACTAATCCTATATAATAACTATTTGCATACTTAATCAACGTGTTACTATCGAGAATCTTCATCTTATTGTTTATATGACAAATAGAAATATGGAAGCACACGTATTATTTTGTTTTTAGCATGTTATTCATATGGAAGCAAATACAAATATATTACTCTTTTGATGCTAAATAGAAATATGCAACTCAACATGTTATTTGTGGATTATATTTCATAATGAACTTTAGTTTTAACTTCATCACTCTATTTTCAGTCCAAACATTATAATAAAAATGATAATAATATTTATTTTAGCTATGTTATTATTTGTATGACAAAGAGAAACATAGAAGCACACATGTTGAAAATGTGCATGTTTTATATTCTTTGGTATTATATTACTGTTTGTATGCCAAACAGTAATATGCAATCCCTCATGTTATCTTTACATTATATCTCGTAAGGAACTTTAGTTTTAATTCGATTAATTTATTTTTCAATACAAATATCATCTAGATAGTACTTGTCTTATTTTACCATAATTTAATCTTGTTTTTTCTATTGATGTTACTATTTAGGGTAACAAAGTTACTCAAATAATAGCATGCACAATGGTTATATTTCTCATGTTACTGCAATGCACTTGTTGATATTAGGCATTGTTTGTGTTCTTTGGCATGATATTATTATTTGGATCCCAAATAATAACATTCAAAGAACTTTAATTTTTATTTGATCAATCCATCTTGAGTCCAAATATCAATATGATAGTTCTCATATTATTTTTTTCACATCTTAATTTAGCTCTTTCAATGATGTTATTATTTGGCATTAGATAGTAATCAAACAATAATACGTAAGTAATTATGCAATTTTTAAGTTCATTTCATCACAATAATAAAATATAATAACATATGTTATGCTTCAAACCTCTACATATTATTTGTAACCAAAGTCTCATCACACTCTATCACATTAGAAACAATAACCTATCTCTCTAAAACAATAACACCATTATAAAGTGAATGTGATGCAAAACTCAAACCAATATTAACACTTATATTCACATATTTCAAATCCAAAATGTGAGCTAAGTCAATTATATTTTCCAATTTTGACTTATTCCTCAATAAACAAACAGAATGATCTGGAAGAAAATATGACAAGAAAAAATTATTGGCAAATAGATTCTTAAAATTCACATACAATATCTAAACTAAATCATCATAATTTGTACTAGTGTTAATCTTTAATACCATAGTTTTATCCCTACACTTAAATACGAGCAACAAACACTATTCCATTAATAAAAAATCACAATTAACTAATAATGATGTAATAAAAAAAATGATCAATAAATGCAATGACAATTGGAAAATAGAAGAAATCAATCAATTTGAAACACCAAACAAGGATCAAGATTCAAAATAAATACATAAAGCATTAAAATTGGACGAAAAATAATAAAAAAATTTACATAAAAAGAATAGAAATGAAAAATAACTAAAAAAGATATTTTGAGAATATAATAATAATTTTTAAAATTAGTATTTCTTTAAAAAAAATCAGTACTAACATTTCTTTAAAAGAAAGTTCAAAAAGTGGTACCACAATAAAATTTATCGAATTCAAAATTTAGGACTCTACAATCTACACAACAGAAATCATTTAGTCTAATTGGTAATGAGAAAATTCACTTGATCATTTATTATTCTTTAATTTCGTGTGAATTCGTATGTACATGAAAGCCTATAATCATACCTATTACTTTATAATTATGCCTTTATATTAGAAGGAACCACATCTAAAGTTTTTGTAATTTTCAATCACCTGAACTAGCATATTTGCATTAATAATTTACATGAATTAGACTTTTCATTCTAACATACCCAAAAAAAATCATACTAAAGCTCATAACGTGTATAACTTTAGATATGAGACACAAGGAAGGTTAGAGGTGTGTTTAGATATATTTTGTTTTTTGTATTTTTAAAAATTATTTTCTTATTCTTAAAAACTGTTTTTAGATTAAAGGAAAATAAAGTATAAAGAATGGTTAATATTGTCAATAAGAAAATATTTTATTTAATTATAAAATTAACATTTAAAATAAGAAAATAAGTTTACAAAACAATTAAAAGTTATTTTTATTTTTAAGCTACATATTTAGAGAATAATTTTTAAAAATAATTTTTGAAAATAAGTTACCAAATAAGTTCTTCTATTTTTAAAAATAAAAAATTATTTTTAAAAACTAGAAAACAAACAGATCCTAAATTTCCTAATCCTAACCATATTGCACTCGCAAATAAATTTGCTGATATATGATTCTTTGACTAAGGACGATCAAATCAATAGAAGATACAATTCAAAATGCTTTTCTCAATTCAAAACCACAAAATTCTTCGCTCCCCCTCACCTTTCTTCTCCCTCTTTTTAACTTCTCTAATTTTCTATGAATCTCACAAATTAATTTTGACTCTCTATCTACTATCTTCCTATTTTCCCCTTATTCTTTTTTAAATATTTTTTTATTACTTTTGTAATTTTTCTCTCACAAATTTTCATAATTTTCATAATTTTTCTCTTGACCTACTATCTTTAGCTTGATTCCTATTTATAATAAGAGGAGGACAAGAGTTCTTTCTTTGATCTTAATCAACTTCATTATTATCCTTATAATTTGCATACAATAAATACAATTATCTATTAATTTATTCTTTTTCATGTTGAAAATAAATGAAAAACCATTTTTATATATGCACATATTACCAAATAATAATAATAATGAGATAATGGTGAATTCAAGATACATTAATAAAAGAAAACAAGATGAAGATAGATTTTAGTTTTTATTATTTCTTATAATGCATGAGTAAAGATAATAATAATGAGATGAAGATAAATTCATAACTTTTATATTCTTTTTTATTATTTTTTTATGATGCAAAGATGAGATAAAATTAAATAATGAGATAAATAAAAAATTATAATAAACTCAAACGATTTTTATTATTTCTTATAAATAACTATGAATAAGAACTTTCAAGAAGAAATTATTAAACAATCTTCAAAATTTTATATTTTTAATATTTTATTCATTATATATATATATATATATATATATATATATATATATATATATATATATATATATATATATATTGTCTATCTTGAGATATCAAACGTGAACAAGAAAAAATACGTCGTTCCTGGCAACTATTTTCTAACGGTACATATCACTTCTCAGATGATATTTTGTGATGTCATGGGATATTACAAATTAGTGCAATACCTGATCTATGAACAAGTCAAGAAAAAAAAAACGAGACACGTTATAATTTTAAAATCAAAATAATATGTTAGATTAAAAAAATTAATAAAATATATTATAAAGTAATATTATATATCATAAACTCATCTAAAATACATTTGGACAAAGAAGATGTATATCTATGGGTAATGCATAAAAATGAATTTATAATCACAAATTATACAAGTGAAATAAAGTAAAAGCTGTTAAACATAAATTCAATATTAAAGATATACTAACACTCACTGGTCTTAGGAAGAACGAAAAGAGTTAATCCCTCACTATGTCTTTTATAAAGTTTACAAATTGTGAAAAAATAAATTAGTTACATTTTAGTTAATTAATCTAATAAGAACTTAAATGAATCAGGTAGATTTATAATATATGTGCATTTTGTCCTTTTAAATTGTGAATATAATATTTTATCTCAATGTATTCAAAGTTATAAAAGACAATTAATGTATTAAAATAACTTGTTAAATGAACATCTTAACATGATAATTTTAAACCTTTATGATTTATCTAAAGTTAAGTACAAGAATAATGTGACATATAAATATATAGTAATAAACTTATATGATTGGCAATAATGTAAATCTAATAAAATTTTTTAGTTGCAACATTGATATAAGGAAACTAAGTTATATATCCATTGATTGGACTTTTTTTCCTTAAATTTCTTTATAGAAAAGTAAAACCGGATGGACGGTGTAGGAAAGTCATGCCCATGCAAGGTAGAGTTTGTGTGTGCTTACTCGCATAAACTCATAAAAAATATGAGGAAAAATTGTCATGTCCCCTTGTCATGCTTGTGAGATGTGAGCTTCCTATGGCTAGACCACATTATTCTTTTTAACTATTATAAGTGATAAAATTACTAAATGTGTATGTGCAAGAATCAAAGATTAAACTCTAAATGTAAATGAACAAAAGTACATTCAAAGAATATTTGATTAGGTTTGATTAGAAAAAATATATATATTTTTGTAAATTGTAATTAAATAATTAATTTTTTATTTTGTATAATGGGTTAATGAAGTAAGGTTAAAAAATTTATATTAGCTAATTAGACATTGGATTGAAAATTAGGTTGGATAAAAAAAGTCCAAAAATGCTTGAAGGATTATCAAAATTTTTAATTAAAAGCTTAGCCCATTAGTAAGCTGACACCCATTTAGGCAAGACCGCACAAACTTATGCTAATATGGATTTGCCTGTACTAGCCTGTAAAAAATGTAGACTCCAAATAAAGACTTTAGCCTATATCAAAAGTTACTTGCATTGCTTGTGGGTTTTTTCTTTTTTTGGTCTATTTTATATGCCTATTTCTTTACTATTTAGGAAAGTTAAAAATTAAAAAATGATGTAAATATTATCTTTTCATTTTTTAAAACAAAATTATTAATTGAAAATGTGTTATTATGTGACAAAATTGAATATTATATTTTTCTTGTGTGAAAAGGAGGAGGTTGATGTTTAAAAGGAAAGGATTAACAGAGAATGAGAATAAGAAATTTTAGAGAGAAAATTTAAGAGAAAGTAGATAATATTCTCATCTTGGTGATGATTTAAGATGGGGAAGAGAAGGGATAAAAATAAATTTAGAAATTCTTTTGAAAAATTGAATAGAAAAGGAAAAGAATAAAATAAAAATAAATAAGATGTTATCTCCACTCATAATGTATTAACAAGTAGAAGATACTCTTTTATTTGTGATATTTACTATATATGATATATCTATTGGAATTAGTAATTTTATGATTTCTATGTGTTTTTTTTAATTTTCTAAAAGTCAGATTAATAATTCATTAGTTATGAAGTCCAAGAGTCTTTCTAGAAGTGTCCTTTTGTATTTTTTTTGTTAAATAGATGTATCTTTTGAACAATTTTTTATTCTTATAAATTCCCCTTATCTTTAGCATTTTTAATGAAGTAAAATTTAAGTTCTTTCTTAGATATTCCTTTATTTCGAACAAAATGGCATTATAGCTTTATTCAAGATTGTGGAGAGATGAATATAACTCCTTATCTAATGAGGAAAAAATATGATAATCAGTGCATATGCATGAACGTATTACTTAGTGGCAATATATTTGGGAGAATGTAAAGAGGCTACTCTCCACCAAATGATGAGGTTGCATTATCTAAAAAGGAGAGGAAAAGGATATTTTGGCAAAGGTGAAGCAGAGAAATCAATTAGCCATTACCTTTTCTTACATTCTCTTTAGTTAATAATAAATTAGAAATTATTTCATGAAAAAAGAATAGTTAAGACAATCGGTAAATTTAGTTAGGTTAGGAATCTTAGGTATGAAATATGGAATAAAATAAAGTTAATAAAATTAAAAATATAGAAATATGAATTTGGTAAAATTTTGATGGGAAAAACTTATTGAAATTATGAAGTATGGAGTTTTATACTAATATAAGTGAATGTGTGAGTATGGAAGAGGTTTAAGAGTAATTTTTCAAAAATATCCCTAGGGTCTTATTTTCTTCCTTATCAGCCTTCAAACCCCAATTCCTCATTTTTCTTCATCTTTCTAATTCTCCCACCTCTCTCGAAGAATTTTTTCTATTATTATATCAATCTAGTAAGAAGGGCCTTCATTCTTTTTGATTTCTTCATCCATTTAAGGATTGAAAGATCTTTAAAGTGGCATTTGACCATCCTTTTCCATATATATTAAGCCGATAATTTAGCTAAATTTATGAATTTTGTGATGGTATTAATGGAATATTAGTTATTTTGTGATTTTACTTAAATTTGAATTATTTTAATGTAATGGAAGTAATAAATAATGGATAAAGATGATATAATATGTTAGATAAGTATATTAATGATTATATCAATGTTTGATGTGTAATATATGTATTTAGAGGGTATTTAAAATCATATGAACAAGGGATTTTTTTTTGTAAAAAACCTATCTTTTAATGTATAAATGAAGTGGTCAATTGATTTTAAAGGTTTAGAGGCGAAACTTGGCTTTAAGGTCAAGTGATCAGTCAATTTTGAAGGTATGGAGGTAATTTCTGGATAGTTGAATCAATTGATCAATTAATTTACTAAGCATAAAATTTTATGCCAACTTCAAAGGAGCAGAACTCTTTCATCTTACATCCATTTTAGATGAATTACCTTATTTTAAAAGTAATTAAGTCTAATTTCAAATGGAATTAGTTTTAAATTAATATATTATGTATTTTTTAAGATACCATCAAAATAGTGGATAAAGGTAAAAAATTTAAGATTTTAAAAAATAAACTTTTGTATTTATCTTCAAAAAGGTATAGCTCTTTTAAAACTTAGCTAATTTAAGCAAACGATAAGTCTATGAAAAGATAATTGAATCTATTTTCATATGAAATAAGTTTCATGAGTAATATATTTATAATTTTTAAGTTATTCATCAAATATCACCTAAAGGTTACAATCATGATAACTATATAGTAATTTATAGCCAATTTATTTTATGTTTTTATGACTTATAATGGCCTAACATAGGTATTTTGTTACTAAGCATTAAATATAAAGTAGTTTATAATAATTATAAGATGAGTGCATGACTTGGGTAATTATGACATGAGAAAGTAGAAGTTATATGATGTAATATGTGTTGTAATGAACTTATTGCATTATTCATGGGATGAGATGTATTGAGAAATATTTTATTATTATGACATGCGTGAATGCTTAAAGCCATGCAAGAGGGCATAATGATGATAATAAGTATTATGATATATATTGAAATTGAATTATGATCGTATTAGATAGAGTTTGAGCTCTAGTATTAAAAAATTACATTATGAATCATATTACAAGTGGCAATAAAGATGAGAATCATGATAAGGTGATATTATGAATATTGGATGGAGAATCTCTAGTGACACATTTGTAAAAGGCATAAGGCAGACTATCGGGGGATAAGGATGGAAAGTTTGTGGAGGTTATAAAGTTCACTCGAGAGATAAAAAGTGGATGAAGGTATTTTATTGCTTGCTCATTGTTCCAAATGAGATATGACCTTAAGTATAGTTAGTCATGAGTATTCTTATATGTATTGAAAAATGAAATGATTATGTATTAATTTTATTATTATTAGCTTTTGGATACTAATATGCTTAATTATGCTATGATGTGTTAAAGAAAGATAATCCGATAGATAAGCTATTATGATTTATTAATATTATTATAAATTATTCACTTATTGAGCTTCAGGCTCATTCCTCTATGATTTATTTTACAGAGTCCTAACTTAAGCCTTTACATCCACCTCCCTAGGATTATCTTCCATGGGAGCTCATTAATGATAGTATAGTAGTATAGATTCTGATATATAGTATATTTTAGGCCTTATTTTATTATAAATTTAGGTAAAAGAGTTATTTAGACTGATTCTTCATAAGTTAGTTAGACTTGCTTATCCTCATTTTGGGATGACTATAAGTATGCTTATCTTTTTCATCTTTTGTAGAAATCTCAATGAATGTTTTCTTTCTAAAATATAATTTTCTTTTATATATGTATGGTACTTGTTAATCAGAACTAAGCTAGATAATTAAAAATAGGCTGGTGGAAATTAGAAATAGGTTCCGCACTAGTTATAATCAGGTTATGGTCGTGACACCTTTATCCATTAGAGTTAAGATAATTTGATGAGATTACAATTAATGCAACCATTGCAAAACAAGTTAAGGTAAAGTTACAAAAAGTTTTCAAAATAGAAGGAGATAATGGAAGAAGAAGAAATTAAGGAAAAGAAAAGGGAGATTGCGAGAAATTTAACAAAAAGGATGTTAAATTTGTTGGAAAAGCAACTTGGAGAAGTAAAGTTCAAGAAAAGAAAGAAGATGCTACATTACTTGTAAAAGGTGATGCTAAAGTTGAAAAATTAACTCGAAGTTGTGAAATCCAAAAAGTAAATGGGAATCATTTGTCTTGTATCTTTGTAGTTAAGGAGAAAAAACCCTTAATTTTTGCCCAAGAAAAAAGATCTAAAGCCTAAGGAGGAATAATAGACTACAAAATTTATGAAAAAGATGGCTTAGAATTTGTCTTATGTCATTAAAAAGGAAGATAAAGTGTCACCATTTTTAAAATATATTGAGTATGTAAGACCAATTTGATATATCTAAGAAGAATTATTAATAAATATCAGTTAATAAAAAAAATTGACATCTAGTGACATTTTTTTAAAATTACATGAAACTTAAAATGGTGTATAAGAAAATAATCGATGTGTAAAATTTGTGTGACAACTTTCAACGTTAGTTGTATATTAAACTATCATTTAAAAGATATTTAAAGAGTCTCATTAAAAATAACAAAATCATAAGACATCAATCCTATTTAACAATTATTATCTAAAAGATGTTTCAAAAGTCTCATTGGAGACTACGGAAGCATAAGATGTTGGTCATGTTTAATAGTTGTAAATATGTTTCAAGAATCTTGTTGAAAATTGCAGGATCAATAAATAATAATTTTTTTATAATTGACATATATTTTTTTATATATATCTTCACTTAAACTTTCTTTTTTTCATATGAACTCTTCTAATATCTCTCCAATATGTTCTTAAGTATAATAAGTTCAGTACATAATGTTATTATTGATATCTTATTCTACTTTCATCAAGATAATGTATAATAGAATAACTTTAACCTTTATTTTTCTCTCACTGTATATTCTCCTATTTCCTATAAAGTGAAAGTAGAATGAAAAAGTTAGTGAATGATAATTACTATTAATCTTTCACTTTACTTCCATCCATTTCTTTCAGTGTATATTCTTTTATTTTTATAGAGTGTACAAAGTGGAGAAATTCTAGCAATAATGTTAGAGTTTGCATTAAGGATGGAGATTTTGATACATATATAGTTATTCTTCCATTGTTCTTATGTAATTATTTTGTAGACATATAGTTTTCTTATGAGTAAATTACTACCTTCCCCTAAAAGAGACTGAAGTTATAGAACCTCCTTTAATGCTTCAAAACCTACATGTTGATTCATTTAACAAATTTCTACTAGGAATATTCCCTTTTTATTCCATTATTCTGTGTGTTTTAAAAGTAAAAATAAAGCCATTTATGAAAGCTCTAAAATGCCTTTATTTATATTCATTTCACCTTAAAAAACCTTAAAATGTAAAACCTAGTAAGATGGTGATAACAATGGTGGTACCACACAGTTCTTTCCTTTTCCTAGCCATGCAATCCACACTCTTACCTAATTCTTCCAACTTCTTCTACCTAAACCTCCTTACTTCTCATTCTCCATTGCCCATAAACTCTTTCTTTCAAAACTTTGCTCTTCAAAAAAAATAGTGATTGACCAAAATCCTTTACCTCTTTCTATCATTAAATTCCTCACTTATTTTCTTCTACTAATCTCTTATTTTCATAACTTTTGTTTTTCTATCAAGTTTTTCACTTTCTTTATAGAATTTGCTCACTAAACATACCATTAAGCTCAATAACAATTAGACTTGGGTTATATATTCATCTTCATTGATCCATTCTAAGATTATTTTCGATGAGCTTTTAGCATCATTTAGGTGGCAATGTTACTGGATTTGAGTCCAAAATATAAGGTTGTTCTTGATGGGTTAAGTTTTTATAGTCTTATTTTTTGAGACATAATACTTACAAATAAGTTATTTAATGTGGAGTATAAATTGGAAAGGAAAGGAAGGGCAAATTTGCTAATGCTTACCTACCTTCTTCATCTGTAACTTTTGCTTAAAATCTAAGTTCTCAATGATTTTAAATATAAAAGCATTGATGTTGATCTTGTAGTTGTTGTTAGAGATTCATGGGTTTTGAAATCAAATCCAATTTTTGTAATTTGGTATTATACCAAAGGTAGAGAGGAAGAAAACCATGTTAAAATTATTTCTAAATTTAACAAAAATGTTAAGAATCTATATTCCTCACAATGAACATAAAATCATTTTACTTCTATGGACAATGGATTGTAAAGGGGATAGTTTTCTTATTTTCTTTCTTTTTTCTTTGCATTTTTTAAAATTTATTTGATTATGATACAATTGAGTTCCTTGAATTTTTTTAAATTTCTTTATTTTTTCAACTTACTTAACTTTGTTTATAAACATTTAAAAGAGTAAATATGTCAATTTTTAATCTACAATGCATGGAATTCTTTAACCAAATGGTTCAAGTTGCCATTAGTTAAAAATAGAGTTATATGTAGTGTGCCTTTAATATTTAAAAGATGACAATGTAGGTTTTGAAATATTAGGGGAGGTTTGTGTAATTTCAATTTCTTTTATAGGAGGCTAATGTAATTTATTATTTTTATATTAATGATTTATTTAGTTATTTTGTATAAATTTGAACAAATATTATTTCTTTTTTACTTATCAATTTGTACTTTCATTTATATTTTTTATTTAATTTTTTTTAAATTTGTAAGATTATTTATCTTTCCTCATCTGTAGATTATATTTATTTAAATTTATTTGAATTATATAAATTAACAAAGATAAGACATATCAAAATAAATATAACTTTCTATGTAATTTAGTTCAAAAGTAATTTTATTTTCATATTTAGTTGTTTACATAGTAAAAATCTATAATAATTGAAATGCATTTGCTAAGGAAATGGAAAACATAAAAATTTTAATTTTTAGGACTAACGAATGTTTAATATGATAACATTTTCTTCTAATTTGAAGACATCTAATTGAATGCCATTTGTGATGAAATTTAAGTGAATGAAATTGATCACATAAAAGTGAATGAATTTATAAAGAAGTTCAAATGAGAAAAACTGAAGAAGTCTAAATAATGAATTTATAAAGATATTTAAATGAACAAAACTGAAGAAATCTAAATGAATGAAACTAAATATAATATCATTAATTGTACTTAATAAATAACTTAAAACATCAATTTTTTTATAGTGATAGTCATGTAAGTTCATTTCAATTTTATAGTTTAGGAATTTACAATGTCAGTTCCTTAAAGTGACTATCATATAAGTCTATTTCAATCTTTGTGATTCATTAATAGTTTTAATGATTTTGTACTTAACTGATGTCTTTAGTCACAAACTTAAAATGGTGGTTTTAAATTAATAATTGACATCTAATTATTTTCTTTCAGCTTATAAATAAGGCTTTTTGATAATAAATCTATTATTTTTTAAAATAGATCTCTTTTCATAAAAAAAGAAAGCTTTTAAGTTGGAGGACCTAGACCTTGAAATTTGGCATTACCATAACTATTTGGAAAGTCCAATCAATTTTTAGAGTTTTTACAACGACTTTTATCCATACCTTAAAAGGAATCCTAAGAGATTCTTAATTTTCTCAATAATTGAAGTACTGTTAATATTATGATTTATACTATTCATCTTAGAAAACTTCTCCATTGATGTATTTCAAAAATTAATCCTTTTAGAAGTTTTTAGAATTAATCTAAGTTTCGTCTAGGAACTTGTTTCCACAATTCAACTATAGACATTAGAATTTTACAATGCATTTTAAGGACTTTAAACAAGAGTCCTTCCATATCCTTTATGGAATTTTTATATTCATTATTGAAGTGTGAATACAAGTCCTTTAATTGAAGGAACTTTGGGAGATTTTAGTTACTTTTCAATGTTAATGCTACGATTTGCTTCATTCATCTCAATAATAAAAGTTGTCTTTTTATGATTATAGGCATCACATCAAATCATGATTATTCTTTACCTGCAAATAGATGGACATGCATATCTATTGTTTTATATAATTACCATAATCATAAGATTTGAAGTATTTCTAATTATACAACATTAATGTTGTGTGGTCCTCTTATTGACGTTAAGGTGATTGGTTTTTCTATTTTCTAATAGATATTGACACTTTCTTTATTTCAATGTGAAAATCGACACATTGCCTCCTTTATGTACTATGTTAAACTTTGATACACATAGAATAAGAAATACGCTCATTTTCACTTTAAAACATAACAACATTTATGGTTCATAACAAATAAAGTAATTGAGCACTTGAAGGTTAATAGATGTAAAATGGATAAAATTAAGCAGTTAAGATGCCATCAAGCAATACGAAGGAATTACAAGTAGGGGAGAACCAATTTTCTTTTTAATTTTTGAATGATGCAATGTATGTTTATTATAAATATAAAATCTATTGTTAATTGCAAATAATAGTTTTTCTATTGCATATATGTTTATGTATGAAAATAAATAAAATGAAAGAATATATGTTCATAATATATTTTCTCCATTCTTATTTTTATTTCATTTACATTCAATTTCTTACTATTTTATCTAATTCTATAATAAGAAAAAAATCTTTTTTTAAATCATTCATTAATTATATTATCAAATTTTTGTTGTAACCAATGTTTAATATTTCTTAATAAGATGACATCATTATATTAAAGATGATAATAGGTGTTCAAATTGATGTGTAATGTAATTTTAAGACATTGGTTGTGATGTAGTGATCAACGTAGGAATTTATGCCACTGGCACAAGTTGAAAATAAAAAAAGTGAAGTATGATGCCATTTGTAAATTTCATCTTGAAACTTTTTCAACCTTGAAATGATCCTTTATTTAATGAGATATGCTTTTCTTTTAATCTAAAGATAATTTTATTTGATCTTGTATTTTTAAGAACTAATTATTTTGTAGGACTAAAACTCAGTTAATATGTGGATAAATGTGTGAAGTTTAGCACTTATTAAAAAAGCTCAGAATATAAATGTGTGAATTTTTTCTTTTCAATTTCTTCTTGCAATTTAGCTTTCTAATTTTCTAATCGATTCTATTTTGTTAGTCTATCATATTAATGCAACTTTTATTATTTTATACATTTAAGAGATTTAATCTTATTTATATTCTTTGATATTCTTTCATTTTATCTATTATTCATATATTAAGCAATGTGTATTAAGATAGATTTAGTGGAATACCTATATTTGATTGTGGTATTATATATAAACTTTCACCATTTTCAATATTTTATTATTCACTTTATTCTTTAAAGTTATTTAAATTAGGATTTTTTAGAGTAATAAGAAATATTGGCTTTCTAGATCTAGCCAATAATATAGGAGAAATAAAGAGGACTGAATGGGCGAGGAACATGAAGATAGAGTTAGGGTTTGGGATAGGGAAAGTGAGGAATTGAGTACAGGTTTAGCTGGGTAGGGTGGGCAAACTTATGACCTCTGTTATTTGAAAAAATAACATGATATTCTATTATTAAATGTCAATTTTTTAAATGTAAACAATGTTTAATTTTATTTTTGAATATAATATGAACATAAAAGACATCAATCTTTACAAAATAAAAGCTGACATTGTTGTTTTATTCTTTAACAGTTTACTAACTAATGTTAAAACTATATATACTACTATGCTAGATTACATATGGGTAATTTTCTAATATATAATCTTTTAAATACTCGATATCTATCAATGATTTTGTAATAGTGAATTTATGATTTGTCTTTTCTTTTTAAAAATGAAGATACTACTATAATTGATGGAGAAGAAACAATTTATGATTTGCATTATCTTTTTGAGAAATATTATGAAGAGAAAATTCAAGGAAAGATAACATATGATTTGTTTTGTCTCTTTAAAGATGAAGAGTTTATGATCTTAGTCAACAATGGATAAGAAAATCGAATAAAAGATGTCCAAGTCAAGGAAGATTGAAAGACCATATCATCTATGGAAGAGAGAACTATGTTGTGTTTCTTAACTTCATCTCATGAAATATCTTTCATTTTTTAAAGAAGTTCAAATGAATGGCCTAGATAGGTGACAATTTTTTATGAATTCTATTGAATTGAAATTATTGATAATAAGGTGAATTCTAAGGTGCCCCTAGGGGTTTGGTACCCGGGGTGATGTGACAAAATACAGGCCATTGGATGAGATTATTAAGTCAATGCTAAGATTTTTGTAATCTCATCCAATGGCTTGTATTTTGCCACACTACCTCGGGCACCAAACCCCTAGGGGCACTATAGCAAGCACCTGATAATAATGATTTTGTTTAATTTTGTTATGGAGAATGTACAATTAAAATTAGAAGAAAATGTGAGAGATAATTCATGGAGACATATAATGGATAAAGATATCAAAGTTAAAAAGAAGAGAAAAACATGGAAGTATCAATGGGTTCTCTATGCTAATGGAGTCAAAGCAATGTTCAAGATGAAAAAGGATGCTAAAAGGGATGTTAAGAGGTGTAGAACAAAGTGTTGATGCTGAAAGTCTCATGCACAATGATGAAATTGATTATGGGAAGATTGTTGACCTTGTTGTTGGAGAATACAATACAAATTTTTTGAAAGTATCCTTAAAGTTTAAAGATTATAGATGAATGAAGTCTACAAGTGAACATTAAAGTCTAAAATTAAAGAAGAGTGTTAGAATTAGTAATTTTGTAATTTTTATGTGCCTCTTAAAATTTTCAAGTAGAATTTAAAAATTATCATTAATAATTCATTAGTTATGAAGTTTAAGAATGACTATTAATTATTTATTAGTTATGAAGTCTAAGATTCATTCTAAAAGGTGTTTCTTTGTTTAATTTACTAACTTAATGTATCTTTTAAACTATTCCCTCCGTTCCTATTTATCTGTCGTCATTAACTGATTTCACATATATTAAGAAAGTAGTTAAATTTCTTTATTTTAAATGAACTTTACAAGATTACTCTTTATGCACAAAATATAAGATAATTGAAGATAGAGAGAAAAATATAAAGAAATAAATGCAAGTTGACTAATAGTATAGAATAATAAAGTATTTATTAATAAAAGAGAAGGATAAATTTGAAAAAAAATATTAATGTTTCATTGGAATTCTAAAGTGACAAATAAAAAAGTAATTTTTTTTTTAAAATACGACAGATAAAAAGGAACGGAGGGAGTATCTTTTTATACTTATAAATACCTTCTTATACTTAACATTTTTAATAAAGCAAAATTTGAGTTCTTTCTCAAATTATTCCTCTTCTGCCAACAATACCATAGCTATTATAATTCTAGGAGGATTATTTATATTAATTACACTTATCATGGTAGAAATCAATTTTTTTAATAGCAAAATTGTTTCAACTTTACAATAATTTTAAATTTATTTTAAAAATGCAAATAAACCTTTGATGAGAAGAATGGCTACACATTATACTAGTACCGGTTAAAAGTTAACTAGTTAAGAATATTGCTGCATTTAAATATAAGGTAATGTTATGTAAAGATTAACTTTTTGAAAGGTTAAATATTTTTTGAAAGGTTGAATATTTCATAATTAAATTCTTTTTATTCAAATTTTAAAATAAATAAATTAAAATTAAAAATATAAAATTTTAATATATTAAATATAATTCAATAATAAAATTACTCAACATCTAACAAATATATATTATGCGTATGGATGCACGCATCGTAATTCCAAGGATGCCCTTTGCGTCTATGATGGCTTTGATTTGGTCTACGCTCTCTCTCACGTCAGGAACACTATCATTTGGAAACTGGAGCTTTCTCTCACGTCAAGGACACCAACATATTGGAAACTAGCGCTTGGCGGCGAGCTGGACATCAACCACACGGCAGTCAATAACTCGTTATCCAACTTTGTCTTCACTTTCTTCCTTCTGTGGCCAGAGGTTAGCTGCTTCATCTTCATTCATTCTGCATATTGCTCCAGGAAAGCTTGTTCAAAACTGGGTCAGATGGGAGGCCTAAATAGTTCAAATTATAGCTTGGCCTACAAGATTGTGCTTGAGCTTGCTCTTGTCTTGCAAATTTGCTCCCATCTTGCTAGCTGTGGCCACATAGTAGAGTTCCTTCCTGGGTTCGAGGGGCCTCTTCCTTTCGTACTCGAGACAGGGTCAGCATCCCAACGACAAAAAAACACTTACAGCCTATCATAAGATGTCAGGTAAAAGAATGTCAGATGTTTGATGTTTTTGTTTGCACGGTGGATCAGGTACGTGGGAGTGGGTGAAGCAGAGGATGCGCAGATATTCTACTATTTTATTCAGTCTGAGAACAATCCTAAAGATGACCCTCTCTTGCTATGGCTGACTGGGGGTCCTGGTTGCTCTGCCTTTTCGGGCCTCGTCTTTGAAATCGGTATGATATCTGCTATTTTTCACATATATTTACGAGTTTCATGTTCATTTAACTTAAATCGTGTTCCTTTCTTGAGCCCTTCGAGCAATAAATTATCAATGTGGGAGGTTTCTGTAAAGATGTAAAAAGAAAATTACAAATAACCCTCATTAATTTAAAGTGGTTAAATTTTAGAAAATAGTTGATACACTCCTTTCATAAAAATGTACTATCCACTTTTTAATAGATAATAAAATTCATATAATTATAAATCTCACATTTTTTAAATGAATAGTAAATGAATTTCAAAAAGTATCAAAATAACATTACTTATTAAATTTTACACCTGTATATAATATAAATTTGAAAATAACCTCCTTCAATTAAAAGAATTTGAAAATAACACATGTCGTCCATTTTATTATTAATTTCATCCATTACTTACATGATTCAAGGAAGACCAATGTTCCTAAATTAAATTTTATCTCATATTATATCTTGCCCATGTCATTAAATAAACATCACATCATTTTTTTTTAAGTTTGAAAGTAAAATCAATTTAAACGAACGAAAATTTTATGTTGAATTATTTTTTCCTCTTATTATTTTCTTGAAAGTAATCTCCCTCCAAACCCTATGGGAGCCAGTGAATCGATCTGTTGTTGGCTTAACGCTCTGCTTGAAATAGAAAAAACATTGAATATGCATTCAGTAATTGCACTTCAAATGGAAAGGGAGTGATAGTGTAAGTAGATAGCAGGGGTTTGATTAATCAGAAAATTTAAAAAAATTGGAGCCTTTAGAAACTTGTTCCAAAAATATTTTCGTGAACGATCAAGTTTTAAATGATCAAAGGATAATTAGTATAATAAATTTAAAGTAAATTTGCTGAAATTAGAGAGTTTAAGGGGAGAAGAAAATGCTAACAATATTTATAATAGTTCGGACTTCAATTTGTTGAAACTTAAATCAAGTCTTCTCAAGTCAAACAACCAAAAAGAGAGTTATATGTTGTAATATCTTAGAGTACATTTTATACTACCCTCACCTGATCCCAAAGTTAATTAAGTGATCTATCAAGTATTACAATTTTTTTTAAATAACATTTTCCTTTACTCACCTAAGTAATCATAACTCATAAATATATCGAACATTCACATATGGGTAAACAGAGAAAATGAGATGTTTAAAATAAACTCTCAGCAACAAGAACTCATTTTGAGTAGATATATAGATAAAATTCTCAAAAATTTATGTATTTTGAACGAATAAACTGAAGTGGTGCGTAATTGTTCTAATATGAGTTGTTGCAATTCTCTGCATAGAAAACTTCTTAATTTTTTTAAAGTGAATGAGCAATTAAGTAAAAATAATATAAGTAAAATTGAAAAATTAATACATTCTCAATTTTTTTAAAGTGAAAAAAATAAAAAAAACTAATTAAAAATAATTAAAAAATTGAGGGAACAAATTTTAAAAATAAAATAATTTTGACAAAAATAACAGAAATCGTCGAATATGGATCATAAGTAAAATCATGCTAAACAGTTGAAATTGAGAGAGTTAATCTGTTGCGCTGTGTTGCAGGTCCACTTGCATTTAAAATCGAAGAATACAATGGCAGTGTTCCTAATTTGGTCTTGAGGCCACAGTCATGGACAAAGGTCTGCGTGCATTCCTTATCAGCATGAAAAGACAGAAATAGACATGGAGCCCATTTTTTTTTTCAGTTAATTATTTATCTAAAATTTGTTCAAGGACGGTATAGTACGTTTCTAATTATTTAAGTATAACTTGATAATTAGGCAAGTAGCATTATATTTGTAGACTTGCCAGTTGAGACGGGCTTCTCTTACACCAAAACAAACGTTGCTATTCGGCAGAGCGATTGGGTCCTAGTTCACCATGCTCATCAATTCCTTCGGAAGGTATTTTTGCTTCTGCTAATGATGCTACACCTGTTTATTTCTCTATTTATCATCTTTCTGCATTTGGAATAATTCCATGCACTACAACAAAAAAGAACTTTAGCGACGACAATTATCGTCAGTGTAGAACGCTCAATTGTCAGTAAATACAGAAGTTGTCAGTGAAAATATTGTCGGTATAGGTTTGTAGGTGAAAGAACCAATATCGATGGTAATTTGTTGTCGTAGAAAACAGTTTTAAAGTTTAAAAAATTTTGAAAATTGATTTTCAGCGATGATATTATCGTCGCTATAAGTCAAATTATCATTACTAAAAGTTAACTTTTAGGGATGATATTGTCATCGTTGAAAAGTTCAAGCTTCAATGACGACAAAAGTCTGAAATTTAGCAACGATAATGTCGTCATTTAAAGTTTGAGCTTCAGCAACGACATTTTCCACCGATAGCGGCGACATTGTTGTCACTGAAAGTCCACTTTCAGCGACGACAATATCGTTGCTGAAGGTTTTTTTAATTTTTTTTTAAATTTAAATTGAAATTATCGTTATAATTAAGTGTATTTCAAATAATAAATTATATTTAACAACATTATCTAAAATATTCTTTGTTTGAATTCATTTGAATTATATTTATCTTTTTTAAATTTAATTTAATGTAAACCATACAACTACAATACATCAATAGTACTAATAATAATATCTAACAATTTGATCCAACATAAAAAGAATGAGTACTCATAAAGCAATTATATAAACAGTATTTATATGAATAAATTATATATACACAATTCATGTAAATGTGTATATACAAAAAATATATCTATATACATATACATAATATACTACGGGGAGGGGAGATGGAAGTATGTCGATGCATCCTCATTAGTGCTAGCACTATCATCATCATCATCATCTTGGTAACGAGAACGATAAAATGATGGTGATGGCTAAGAAGGACCAAGTGGCTGAGCGGCAGGTACAGTCGCAAATCTACTAGGCCCAAGCAGTATAGCAGTAGCAAATGGAGGTGGCAGTAGGGCAATACCCTGCTGTCTAAGAATAGAGGTGATCTTAGTAAGGTAAGTCCCAAACTACTGCTGCATCTGATGCTGCTGAGTAAGCTGTTGCTGTTGCTGATCCAACTGTTGTTGCTGCTCTTGAATCAACCACTGGCTTTGCTGAAATTGGTCTCGACTCTGCTGTAACTGCTCCTGCAACTCACTGACCTGAGACATGGAAGGTGAGCTCCCCCTAGTGTTAGAAGTGCCCGCTGAATAATAGGATTAGCCAACTAGCACACGCCCAATAGCCCTCTTGTACCCTTGATGAGTGTCAAGCACCTTATCGGTGATGACAGCCCCATCTATCTGTACAGGAGTCCTAGGCAAGCTAGTAGATGATATACTAGATTGTGTGTGCTGAGTCACTAGCTCAGTTATCCTGGTTTAAATTATTAAAATAAAATTTAATAAAAAATATATTAAAATAAAATTTAATAAAAAATATTACAAAGTATATTCGTAAAATTCTATTTAAAATATAAAATTCAACTAACTTCTATATTACCCTTGAGGGATCGGATACACCCATTCTCCTGACTTATACGTGTGTCGGTCCCTAAAATTCTTGGGAACCGATTACAACTCACCAGTATCTCTATTTCTCTATTCATTTTTTGTAAGAATAAAAAAAGGATAGAAATAAATAAA
The DNA here is from genome assembly GCA_020226215.1 of Sindora glabra. Classification (NCBI taxonomy): domain Eukaryota; kingdom Viridiplantae; phylum Streptophyta; class Magnoliopsida; order Fabales; family Fabaceae; genus Sindora; species Sindora glabra. Next base: position 81,420,619 of record CM035230.1, read on the forward strand.
TAGTGAATAAAAAGCTAACTAACAAAATGTACATTTAAACAATAAACAAAAAAATTAAATCACCTTATCAAAACGATGTGCAGCAATAGACTTTGACCCATATCGATCATTTACGACCTTCTACGCTCTATTATTTGTATTCCTCCCAAACAACTCCTGTAAATTAAAAAAATAATATTAAAATTTTATATTTACAATTTAGATATGTGAAATAATGACTAATCTCATAAAATGTCATACTTACCCTATACTTCTCGTTGTCAAAAAAGTCCATGCACCTCTGTCATGTCTGCGATGAGACAGATCAAGGCGCACAATGTCTAGCACAATCCAAATCAAAGTCTTGGTCTTGATCGCCCCCATGCTTTAAAAAATGCTTGCTTAACTTATATTTCCAATCTCTATACAGGTCTACAACAGTCCGCATCAAACCGAAGATCGCTCTATCCCGGTTACCCTAAGAGATGTCTTGAAACTCGAAATAGGACTGCATTAGAAGATATTTAACAAATTTATGAATAATATATTTAGAAGTTTCAATCTTAGAAGGATTAATTCAACACATGGAGGAGATAGATACTTATACAAAACTCCTGCACAACTCTATTTCGGATCTGCTGAGGATACAACCCACCATGACTTGTAATAAAGTGGCACGTGGCTCGGATCACATTGCCAATATCACAAGGGAGATGGCTAACATTCTCACCAATTGCGTACCATGAACCAATCGTATTGAACTGTACGGGCACCGATCTCCCCCCACCCCTGCTTATCTTCTCGTGTAGCCTGAAGGACTTATTCGGACACCTCTTTCTTGATGCTGCCACTTCAATAGATAAAGAAAAATATTAATACCATAAACAAGATATTTAATCAATTTCAAGTATGCACAATTTGTTAGGTATTCAGATTATTACATGTAGCGAAATTTTAAATTTTTGATCCGTATTCTACCTAGGATCCATGTAAAAAGTATAAATCAATGATTAGGGTTTTACCTATTGGGCACTCGTGTTTCTACTGATCAAAGCTTGAAAGCGGATGAATCAAACGCTGGCTGGATGGTACAGTGTCTCTACGATATCCACACGGAGTGAACAACGACCTCTCACCCTCCACGAATCTATTAGGATGCGTTTTTCTCTTTAGGAATTAGGATTGGATGTTTTTTTTAGTGATTTAGGGTTTGTATGGAAGCTTTGAGTGTGTTGTGTAAAGTGCTACCCTCAAATCCCTTTATATAGAAGTTAGGCAAGTTACAATCCTAATCCACAATCCTAGTCCTACTAGGATAATGCTTCCAAAATCCTAATCACACTTAACAACTCATCTTATCCTTATCCTAGAGATAATGGGGAGAGATAGAATTTATCTATTAATTATATAATATTAGATAATAATATTATCTCATAATATAAATATCTTAATTATTAGATAATTGCATATAGTTATCAAATATCAAAATAATATTATCTCATAATATATTTATCTAATATCTAATAACTTAATTATTTGATATTACTTTAATCTCAAATAATATCACATAATATTATATATATATATATTACATGAATTTATTATTCTTAATAATAATATATATATGCACGAAAATAAGTCTAATTAATTGGATATTAATATAATTAAAGTCCAATTAATTATTATCTTATTCCTACTCCTTTTGTGTGACCCTGTAAGTTCTTGCTACGTTGATAATGACTTATTATTGAGCCATAGGTAGTGAGCGGTATCTAGCAATACATCACTGCCACTCAAGTAGTAAGAATGTCTGTGATTCGACATCCACCTAATACATGATTAACGTTTTACATCATAACCCTTTTATAATAATATCCAAATTGAACTGGAGGCATAGAATGTGTCATCCTCGTCAATGTTCAATTTATATTTCTTGATACTGAGTAGACTTAAAATAAATGATTAATATCACATATTAATTCAATTGAGTATGGCCATGCATTTCTAAGTCTCACTTCAATCAAGGGACCCAAGGATATTTCTCTTTTATACAAGAGTAACAAAATCCCATCTACATCATTCACTTTTCTCTGCACGATTTATGACACACCCAATCAATGCCCTATTTGTCATCCTGATTAAAAGTGACATAGGACAATATTAAAATGAGTAATTCCTCATGTAGGGAACCGTAGTGACTTCAGGTCAAAGGTTTATGTGTATTTGTGATCATATGAGAATAACTTATGACACGTCTATCCATGCAATATTCTCATAGTGGGTCAGTCCAGTACATTGTTCACTAGTAATGTACTCATATATTGACTTGATATCACATATCTATGATTCGTAATCATCAATCACTAAATATGCTAGTCTTGATGTATTATTACTATTCTTTTCGTAATAATACTTAACTAGAGGCATTTTAGCAATAGCGAAGCTATTCCAAGGATAATTATTATATTAAGTTATAAATCGCGCAGAATAATAATAAAATTATAAAAATAAAATATAATAATTAATTGCCTAAAATAAAACATAATGCATTGTATATTACTTCGATCATCTATATGATTGGTTCCTAGGACACACACCAACACAATTAAGAATAGATACCTGATCCCTCGCACTATGATGGAATGTGGATGGGTCGCCTCCAGCATTACCTCCGTGGTGTCAGTACCTTGACATCCGCCATGACTAAAATAATACATATTATACAAGTAGTTAATGAAAAATTCATAATCAGATTGAACGATTAAAGGGTACAACTTTTTACAATCATATAGATTATTTAAACAACCATGCTCACACGATTATGAGTTATAATTAATATATCTTATTTTTTCTCTACTCTGAATCAATGTCAGTGAACCTAGCAGACTTATAGTCATCGATTTTTCCTTTGTTATCAGATTGTAAAGGCCCTTCCTTCATATAATTCTCAATTGTTTCATCTTCGAAACTACCGTCATCATTGATAAAGGTGTCTTTTTCATAAGCGTCAGATCTAACATTCCTAGAAGGTGGAATGATTGAAAGACAATTTCTTTAATTGCTTAGATCTACTAAATGAAAATCTCCAAGATCAACTGTGAGGTTGAAATTGGATGAGTTACTATCTTCCAAAAATAACAAGTCTTGTACATTGTTTCCATCGCTAGGTAGATCCTATATATCGTAATGCACTAAATTATGGACAACCTTTCAATTTAATCCACTAAGGAGATCTTTAGTGTAAAATACTTGTTTTGCTTAGGTAGCAAGTATGTAAGGATCATATTTGTACCATTTCCCATTAATGGAGTTACTGGTTATATTCTTGTCAGTGTAAAGTTTCTTCTTTGTAGGATCAGTATCATATCACTTGTATTTAAATAAAGTCACACTGCACTTATTTAAATAAGTCAACTCTATGATTTCTTCTAGTACATCATAGAACATGTTATCATCAGTACCCGGAACAAAAATGCCACTGTTTTGTGTTTTATGCTTCGCATCCCGATTTTTGATTACAAAGTGCACTCCATTCATAATACACGTAGAGTATATCATGATAGTAAAACTGGGACTGGAGGCTAATGATAGTAGCTCTTCAGTGGCCTCTGGAGAACCATTCCTATGTAAATAATATATCTAAAAAATAACAATTTTTCCAAGAATTAAATTGAAAGATTAGTAAGAGTAATAAATAATATTTGGTATATTAGTTATTAGCATTTGGGAAGAACAATCCCTTACCTTCGAGTAAAACCACAAAGGGAATTTAGTCTTCTGTAAGTTATCAATATTTTCAGCACCACTTCGTTCAAGTTCTAGTCGGTGCTCACTATAGAACATAAGCATTTTAGTCTATTATAATTATTTAGGATAAAAACACAAATGAGCATAAAAACTTACTGGAGATACTTTTCAATCTCAATACAATTATTCAAGATATATCACACTGCAACATCTCGATCATTCTTATCAAAGTGAGAAATAATCTTCTTCCCCACTAGTCGACACTAGGATCGGAACACCAACAATACCCTTCTTGTTTCACTACCTATTACATCTTAATTTCTACCTGACCGGTTAAATTTAGTTTCTACTCCTTTTAAGTACATAAAGAAAAATGTTAATGCCTTGTCAACAATATACCTTTCTATAATTGAACCCTCACGATTTCAAACATAATCCTTTAACTTTTTTATATATATCTCGTATGGGTACATCAATCGAAAATGAATGGGTCCGCCTTCCAATACTTCATCTGGTAAATGTAACACCAAGTGAACCATTATGTCAAAAAATGCTGGAGGGTATATCCTCTCAAGCTTGCATAAAATAATGATAATATCTTGTTTAGCTTGCAGAATATCCTTCATGTTGAGAGTTTTAGCACATATTTGATTAAAGAAGTTGTATAACTCAACAAGTGGATATGATAATTCCTTTAGCAAAAATGCTCGAATTCCTGGTCCTAACAATCTTTGCATAATAATATGATAGTCATGTGATTTCAGCTCTTTCAATTTCATATCACGATCTGTGACATTCTTCTAGAGACTTCTAGCAAACCCATTTGGAAATTTCACATTTTTTATATATTGGCAAAATCATCTTCATTCCTCTTGGTTTAGCGTATATGCAGTATGCGGCTTGAAAAGTTAACCCCTTTGCTCATTCAGATGTAAGTTGGACCTTATCTTCATATCTGCTAGATCTCATCTTGCATTGTCCGTATCTTTAGTTTTATGCTCAATATCCAATAATGTACCTAGAATGCTATCATATACATTTTTCTTAACATGCATCACATCAATGTTATGTCTTAGGTTCATTGTCGGCCAATACGGGAGATAAAAAAATATACTTCTTTTACTCTAATTAAGTTCATCGGCACCCCTCTTTCACTTTACACCACCAAATTGAGCATATTTTCCAAGAAGTCTCTATGTTACCTTTTCCAATTAATCCATGATAATGTTATTAGTAAGAGGATAAGGAGGGGCTCTCCTTTCTGACCTCCAATTGAATTCTTTCCTATTTTTCCATGTGTGACTTCTTAGAAGCCAACAACGATGACCAACATAAGCTATTTTTTCTCTAACTCGAATTGATGGAGTATCCAGATTGCATGTAGGACATGCTTTAGACCTTTGTCCACTCCACCCAGAGAGACTACTTTGAGCAGGAAAGTCATTCACAATCCATAGCAAAGCTGCTCGCATGTTGAACATTGTATTTGTATTCACATATCGAGTTTCAACTCCCCTCTCCCAAAGATACCTTAACTCTTCTACGACTGGTTGTAAGAAGACATCGATATCCTTGCTTGGCAATTACAGACCTGAAATTAATGGGGTTAACATGAAAAAAGACTGAGTCATTTATATCCATGGTGGCAAGTTATAAGTGGTCATCACCACTAGCCACATGTTATAGGACAGGTTCCTATCACCAAAAGGATTAAATCCATCTGCACTTAAACCTAACCTAATGTTTCGTAGGTCAGCAGAGAAATTAGGATACCTTTTATCGAACTCCTGCTAGGTTGTTCCATTAACGGGATGTCACATTACCCCCTCCTTTTTTGACTTTCCAGTGTGATGCCATATCATATTCTTCGTAATATGTCTCAACCTATACAAATGCTTTAATCGAGGAGTTAATGGAAAATATTGAATAACTTTTTAAGGCATATTCTTTCTTTTTGTATTTTTATCTACCCATCAACTTTCCCTATAAATTGGATAATTATCCTCGGAAGTATATTCTTTTCAGAAAAGTGCGCAGTCATATTTGCACACATGGATTGATTCATACCCCAATCCTACCTTGTTGAGCCATTTTCTAGCACCATAGTACAATTCAGGTAATTTATTATCGATCAAAAGTGCCTCTTTTAACAACCTCAAAAGAGCATTAAATAATTTATTTGTCCACTTATGCAGAACCTTCAAGTGCATGAGTTTTACCAGAAATTTCAAGGTTAAAAATGTTGTGCATCCTAGATACAATTTTAGTTTCTACATGCTTGAATAGGTTATCACAACTACTATAATTTGTTTCAATGTCTTCGTCAAGTGCATTCTCACTCCTTTCCACATCATTGCGAACCATTTCTTTAGGTACATTAGGGCCGATGAAATCATATATAATATCTGCCAACTCATCTTTATTATTGGGAGATGCCCCCCAAGTTCCCGTAGAAGTCGAAACATCCACTTCACCATGGTGAACCCAATTTATGTATAATGGATGAAATCCATTATCTATAATATGTGACTCCAATGTTGGTAATGTTTGGAATATTAAATTCACATATTTTTTACATGGGCATCTTACCAAATCCCTTTCATTAACAAAGTTTTTAGCTTTTTAAATAAATGCCATTGCACCATTCCAATACTCATCTGATAAGCGATTTGGTAGATGTATCTAACTTTTATCTATAGACATTGTATCACTGAATAGGAATAAAATAGTTTTAGGTGGAATAAAGTGTTGTGATTAATATCTGAAATGTACCCTAAATACATTGTATCACTCTAACTCTAAAGGGTAGGGTCCTATCCCATTCAAGATATTTCTATAGTTATGATTTATTCCAATTTATCCATGCTTATCATTTGCTTCGTGCAAAAATTTTGGCAGCATCTCCCTATGGTTCTCCAAGTGTGTAAACTATACATCCATATAGTTTATACTTGGAGAACAATTAGGATGCTAAGATATTTTCATAATATCAAACAAGAGCCAGATAAATTATTAATAACAACCATATGACATATCTCAAACTGTCTAACTTTTCAGGATAATTCAAGATTTAGTTGATATATAAAGATCAACCAACCCTTGAATGGGTCTAAGCTTATAATACAAATACAAATGTAGTTCTATTTAAAATTATTGTAAAAACATGCTTATAATAATTAAAAATAAAGATACGACATTTTATAAGTATAATTATTTAAATATCAATATTGTTATTTAAGTATCTTATTACTTGATTTATTAATTTTTTTAAATATCCGCAACAATTGTTATGTTTCACAATAAATTTATGGGAATTTAAGCGTGTAACCTACTCTACTATATTTATAAAGTGCACAATTTAACTTGTCTAGAGATGTGCATTTTATGAGTACTTGTAAATTATCAAACGTTCAAAATCTTCAAATTTCTATTATGGTATGGTCATTTTAATTATTTGGTCAAGAAGTCTTTTCATTAGAAATATTGTCTACATTTTTATACAAGTGTAATATGTCACAGATTATTATAACTAAATAATAACATTTATCATTATAACATTGAAAAAAAATAAGTTTATATATGCACAAAATAGGTAACTATTGTTTGTCAATATTTCTTTTAATCTAACACTAAATAACAAAAATAATTGTTCATCATTTCAATATTTTATAATTTTATTTTTTTATTAAAATTTCAGCAAATTCTAATAAGCATTAGAATAAATAACACTAAATTAATATCCAAGAGATTATAGCATTAGTAGATTGGGCTTAAAAAATATTTCATTGTACATTATTATTAATTTCATAAGTTATTCATTAATGTAATGTTATTGTAAGTTTAGCTATTAGAATTATATACATAACATATATTTTCTAAAATAATTAAGAAATGTTTCATAATCTTCAAAAATTATATTCCTTATTTTGAAAATTAATTTTTAATCCAAGAAAAAAATTAGATTACATGGCATTTGAAATTGTAAATAAAAAAATAATTCACTTAATTACAAAATTGATATTGAAAATAACAAAATACAATTCAAAAAATATATAAATATTATTTATTTTAATTGTGTTCAAGGTCTAGCATGTTAAAAAATAATTTTTGACAAATAAATTTTAAAAATTAGTTAATTAAAAATTTTATGATTTTTAAGAGTAAAAAGTAAATTTAATTTATCCATAAAGGGGAGTGATTTTCATGTTACCTCAAGTTTAATTGACTTTTTCTTTCTATATAGTGTAGATAGTATAATTTAGGTTGTTAGGTTTAATTTTCATGTGGTTTCAAGTTTAATTGATGTTTTCTTAATATGTGATGTAAATAGTATAATTTGGATTGTTAGGTTTCAATTTCAATTTTAATTAAGAAAGAGATTATATTATTATAATCTCTTATTTTCTAAACTATTTTTACACTCTTATTCTAATTTTCTATGTTACATTATTTCAACAAAACTAATAATTATGAAATTTCCTAAATTACATCATAAATTTTAGATTTTGTAGATAAAATATCATAACAACCTTATCTTACATTACTCTAATTGAATAATTTACACATATATTATATAATACAAAGTTATAATTTAAGGGATACATAATAATAACAAAATTTATATTTATAAATTTTATGCTAAGATAAATTTACGTAAACAAATTTAATATTTACAATATGCAAAACTAAATAACATGGAGTTTCACATTAAATTAAATATACTAGCAACTATATTAATTTATTGCAAACTATTAATATCACAGATGACATTTTATAATAAAAATATTATAAGATTTAATTTACATACATCAATGGCAAAAATCTACTGATCAAATATATTTTGAATACGCTCACGAACAATGATGAGTGCTAACAATAGCTAACAAATTAAAATTATAAATGTAAAAAATTAATGCACATCAACATATATAAAAAATAAATATACTAAATTATAAAAAATTTATAGGAGAAACTTACCTCAGGTCCACTGTTTTTTTCTTATAACTGTGCAAATGAGAGTTCGGAGGAGGCGCCGATGGTATATATAGATAGTTTCTTCAATGATGACAAAAAATATCGATCGTCATTGAATGTTGTTATTGAAGAGTCATCAGTAAAAGGTTGACCTTTCAACGATGACATTGTCATTGCTGAAGGCCTTGTTCATTCCCGAGACAGACCTTCAACAATGACATTTGTCATCGTTGAAAGGTCAACCTTTCACCAATGACAAATGTCGTCGCTAAAAGTGTGTTTGGAAAATTGGGCCAGGCCTTCAACAACGACAAATGTCGTCGCTGAAAGGTCAACCTTTCATCGACGACTTTTGTCATCGCTGAAGGCTTGGCCCAATTTTCCAGTCAAACTTTCAGCGATTGCAAATGTCATTGTTGAAGAGTCAATGTTCCTGCTAAATTTTTTTTAGCCTTTTTAACAATGATAAATGTTGTCTCTAATTCCTTATTTTTTCCCGTTGCGGTTTTTCGACTCCCTCCAAAAATCATTTACACATCACTAACTAATATGTTGTCAAAAATACTTTTAGCGATGACTAAATTTTTATCGTCACTAAAAATGTCGTCATTGTTGCTCTTTTTTCTTGTAATGATGTTGTGTTAAAATGAACGATTTAATGGCAAAAACTTCATTTGTTAAAATCGACAACTTTAACTATGCTAATGCACAATTTAAATTTAGGTGCTTGCTATGGTGCCCCTAGGAGTTTAGTACCCGGAGTAGTGTGGCAAAATACAAACCACTGGATGAGATTACAAAAATCTTAGCATTGACTTAGTAATCTCATCCAATAGTTTGTATTTTGCCACACCACCCCGGGCACCAAATCTCCAGGGGTACCTTAGAATTCACCTTAAATTTAAATTAACTCTTCTATTATTCCTCGATATCTACACGGTTTAGTTCTTCTTCTCTTAGAATATTTGTATGGTGAAAACTACTAATATCCTAACATAATGATTTATTAACTTAGATTTAATTTAAAATATTTTATTTAATTTTATAACAGAGAATTCAACTTTTTAAGAGATAGAATTCCATAGAATAGAACTACTCTAAAATTAATCTCCTTTATTTACTTTTGTTGTACCATGAACACAATTAGTAAAGAAGTTATATGAGAAGAATTACAAGCGAGATTTTTCGATGAATTTATGTGTTATCTCAGTCAATGTCAAAATAAGTGAACTACAAGATGTAATGATAGTGGATAAATCTTTGTGCGTAGTGGCTGGTTGAACATCCGGAATTTCTCTCCAATGACTTGTACATCGGTGGCGATTCATACTCGGGCATTCCTGTCCCAGTAATTGTTGAAGAAATTTCAAATGGTAATAACAAAACACTTAAAATTGCTACGATTGTGCTGACAGTTGAATGATTCTCCAAATTCATTCACACGCAGGGAATGAAGAAGGACTCAAACCATGGATTAATCTCCAGGTTCACTCTTATTTCTATCCTAATCTTGCAACAAGGTATTCTCTGTTAATCAAGCGGATTTATTACGAAATATTATTTTCTCTAGGGATATCTGTTAGGGAATGCTGCCACAACTAGAAAAGAAGCAAATTATGCAATTCCATACGCTCATGGGCATGCACTTATTTCTGATGAACTCTATGAGGTACCTCAAGAGTTACAAATTCTTGTAGATTGGGGGTTTTTTTTCTTTTAAAAAAAAAGAGTAACTGCCCATAAAATTTTCATTTTTTTGACTCTACATATAACCAGTCATTGAAAAAAAATTGCAAAGGAGAGTATCAAAACATCGATCCCGAAAATGTGCTCTGTCAAAGAGACATCTACTCTTATTATCAGGCATGTATCTGCTTCTTGTTTTTGGTTGTCTGACTTTTGCTATCAAATATATTACTTCAAACAATTTTAATCTGTAACATACTTCTGTGTGCGGATCCTCAGTTGACTTTTTTTATTTATCCGAACCAAATTTTGGAACCCATATGTGAATTCGCTTCACCTAAGCCGTTTTGGAGAAGATACCTATCTGACAAGCTCTGGACGTTTCTCACTTCGCGTCTCACAGTGCCTCCCTTAACTTGTCGGGTAAGATGATTTAATATATTAGTTATGTGTAGAAAACAATAAGATGTAATGCCAAATTTTCATATTCAACTCTTCACACAACTCTCACACTATTAGGAGAAGATAGTGCCAAGAACAGTATGTGCGTACATTTGTGAGAGGGTTGTATGAAGAATGAATGTGTGCATCTATTTGTCTTTTTTTTTTTTTTCTAGAACTTTATTTCTCGAGAATGTTTCATTTTTTATATTTTCCCTTGTTGCAGAGTTATGGATATTTACTTAGCAGTTATTGGGCCAACAATGCTACCGTTCGCGAAGCGCTTCATGTTCCAAAGGTGTAGTTGACGCTTGAATCAACTAACCATCTCAAATATGATACTGGTAGAATAGCACAAACATAAAGCCAGTTGCATTTATTGCAGGGAAGTAAAGTGCAATGGCAACGCTGTAACTACGGTTTAAATTTTCAGACTGATATCCAAAGCAGCCTTCAATATCATGCAAGTCTCAGTAAAAAGGGCTATCGTTCGCTTATATACAGGTAACAGGAGAAGATTTCCATGTCCTTTCATACTTCGTAGCGTCTTTGCCTGCGTGTGCCCTTGTTTTAGTACTTTGAATCTGAACATGTAATTGACTACTTGGAAGAATGGTACTTTTGTCACAGTGGCGATCTTGACACGATAGTTCCCTTCTTAGGGACACAAGCTTGGATAAGATCTTTAAACTACTCCATCGTGGATGATTGGAGGCCATGGTATGCAAATGGTCAAATTGCCGGGTATGTTCTAAAATCTAAATTTTGAAATTCCCGAAAAGCTAGATGATCCTCAGGTATATATAATTTTCCTCCTTTTTTCTGATTAGATACACGAGGACATATTCCAATCAAATGACATTTGCAACAGTGAAGGCAAGTCTTGTTTTCTACCATTAATAATTGGCTTCACGCACTGATGACTTATAATTAAGCCACATTGCTGATTAATTCCATTCTTTGCACGTTGGATTTAATTACAGGGTGGAGGACATACAGCCCCCGAGTACATGCCTGCAGAATGTCTTGCCATGTTCAGTAGGTGGATGTCTAATAACCCTCTGTAGGAACACGATCACCACCTTTCAAAGCCGAATATTCCATTAAAGGAAAGGTCACCAAACCGCTTAAATAATCATTAAATTTCTGTATTTCTCATGAAAAAAACTGTGCGGTATTCCAAATAAACTAGTGAATAATATATATGCAAGATGATGCTACTTTCTCTTTCCGGAGTCTGTAGCAGGCCAAGTTGCAAGAGCTTTTACCCCAGCAACTATGAATGAAGTCTTCTGAATGATAAGGAGATGCCTTCGAATACCATTGATTGATCACTAACAAAGCCACCCTTGATACTTAATAATAACTAACAAGGAGACGTTTGAAGGGTGGAATAAACTGTTAAATAACTAAACCACTGATATGAGGTAGAAGCTTCTTCACACTTCACAGTGAGAAATTGGCTCTTTTCATTACTATCATGCTGTGCTCAATCGCTACTGCTGTAAAAAATCTTACAAATATGTGCAGATGAGATGTATAATACCCGGGGGAGAACCACAGAGCTATCTAGAATGTCTATGATAGCCACGAGGAAAAATATCAATGGAATTTAATCTTCAGATAAGTGTCTTGGGCAAATAAAATAGATAATCTGAGGTATATTACTACCTATGGCCATTCTATACTGTCTTGTACATCGGGAAATTTTAAGGGTAAGATTGATAGATATGGCAGCAAAAGCAAATTGATATTATACACTACTCCCATACCTTCTTGAACTCATTGACGGCCATGCAGATAATTCCGATCAAGTATACCACAAAAAAGATCTGACTTGTTGCAAGCAATTGAAGATTTTGTGCACATAATCCTCCCCATTTTAATTATCGCGCAATTCTCTTTTTGGAAGTAAATCAGGTCTTCTGAACCTCCAGACCTAAAATTAAGGTATAATGATTATACGGTATAATCATCAGACATTTCAAAATATCTCATACAAAGATGTTTAATTTACATCACTTAAAATACAATATAGCCCAGATTTCAGTACAAATCATCACAATGTGTGCTTTAAACTTATTTCCAGATAAAATAACAAAGCATTCTTGAAAAATTACTTAATGATTTTGTTTCATAAAATATGACAAGGAGATTCCAAGGGAGAATGACACAAGCAGCACATATTTTCTTTGCTGAACACTAGCGACCTAAACCAAATGATAAAAGAAATAATTCTACTGAGATTTTCACTACTATATAAATGCTGCTTTACATTGGTGATGTCGATTTATATTAGCATTGACATTTATTTTAACATGGTAGTAATTTGGAAATTAAATAAAAACTTACAACAATGAATAATAATATAACAAATGTCCATGTTGAGAGTGGGAAACTTTATACATCAGTTAATTTATAATCAATGTCTAAATCTTTCTGTGAAAACTTATAAGATGTCAATTTTTTATTTAAATATCATTTAAAAAGCATTTTAAAGGCAACATTAGAAACAACAAATGAATAGGATGTTAGTTTTAATTCATAACTATCAAGAAACTTCAAAAGTTATATGTTAAATCACAAATATATGAGATGTTGATTTTAGTTAATAATCATTGTCTAGAAAGCATTTCAAAAGTTACATTGGAAATCACAAATGCATAGGGCATTAGATTTATTTAAAAATAAATGTTTAAAAGGTATTTCAAAAATCACATTAGAAATAACAGATACATAAGATGTCTATTTTATTTAAAAATTGATACTAATTATTTTCTTATAAATTTTTGCTTTAACCTTCTATTTCCATATAAAAAACTTTTGACATTTCACTTTCTAATACTCTTTTAATATCTATTTGATGATTGACTACTTTTATCGTTAAAGTATTCAATATACTCTCTTGATTAATTAAGGTAGGAAAAAAATAAGTAACAAATTTCAATTTGCATCATTTATGGTGATTTCGATACATAGTATTTTTGTCATTTTCTCATTCCACTTTTATGAGAAAGTGTACAATAAAAACCCTTGGTTTTCTCCCATAGTATACTCTCTCATTTTTCATTGAGTAAAAGTAGAATAAAAGAATAAGTAAATGATAATTTAATGCAACGGGAGAACATTAAGTTTTGATTTTTTTCCCATTATATGCTTTCTCATTTCCCATAAAATAAAAGTGGAGTGGAAGATCTGGTGAATAATAATTTGATATGTGGTTCTTCTATATTCTCATTCAATTTCCATATCCTTAAAGTATAGAAATTGGAGAAATTTAAGCAATAATGATGAAGTTTGCATTGAGAATGAAGATTTTGATACACAATAATTTTGTTATTATTTTTGTACATTTATGTAGAAGTGTAGTTTTTGCTTACTTATAATTTAGTGTAATTATTTTGTATAAATTTGTAAATATATTGTTTATTTTTGCTTATCTATTTATACTTTTATTATGAATAGAGTAATGATAGTTAAAATTATATAAATTTGTAGAATTATTTCTCTTTACTCATCGATAAGTTATTTTTATGTTAAAATTTTATAATTGGCATTTAGATTACCTAAATTAACAAAGAGAGGGCATATTGAAATAAATATAACTTTCTATGTTAAATTGATTTAAAAATAACTTTCTTTTCATATTTGTAATTTTAACTCAAATATATTGCAAAATTCATATGAAAGCAATTCGCAATATTAAGGCATTAGGGAAAGATACTTATATCATCTATTGTTTTCATAACAAAAATATGAAGATAATAAAAAAGTCTTTGTTGAGGAAATGGCAAATATAAAAACATTAATTTTGAAATTAACTGATGTCTAAGATAATGGTATTTTCTCAAAAATTGAAGACATATAAATAATGATATTTATAAAAAAAGTCTAAATAAATGAATTTGAAGATGACTAAATGAATGGTATTTAGGAGAAGTCTAATAAATGGAAATAAAAAAATGAATGGCATTTATGAAGGTGAGGAACTTACAATATTGGTTTTCTTGTGGTGGTCATTGTCTAAGTGCATGCTAATCATCATGACAATTCATCAATAATTTACACATCATTTTAGTGCTACACCTACATCTTAAGGCATTATAACTACACAAATAACTAAACTTACAACATCAATCTTAAATTAATAATTAATGTCTAATTATTGGCTTATAGATAGGCTTTACCTACTTATTTGAGATAAATCAACAACCAATTAAGATAACTCTCCTTCTATAAAAAAGATGGCTTCTCAATTAGGTGGTAAAGATCTTAGTATATAACGTCCCCAATGTTATTTGGAAGGTTTAAGGATCTTGTAGAGCTTCTTATAGAAGCTTATATCCCCATTTTTGTCATGAACATAAAAATTTTACAAAGCATTTAGAAAGACTACGGACAAGAATCCTTTCAAATATTCTGTAGAATCCTTGTACTCATTGCTGAAAGTGTAAGTATAATTCCTTGAAAGGAACCCTAAGATATTTTTGGGTTTTCTCAATAGTCCATATAATGCTAATATTATGATTTGCACCCTTCATCTTAAAAGCCTTATCTATTGATGGAATCAAAAAATGAGGTGGTGTCCTTACAAGATTTAAACTTAATTTATAAAATTTTTGCTTATATATGTGATATATGTGTGTGCACATATGATGTATATATAAATTATTACTACTTCTAGCCTAATGTATATGATATGTATCTAGCCATTTTAAAATAATTCTTAAAAAGTTCTAGGATTGTTGTAGAATGGTTATGATATGTATATTATAATGTCAATTCTTGTTTAGTAATTGACATTAAATATTACATGATGGAAAAGTTGCATAACTAAGGAAATATGATATTTGATATCATGATATCAATTCTTATTTATTAATTGATGTTAAAAATTATTTAATGGGATGACATGTTGTATTATAAATGTTGGTGTTTTTCATTTTCTATTTAACAATATATGTTTTATTTTCAAAATTTAAATGCTTTTCTTCGTTTTTAAATATTTTTACTCACTAATTATTTTTCAAGATTAAAGGTCAATTAATCTGTTACCAAATATATATAAACTTTCATTCTTGGAAAATGTAGAATATGAAAGTGAATAGTTATTAAGTTTTTATATTTGTTCTTATAATTTAATTTTTTTTAATGATCGATCATATTTTATTGTCAAACTATTATTTTGATGTAAGTTTTTATAAGTAAGAAATTTGATCTCATTCATTCTTTTTGGCATTCTATGATATTATCTTCTATTTATTTATAAGCAAATGTGCATTATCATACACCAATTATTCATAAATGCTTATTGCATTTGTAGATATTGTATTACGAGACTTTTTTAGAGACTGCACACTTTGCATATTCAGCAATAATTATAAAGATAAATTTAGTAAATTTGATTGAGGTATTGTACATAACTTTTCATCATTTTTAATCTTTTATTATTCAATTTGTTCTTTAAAATAACTAAAATTGGGATAAGTTTAGGATGAAGGTGTGAAAAATAAGAGGATGAGCTATTTAGTATGGTTAGGGATAAGGATAGAGTTTGGGAAGAAGGAGTGATAAACAAGGGGATTGATTTCTCTAGTTCGGGGTGGAGCATATTCAATGTCGATTATTAAAATAAATCAATGTGGAACTATTGCATGTTAACATCGATTGTTTGAAAATAAATGACACTTAATATTATTTCTGATAATGATGGCAAATTAAATGATTTTTTTTATATGAAAACCAACATAATTGTTATATTTTATGACAATTTAAAAATCAATGTTAAAATCTTATATATATCAATGCTTGATTAAATGTCGATCGATTTTTGATACGTAATCTTCTAAATACCCAATGTTAATTAACTATTTTATAGTAATATTTATTCTTAGATGTTTCATTAAAAAAGTTAAAAAAGAATACCAATGGGATTTGTAAGGAAGAACTTCATCACCTCTTAATGATTATAACCTTGAAAACAAAATGAAGGCCTAAAATACAAGACACAACAAATCACTAAAATAGAAAAAGAAAGAGCTTAAAAACCGCTCAATTATGGGGGAAAAAAGGCCTTTTTTTTAGTAGGATAGGGGTAGGCAAACAAATTTCAAATTTTGCATTAGAAAAAATATCATAATTCTTTGATGTTGGATATATGCACCAATTTATTCCTTTTATATGTGAAGAATTATTGAAATAATAAGTTATAAGTTATTTTAGGTATGGACTATCCTAAAATATGATGAATCAAAATTATTATTTTGTAAAAGTACAGTTACAACGATAGTTGCTCAAGTTTCAAGTTATAATTTAATCATAAGTTGGCAGCCAACAACAACAATTAAAAGTCTATCCTTCAATACTATATTCATATTTTATATATAATATCTTTTATTATTATATCTATCAATTTAATATTTTCTTTTATTTCTATTTTACTCTTGTACCCTATTAACTTAAATATCAAAATGTTTTTTTCTTCTGTTTTATACGTCTCTCATCCCACTAACTTAATCTTCGAGGCTTCATTAGCAGCCAATCAAAGCAAGGTTATAAAATCATGTTCAAAGTTAAGTTGCTTTCGAACGACGGAGCATTGGGGTCAATCAAAACATGCTGTCAATATATGCATCCAATGAAATGCCAATTCTTCTTCCACGAAGGGGTGGAAAATTGGCATTGAAGGGAAATCATAAATTAATACTTGCAAAAGAGATTGATTCTCACTAAGATTGTTCAAAGCATTGAACATCTCAACAACAGTCATTGATATATTAGCTGGATGTCTATCGTCAAATATAGTACCCGGATAAGTTGTCTTCCCAGAAGGACAAGTGTCAAAAGATAAACACTTACGTAGGCATTATTTATTATATCATATCATCTTCTAATATTATTATTTAAATATTATTAATTAATATGCATAAATTTATTTTATTTAATAATTAATTAAATATAAATAATGAATTATAATTATTTATTATTAATTATAATAATAAAGATAATTAAGTCAACTCAATGTGATAAGTAATCATTACATAAGTATTTTTCGTGTCAAATTTCATGTGGGAAAAAAATGAAACCAAGTCATACTTATATTAGAATTAGAATGGGAGTAAAAACTGTGCTGTTCATGGCTAATGTTGGAAGAAATAATCAAAACCACTCAGCCTGCGTTTAAATCTGTTGAATATTCCTCGTCGATAAACTTAACAGTGGGTAAATTAGTAATTTTGTCCCTCCTGCAATTACTAGTTAATGCAGAAAGAAGTAAATCTAATTTAAGGTCAATGTACAGCAGCTATTTCTTCTCGTACTCTGAAAATGAATATTTTATGTTGGTACGATAGAAATTTCTCGTACGTCAACATCTCCACGAGATCAACATTTCTCTTCCTCAGACAATTTTACTGTTCACTGTGATAATATGGGAGTAACTTGCCTTAGATTGAACCCAAATTGATGTACCTCTAAGAGTGTAATCATGATGAAAACAAGGGGATGTTTTCTTATTTGGTAGATTTTTTGGAGCACAAGAATTATCTCTTCTACTTTTTCGATTCGTTCTGCTCTTCCAAAAATACAGATTGTTTGGAGACAAACAACACATATATTACTCCATTTTCAAATCAATTTTAAGAATACTTTGCTCATTAAAAATCAATTGACTACCATCATGAATATATTCAAATTTAATATCTTTATTTTTCTCATCAATTATTTAAAGAAATCAAATAATTAACGAGTAATATGATTAATAACATAATCCCATATAATATGTATATGTGAATGGATCTCATAGCATACTTTTGAGTTTTAATCTTTATGAAGTAGATGGTGGTTTTTATGCTTCGTCAGATAATTATTCTCTATATCACTTTTCAAATGATATTTTATAATGTCTAAAATTATCAACAATATTATATATATATTTATTGAGAATGAAATTTATAATTGAATTTCAAATTTAAATTAAAAATGGTCATTAAATACATGATCGTGTAATAAATTTATAAAACTCAATTTAATACATATAAAAAATTTAAAATTTAATTTATATTCTGCTTTTTGTACTTATAATATTTTTTATAAAATTATATATATCAATTACACTTGTGATGTTGCAATCAATTTTTTAATAGTAAAATCATGAAGATAAATTTGTTTCAACTTTATGGTAAGTTTAAAATTATTTAAAAAATAAATTTAAATTTAATTTATTATTAATATAAATTAATTTTATACCATTATCTCATCATATCATTAAAAAATTATTATAATTCTTTCAATACAAATAAATATCTTTAGTTATTATTATATTTTTAACATTACATTATTTTCATATTTATTAATAATATAATATACTTATATCGATAATATACCAAATTTAAACTCCTAAAACATTAGCTATGAAGAATGGTTGCAAGATACAGCCGTGGAGGCTGGGAGTTAATTAGCTTAGAATATGGCTGCATTAACATATACTTACACGTGTACGCAGCGTCCAAGGTCCAAAGATATGAAGGCCTTTGATTTGGTCTGCGCATTAGTGGAGCGCACCATTCCGTCACGTTAAGGGTAGCATTTGGAAACTAGCACTATCTCTTCCATCGACGACACTGACATCTTGGAAACTAGCGCTTGGCTTTGAACTTGGCATCAACCACGCACACCACTCAACAACTCGTTATCCAAATCTGTCTTCACTTTCTTTCATCTGTGATCAGAGGATAGCTGCTTCATCTTCATTCATTCTGCATATTGCTCCAAGAAAGCTTGCTCAAAACTAGGTCAGATGGGAGGGCTAATTAGTTCAAATTATAGCTTGGCCTACAAGATTGTGCTTGAGCTTGCTCTTGTCTTACAGATTTGCTCCCAACTGGCAAGAGGTGGGCAGATAGTAGAGTTCCTTCCTGGGTTCGAAGGGCCTCTTCCTTTTGTTCTCGAAACTGGGTGAGCATCCCAAAAAAAAAAACACATACGCGATATCACATGATGTCAGGTAAAAGATCGTCAGATGTTTGATATTTTTGTTTGTACGATGGATCAGATACGTGGGAGTGGGTGAAGCGGAGGATGCGCAGATATTCTACTATTTTATTCAGTCTGAAAACAATCCTAAGGATGACCCTCTCCTGCTTTGGCTGACTGGCGGTCCTGGTTGCTCTTCCTTATCGGGGCTTGTCTTTGAAATCGGTAAGGGGTATCTTTTTTTTTCTTTTTAACATATATTTACGAGTTTCATATTTATTCATTAACTTTGCATTGTTTTTACTCGGTTTCCTTTCTTGATCTAATTCTTTTAAAATATAAGATCTATTTTAAAGAATCAAATAAAATATTATAATTTTAATAAAAAATAAAAAAATTAAATAAATAATAATTAATTAAAAAATAATTTTTAAATTTATAATTATTTATATCTTTAATTTTTATTACATTTTAAAATATATTTTTCACTTTAGAATTGTTACGGGGGATATGTTAATTATACTTGAGAGCCCTTCCATGTGCACCGTAGTCATACACATCTTACGAGCAACAACTTAATCCGTAAATTATGAATTTGCGGAAATTTTGCAAAGATGGAAGATGGAATTTACAAATTACCTCCTTCGATCTTAAATGATTGAATTTTACTTTTTTATTATAGAAATTTGGAAATAAACTCCATCAATTTTGAAAAACTTATAAATAATACGAGCCATCCATTTCGTTGACAGATTTCATCCACGACGTGACCCTCACATAATTAAATATCATTCGTGAAAATTTTTTATGTGTTGTTTTTAAAGTGATGTTGGATTTGTGGAATATGCATTAAATTTTGAAAATGTTAAATTTTTATGATCAATTCAAAATTAAATAAAATATTTTTAAGAATATTTTTAAATCAATATTTCTAAAAAATATTTCCATTTAAGTAGATGGTTATTTTATATTATGAAAATGTTGTTTTTAAAGTGATGTTGGATTTGTGGAATATCTATTAAATTTTTGAAAACGTTAAATTTTTATGTTCAATTCAAAATTAAATAAAATATTTTTAAATCAATATTTCTCAAAAATATTTCCATTTAAGGAGATAGTTATTTTATATTTTATATTATGAAAATGTATTAAAAATATAAAATGATTATTTTGGTTAAACTTTATTATTAATTCATCTAATCCATTTAATAATTTCAATTAATAAAATTTACTTATTAAATTTAATTGCTGATCATTTTTTTAAAATACATTTAATCATTGATAAAATATTTTTTTAAATTTTTATTTCCATTTTACTAAAGCATTAATTTTACATTTTTGTTACAGATAATTACTTATAATCTAATTATTAATTATTTTTGAATAATATTTTTAAAATTTTAATATAAATTCTTAAATAGATTGACATAATAATTCATTTACAATCATAATCCAACTTATTTATTATTCATATTAAATGAGTCAATTCATTTATATCTAAAACTCATATAAACTTAACCGGAACTTGTAAACTTGTGTAAAGACTTTATGTTTATGTTGAATTATCATATTATGTTAAAAATTGCCATTCTAAGCACTGATTATTGCCCATCATCATTCTCTGTTAGGATCGCTTTTGTCATTGACTACTATCCATTATTATTTGCTGTCATTAATGACCATTGCCTGCAACCATTTGTTAATATCTATTATTATTTACTATTATTGATTATTATTTGTAAATATTTATTATTGTTGATAACTATATACTATCATTAACTGCCACTCATTATTACTAAATGAGGTTAACTACTCAATTGTTAACAAGAATATTTTTAGTAATTTAAAAATACATAAATCAATTAAAATATAATATTATAACAATTTCAAGAATTTTTTTAATTAGATCAAATATAGTAATATAACATTCCCAAAAACAACATTCCTATGAATAACAAAATTCACAATCACATGAATATTATGATTAATGTTGTAATTCTTAAAAGTGTATGACTTAGTAAATTAAATGCCATCTAAATTATAATGAATAATGTTATGGAGAGCTTGACCCTTTAAAAGGTTGAATATTTTCATTATTAGATAATATTTAATGCATTGATATTAATATTTTTAATTTTAATTCATTTATTTCGAGATCTAAGATAAGATAATCTAATAATAAAGTATTCAACCTCTTAATAGATCAAACTCCTAATAACATTATCTAATTATAATTCCACCTCATATTATATTTTATGCACGTCATTAAAAAAGTCCCACATCATCATTTTTAAGTAGTAGTCATTTTTTAAAATAAAAACAATTTAAACAAATGAAAATGTTTTGTTGAATTATTCCACCTCTTAATAGATCAAACTCCTAATAACATTATCTAATTATAATTCCACCTCACATTATACTTTATGCATGTCATTAGAAAAGTCCCACATCATCATTTTTAGGTAGTAGTCATTTTTTCAAATTAAAAACGATTTAAACAAATGAAAATGTTTTGTTGAATTATCCCCCCCCCCCCGGCGTTTACCTAGAAAGGTTTTCCCCCAAACCCCGTTGGAGTTGGTAAATCTAGCTGCCGTCGGCCTAATGCTCTGCTTGAAATAGAGCAAACATTTGAAGAAATGAACTCCCCTAAAATTTAATAAAATTATTTGGATCTGAATTTTTACTTTAAAACTTATATAAATCAGCTTTCAAATATTAAGAGAGTATCCAATAAATAATTTTTTCATCAAATTTTAACTAATTTAATTTGGTCAATCAGCTATTTTATATGTTTGGTAAATAGCTGATCTAATTAATTTATTAACTTTCAATCAATTAATTTGAAAAAAATTGATGATCTTAACATTTTTAATCAATTGATTCATTAAATGCATATAAAAAAATAAAAAAATCCTTATATATAATAATATTTTTCATTCATTATTTTATTAAAAGTAAAAGTATATAAATCAGCTTTCAAATATTAAGAGTGTATTTAATAAATAATTTTTTCATCAACTTTTAACTAATTTAATTTGGTCAATTAGCTATTTTATATTTGGAAAATAGCTAATCTAATTAATTTATTAACCTTGAATTAACTAATTTGAAAAAATTGATGATCCCAACATTTTTAATCAATTGATTCATTAAATGCATATAAAAAATAAAAAATGCCTTATATAATAATAATAATAATAATAATAATAATAATAATATTTTTCATTCATTATTTTATTAAAAGTGCAATTATAAAGACTTGAACTCATGCTTGTTAACTTACAAAGCCTTATATTGGAGCACTATATTATTCTATGCTTTTATATATATATATATATATATATATACACACACACACTAACCTAATCTAATATATACTAAAATAAAACACTTCTTTGTAATTAATAAATAATCATTTAACTTTCAATCATTAAATTTATATAATAAAATTTATATTTTAAAAAAATAATTATTATAATATGTTAAAAACTTTATTTTTATAACTGCCTAATTAATTTAAATTATTTTTGCATTAGAAGTAAAAATTAACAAAATTAATTTATATACATATAATATATATGCATATATACATACAAACGTATACTCAGATAAATAATAAAATATATTCATGCTTTTATATATTATTTTATATTTAAATAGTTAATTTTATTAAATATTTTTATTCAAATAATTAATATTAGTAGCTAATATAATTAGTTATTAGTTAATAGTTAATTAAATTAATTAACCACAAACATGATTAAATAATTGTTAAATAAGGTTTAAAAATGTTACATTTAAACCTAAATTTAAATTTTTTATCAAGAAATATTGAAAAGATGACTATACAATTTAAATTAACATATATTAGATTTTTTTTAAATATTTTGCGATTAGAGATTTGTTTTGATTAAATTTAAATGGTTAAAACATGTCTAATGAAAAAGTCAATTTTTTCTTTGTTGTTTAAATTTAATCAAAGTATATATTTAATTATAAAATACTTAGATTATATTATATTGATTGATTTGAACGTATGATCATCTTCTTTCATTATTTTATTAATGAAAAATTCAAAATTAGAATTAAGGGTAGTATTTTTTAATATTTTAAGGGATGTCTAAGTAGTATTTGAAATTAGATGAGAAATTCATATAATTTTATTAAACTTTAAGAGAAGTCAATATATTTTACTCTAAAAATTAAGGTCTTTAAAAAAATATTTTTTAGAAAATCCTTCATCACGATCAAGTTTTAAACGATCAGATGGATAACTAATATAATAAACTCAAAGTATGGAAATTATAGAATTTCAAAAGGTAAAGAGTATAAATAATGCTTAAAGTGATTCAGACTTTGATTCATTGAAATTTAATCCATTCTTCTTAAGCCAAATTACTAGCAAGAGGGATATTCACTATAAAATCTAAGAATATAGGGTACAAGCTATTGGACTCATACTAAAACTTGTGCATAGTTAAGTGATGTATAGGGAATTATAAAATTTTTTCACATGAACTTTATCTTTTACTCTACTTTAGCCTATGCTCAAAACTCATATGTATTGAATAGCCACAAATGTGTATAAAAAAATAAGATGTCTAAAATAGACATTTAGAAATAAGAACCCTCTTTAAGTAAATGTATAAATGAAGCTCACAAAAACTCATTATTTTGCTCAAGTAGAGCTCTCGTATTGGCCGAACAATCAAGTTGAAGTGCGCACATAATTGTTTTGATCAATGCTTGTAAAATTGAAATAGGATAGATGGTTGGATTGGTCTAACCATAAACTGATGCCTTAAATATTTGGAATCAAACCTTAAAATCATTTTGATGGTGAACCAGTTTGAACTGTTCAAAATTGGATTGAATCGAAAACCTAACCTAACTAAAGAGAACCATTTTGCATCAATTTTTTTTATTTTACTTTTCCTATAATGTTAATTGATCAGCCTAATTCATAATAAAATCTATAAAAAAAATTACTAATAATTTTAAGAAATAAGTAAAAGAAAAACTACATAACTCAAATGTCTATGTTGAATTTACTATCTTATTATTAAGTTTTAAGTCTTAAATTTTGAGGGTGACTATTTAATTTATTTATTATTTTTTATATTATATGTAATCTTTTTAATTATAACATTGTCCGGTTCAATCAT
Source organism: Sindora glabra (assembly GCA_020226215.1). Taxonomy (NCBI): domain Eukaryota; kingdom Viridiplantae; phylum Streptophyta; class Magnoliopsida; order Fabales; family Fabaceae; genus Sindora; species Sindora glabra. The sequence goes on from CM035230.1 coordinate 81,445,587, forward strand.
TGATTCAATTGATTGCACTAATCAAATCATGAACCAAAAATCTTTCTAGTTCAATGTCCAATCTAGTTCTAAAACATTAGTTTTGGAAAAAAATTTATATATTGCGATTATGATACATATCTTTTGTCATAATTAATAAATGAAGAATATTTGTTAACTTTTATAGTTTTTAATATCTTGAAAATTGAAAAATTATGTTTTTAATATGCATGGAATCACAAAAACTAACAAATATCCTTCGTTATAACTAAAGATACATAATATAATTATAGCATATGAGAATTGCTTGTGGTTTTGATATTTGTTATTACAAATCTCAACATGGAAGAACCCTTTTCACAACTATTTTTGACGAATATGACAATTAGATACCACTTTAATTTTGAAATTTGAGTTTTGACTCTTCTTTGACTTAAAAATATTTTGAAAGGTTAAATTTGATATTCTTTGAAGATTTTGATTCTATTATTATATTTAGAATTTGATCTTTATTTATTATATATATATATATATATATTTAATGGTTTAACTATTCACTCTATTTAAAGAAAAAATAATTTGGAGAGTACTGCGTTAGTAGCCATTTTGCTTTCGTGATTCATTCTTCAGGAGGGCAACTTGGCAAAAAGCTGTTCAAAATAAATTCTTTCATTATAAAAAAATCATTTGATTTTCAAAATATTTCCAAGATCTTTTTATCATATCTGTTGCTTTTCCTGAATGGACTTTAAGCCCACTAATCCTTCACTTTTTCAAGATTCAGTTAAATTAAACTAGTAAACATCTTTTGTAAAGTGTTAGATGAAAAGAACTAGCCACTCTTGAACAAGTACAACAACACTTGCCTTTATAGACGAAGGAAGGACATATGATTGCAATCTAATATTTTAAAAAAATATTATATGTATAAACAATAAATTTCAAAAATAAGTTTTAAATTTTTCATATTTATTGAACTAAATTTTACAGATTTATTCTGCTATCTTATATTTAATGGTAACCTTTAATGTTAGTATTTTAAAAAGTAATTTAACAATAAATTTTTTACTTTTAATACATAGTTATTATCAAAACATTATTTGATTAAATTTAGTTCATCATTTAAACTAAATTAGATACTTAATTTTATTACTAAAAATACTTAATTTCAAATATATATTAACAACAGCGCATATGAATGATAATAAAACTGGGAACATGAAAAAACGTAAAAACAAAATGGAAAAAGTCTGAGAGCAATGTAAAATCGATGCAGTCCTTACTTTTGGGTGGAACTCGTTGCATCGGATGTATTAGTAATATTATAAATGATGGTTTCTTATAATAATAATAATAATAATAATAATAATAATAATAATAATAATAATAATAATAGTATTAGGAATTAATGAATGTTTGTTAATTAATATGGGCTATGAGTTGCGGAGGTCAGTGATGAACATGCCACGTTCACCAACGTGGTGGAAAACTTCTTCAAACTGAATTAAAATGTGAAGACAATGCATATCGGGAAGGAAGAAATTAAACGGAGAAAAAAATGATTTGGAGGGAAATTACGTTTCAGGTAAATAATAAAAGGAAAAAGTTGCTCAATGAATGGTTTTTATTTGTTTAATTAACTTTGCATTAAAGAAAAAATGCTCATTTATTAAATTGTTGATGTAAGATTTTTTTTTTAATTACATGTGGAAAAAGCATAATGTAAGATAGAATTTATTTGAGGTAGTCAATGAAAAATTTTCACATATAATACTAATCACATGTGCCTAATGAGATGGAATCCATCAGTGAAATAAAAAAAATGAATATTATTTTCAATTTTTTATTAGTTGACAGGAAATATTTTTAAGTTATTATTATATAATAAGTAAAATCTAACCATCTAAAATTAAAGAAAATAATCTGATTTGAATAAAAAACAAAGAAGCGGCGTGTATTTGTCTAACATTGCCAAGTGCCTTCGATATTCTCCAATTAGGTTTTTCAGGAAGGAGAAGTTTGGGAGGGGAGAGATTCTTGGTTGGTTTTATTCTTAGATTCGACAGTACTTAATGGTTGATAGAGGGACTCTCGGATTACTACCCCTGATACCGATTAAAGATTTAAGAAAATTATTAAATAATCTCAATAATATGAGAAAATAGTCGGAAGTCCAATGTAACCTATCGGATAATGGATGATTCTTACTAAAAAAGTAATACGGAAAAATTAGTTGAATTTACTGATTCTTCTGTATTAAAATTAAGGTTGAGGGGCGTTTTTATTCGATTGAAGTTTCAACTTTATCCTTTGGAGCAAATTTACTCTTTTAAAAAAAATGTGATTTTACTCCATTAGGTAACAATATTAGATTTTTTTTAATAAAAATGCTTACGTAACATTTTATCTATTATTTTACACGATGTACAAAATTAATATTTTCATATCTTTATGGTAAAAATATATTTTTTATTCTTTAATTTTTATTGGAATTTTAATTTTATCTCTTAAGGCTTATTTAAACCAAATTTTCCCAAAACAAATACAAAATAAATTCACATAATTATTTGAAGAACTCCATGACAAATAACATTTATATTTTTTTAATTATCATAGTCATTAGAATAGACTCTAAGCGTACATAATAAGCACATGATGTTGAAAAATACATTTCCAAATTTTTAAGTTGTACTTATTCAAATTTGTTTTAGGTAGTAGATTTACTATATGTCTTCTACTTTTATTTCACTTGCAAAAACAACAAGTTCAATGACCTTTAGTTGAAAGGATTGATTCTGTATGGTTTTGGATGATAAAAAGGTTTATGCTAAATGGTAAATTTGGATATAAAACTTAGGAGGCTAGATTCGAACTTCAATAAAATTAGGGCATTAAAAATATTTTTTATCATAAAAATATAAAAATATAATTTATGTGCATCCTGTCAATTCTAAGATAATTGTCATCTAAGCATTTCTATTAAAAAATTCAATAACATTAGATTGTTGAGTAACATTAAGTATTTTTATAGAGTTAAGGAGTAAATTAGCTTCCAATAAATTTAAAGGATAATTAATTGATAGCTAGATGACCAAATATACCTTTTTATCTAAAATCAATTAATATCTAAAGTAAATGAGCATTAAGTAAATAACATAGTTATATATATTAAAAATAAGATTTAAAATTGGATTCAGAATTCAAATCAAGGATTGTTATTAAATACATAATAGTGAAATAAGTTTATAAATTTCAATTTAATGGACATAGAAAATTCAAAACTTAATTTGGATTTCATTTTTAGTACTTATAATATTTTTGTTAAGTAAAAAGAATATTTTTTTTAAGTAACAAAGAAAAGAAACAAAAAGTAATTCAAACCAATTAAAAAAATTGAGGGACCACATTTTAAAAATAAAGTAATTTTGACAAAAATAGCATCATCAACGTTTATAGTTGAAACTCGAAAGTTATGGATCACAAGTAACATCATATAGCTAAAATTGAGATAGTTAATTCGTTGTGTTGCAGGTCCACTTGCATTTAAAAACGAAGAATACAATGGGAGCGTTCCTAATTTGGTGTTGCGGCCACAGTCGTGGACAAAGGTCTGCATACATAACTTGTCATGGAATCGTTTTTTTCTTTTTTTTTTTAATTATTCAATAAATTATATGTTGCTAATTATTTAAGTATAACTTGATAATTAGGCAAGCAGCATTATATTTGTAGACTTGCCAGTTGAGACGGGCTTCTCTTACACCAAAACAAACGTTGCTATTCGGCAGAGCGATTGGGTCCTAGTTCACCATGCTTATCAATTCCTTCGGAAGGTATTTTTGCTCCTGCTTATGATGCTATACATGTTTATTTCTATATTTATCATCTTTCTGCGTTTGAAATAATTTCATGCTGCGTCAAAATGAACGATTTAATGGCAAAAACTTCATTTGTTAAAATCGACAACTTTAATCCAATTGTACTCATGCACAATTTAGGTTAAAATTAAGAGCAATTCTTTTATTATTCTTCTATATCTACACGGTTTAATTCTTCATCTTTTGAAATATTTGTGTGGCGAAAATCACTGGTGTCCTTATATGAAGATAATTTATTAAATAAAATTTAATTTAGAATATTTTGTTTAATTTTACAATGGAGAACTCAACTTTTTAAGAGATAAAATTCTATAGAATAGAATTACTCTAAGATTAATCTCCTCTATTTACTTTTGTTGTACCATGAACACAGTTAATAAAAGAAGTAGCATATGACTACAAGAAAGATTTTTCGATGAATTTATGTGTTATCTCAGTCGATGTCAAAATAAGTGAATTATAAGATGTAATAATAGTGGATAAATCTTTGTGCGTAGTGGTTGGTTGAACATCTGGAATTTCTCTCAAATGACTTGTACATCGGTGGCGATTCATACTCGGGTATTCCCGTCCCAGTAATTGTTGAAGAAATTTCAAATGGTAACAACACAACTCTAAAATTGTTATGATTGTGCTGACAGTTGAATGATTCTCCAAATTCATTTACACGCAGGGAATGAAGAAGGACTCAAACCATGGATTAATCTCCAGGTTCACTCTCATTTCTATCCTAATCTTGCAACAAGGTATTCTCTCTTACTCAAGTGGATTGGTTACGAAATATTATTTTCTCCAGGGATACTTGTTAGGGAATGCTGCCACAACTAAAACAGAAGTAAATTATGCAATTCCATATGCTCATGGACATGCACTTATTTCTGATGAACTCTATGAGGTACTTAGAGTTGCAAATTCTTATAAATTGAGATTCTTTTTTTTAAAGTAACTGCCCATAAAATTTACATATTTTGGCCCTATATATAACCAGTCATTGGAAAAAAATTGCAAAGGAGAGTATCAAAACATCGACTCCGAAAATGTGCTCTGTCAAAGAGACGTCTACTCTTATTATCAGGCGCGTCACTACTTTGTTTTTGATTGTCTGATTTTTGCCATCAAACAATAAAATTTGTAAAATACTTTCTGCTGGTCCTCAGATGACATTCGGTCTTTCTGCAAACCAAATTTTGGAACCCCTATGTGAATTTGCTTCACCTAAACCTTATTGGAGAAGATCCCTATCTGAGAAGTTTTGGACCTTTCTCACTTCACATCTCACACTGCCAGGCGTAACTTGTCGGGTAAGTTGACTTAATATATATGTATTGTTTCGAAACAATAGAAGGCAATGCTTTTTCATATTTAACTCTTTCTGACACTACTAACTGGAGATAGTGCTAAACGCTACATATATTGTGAGGGTTGTTGTATGAAGAGTGGATGTGTTCATCTACTTTGTCATGACAATATTCTTGCCCATATATTTGTTTTTGATATTTCCCTTGTTGCAGACTTATGGATATTTACTCAGCAGTTATTGGGCCAATGACGATAATGTTCAAAAGGCACTGCATGTTTTGAAGGTACAGTTACCGCATGAATCTAACCATCTCAAATACGACCCTGGCAGAATAGAACAAACATAAAGCCAGCGACATGTATTGCAGGGAAGTAAAGTGCAATGGCAACGCTGCAACTACGGTTTAAATTTTCAGTATCAGATCCCAAGCAGCTTTCAATATCACGTAAATCTCAGTAAAAAGGGCTACCGTTCGCTTATATACAGGTAACAGGTGAAGATTCACACGTGTTTCATACTTCATAGCGTATTTGCTTGCGTGTCGTTGTTTAGTACTTGAATTTGAACATGAAACTGACTACATGGAAGAATGGTACTTCTGTCACAGTGGCGATCTTGACATGCTAGTTCCTTTCTTAGGAACACAAGCTTGGATAAGATCTTTGAACTATTCCATCGTGGATGACTGGAGGCCATGGTACGCAGATGGTCAAATTGCAGGGTATGCACTAAAATGTAGATTTTGTTATGACAGGAAATTACTGAAAAGCTAAATGATCCTCACGAATATATAATTTCCCTCCTCTTTCTGATTATTAGATACACGAGGACATATTCCAATCAAATGACATTTGCAACAGTTAAGGCAAGTCCTGTTTTCTATCGTTAATAATTGGCTTCATGCAAACTTATGAGCCACATTGCTAATCAATTCCATTCTGTTCGCCATGGATTTATGGATTTAATTACAGGGTGGAGGACATACAGCTCCCGAGTACATGCCTGGAGAATGCCTTGCCATGTTCATTAGCTGGATATCTAATAAGCCTCTGTAGGAACAGAGTCACCACCTTTCAAAGCCGAACATTCAATTAAAGGAAGGATCACCTCAACAGTTAAATAAACTGTGTTTCTTTCTCATGATAAAAACTGTGCGCCCAATTCCCAATAAACAAGTGAATAAGATATATTCAAGATGGTGCTCTAATTTCTCCTGGATCCTGCAGCAGGCCAGGTAGTGTGAGATTTTTACCACAGGTTCAAATCCGAAATACCACAATGTCATCCTTTTCACATGAAACTATGAACCATGAATAAAGTTTTCTGAATGATAAAGAGATGCCTGCGGATACCATTGATTGATCACTAACAAAGCTCCTAATACCTAATAATACAAATTTTCTAAGTTACTAACAAGGAGACGTTTGGAGGGTGGAATAAACTGTCAAACAACAGATCCACTGGTCTGAGGCACAAGCTTCTTCCCACTAACAGTGAGAATTAGCGCGAGTTCTTTCGATTACTACCATGCCGTGCTCAACTACATCTGAAGTAATAAAGCTTACAAGTATGTGATAATAATGAGATGTATAAAGCCTTGGGGAGAATCAGAGAGCTGTCCGGAATGTCTATGATAGCCTTGAGGAAAAATGTCAATAGAATTTAATCTTCAAATAGATGTCTTGGGCAAATAAATATCTACTAACAAAGAACTGTCCATCCACTGCCGTGCCTCTTTTATATCCTAAACCTCAATATTCTCAAAACATTCATCAATTTCGGGAGGTAAATACTCTTGTAATCTAAATTAGCTGATGGAATGCAGATATAAAATGATAAAACACAAGGTAGCCAAATAATTATAGGTTTTTTTCCCTTTTTCTCCTCCTAATTCCTCTTCATTGACAAGGATCACCAAAAACACGTTCAAAGATATACATATGACAAATTACCACCCTGCCCCCCAAAAATAAAAATAAATAAAGAGATATACAAATAACAGTGTACCCTCCCATCTGACAGTCCGCAGAACAGAGTGCTGTCACAAACATACTGATAGTAGCAAAATCGGTCAATTACCAACTGTTAATTAAACAGATAATCGGACGTATATAGCTACCTGTGCCCACTCTATACTGTCTTGTACAACGGCAAATTTCAAGGGTCAGATGATAGAGATGGCAGCAAAAGCAACTATTATACAGTATCCCGGTACCTTCTTGAACTCCTTGACTGCATGCAGATAATTCCGTTCAAGTATACCACAGTAAAGATCTGACTTATTGTAAGATTTTGTGCACATAATCCTCCACATCTTACTTATCGCGCAGCTCTCTTTTTGGAAGTAAATCAGGCCTTCTGAACCATAATCTGAACCTCAGACCTAAATAAAAGTATAATCATCAGCCATTTGAAAATATCCTAGATTTTAAATCTCGCTTATCTTACATCACTTAAACACAATATAGCCCAGAATTTGGTACAAGTCTCCACAATGTATGCTTTACACTTACTTCCAGATAAAATAAAAAAGCATTCCTGAAAAATTAATTAAATTATTTTGTTCCCAGGTGTTATATAATATGACAAGATCCCAAGCAATGCTGAACACTAGCCACCTAAACTAAATGATAAAAGACTTTCAATGGGATTTTAGTCCCAGATGTTTCATCAAAAAGGTACTAAAAAGAAAAATACCAATGGCATTTCTGGAGAAGAACTTCAAGACCTCGTCAATGATTATAACCTGGAAAACAAAATGAAGGTCTAAGATACAAGGCACAACAATGACATCACTAAAACAGAGGTTGCAAACAGAAAAAGAAAGAGTCCAAAAATCCCCTAATTATAAAAAGAATAGGCCCTCGCTCTCTCTCTCTCTTTTTTTGGGGGTGGGGGGTAGGATGGTAAACAAATTTCAAATTTTCCATTAAGCCTGTTGATCTTAGAAAAAGATATCAGAATCCTCTGATGTATATGGATATATATATATCCTGATCTATTCTTGTTATATAATTATCAAACGGGCAAAGCAATCCATAAGTGACTACTGACTTAAATGGATGATGAAAAATTACATACAGGTAATGAAAGATACAGGACAACCATCCAGTCAGCCCAGGATAATGGTGTCACCTGCAGTAAAAAGGGAAAAAAAAGGCCATTAGTAACAATTCCTCAGCAGCGGTATGCAATGCAAGGTTGTCAACTTGTCATCACTCATAAGAAAAATTGGACCAGTGCTACAGGAATGTACTTACAGAGAAAGAACTGAAAGTGGATGGACATATAAAATTAGCATATGAAGCAGCATAGTTATAATTATTGAAGCAACTAGCCATAAGTTACTCCAGGAGGGATTACCCTGAAACAAGACAAGTCAAGGTTGTTACAATGTGAAAGTGCAGTCATGGCAATAGTTGCTCTTCAGTTTCAAGTTATACTTCAACCATAAGTCGGCAGCCAAACAAAGCATTGTTACAAAATCATGTTCGAAGTTAAGTTGCTTTTGAATGCTATTGGGGTCAGTCCAAACATGCTGTTAATACAAGCATCCATAAAATGCCATCCTTTCTTCCGTTAACTAATGCAGGAAAAAAGTGGAAATTTGGAAATGAAGAGAAATCATAAATTAATACTTACAGAAGAGATTGATTCTCACTAAGATTGTTCAAAGCATTGAACATCTCAACAACAACAAGCACAGTCATTGATACAGTAGATGGATGTCGATCATCAAATATAGTGCATGGATAAGTTGTCTCCCTAGTAGGACAAGTGTCAAAGTTCATCTGCCAAAAAAAATATACATATATATATATATTAAAATCCTTGAATTGGATTTATTTATTACTTGAGAACAAGAAAAGAATCACTTACTACCCAGAATAATTATGACAACATTTAGGGGTAAAAGAATCCTCAATAGTAATATGAGAAAGGGAGTAAAAACTGTTCTGTTTATGGCTAGATTATGTTGGATTAAGAGAAAAAAATGATCAAAACCACTAAACCTACATTAAATCAGTAGAATATTCTTCATTGATAAACATAATAGTGGCTACACTAGTAATTTTTCTTCCTTGTGCTATTACTTTTTAATGCAGAAAGAAGTAAATCTAATTTAAGGCCAAAATGGAGCAGCCATTTCTTCTCATACTCTGAAAATTTGAACATTTTTACACTGCTATGATAGAAATAAGTCCTCTGTCAACTGTCAAGAGTGTTTTTAAACTTGAATGTCCCTCAGATGTTAAGGAAAGGGTGCGATCAATAAATACCGACTTAAGACTTGGCACACTTGCACACTAATCCATAATCCCCTCCCCCAAAAAAATAATAATAATAATAACTGTTCGATTACATGTGAATATTATATTAATCTAGCATGCCAAATTTTGAAAATGTGGACAATAAAGACGTAATCATATTGTTGATAATTTGTTATTTGAAAAATTTATTACACATTAATTGATGAGGCAGTAAATAATTTTACATTATATAAAAATTATATGCATGACCTACAAAACATTTATCTGACATCCGGCAATGGATTTAATGATAAATATGTTTGATAAAAATCTATGCAATGGAATAAGAGTACTCTTGGTTATATAGGTGTAAATTGAACCCAACCCATAAGGAAAATGATCAGGCCATATTAGCATCCTGTATGTTCTAAGCATCTCAGTCAGAAACACCAAGGCACACATGATCAAAATGAATATAACATCTTACCAGTTCAGAATAAGGTAGTTTTGGGCCAGTATCAGAGTAAACAAACCACCAAACAAAACCAGCAACAGTGGCTAAACCAACATATGCTGCACCAATCATGAATAAATGAAGTTAAGGGACGAAAATTCAGTGTACGTTTCTTATTACAACTACTCAGACAACTAAAGCAAGATGAACAGCACTCAATACCACACATCCAACAAACTTTCTTTCAAAAAGTAAATTAAGTATTATTATCTTCGGCTGAATTATTAATAAAATCCCTGACCTCCTTTCTCAATTGATAACAGTTTACTAAAACTCAGCTGTTTTACAAGTCTCAAATTAATTAATTTGATGTATCTTACTGAATTTATGTTGTAATGAATTTAATTTATAATTTATAAATTTATAAATAAGAGATATACAAGATTCCCATTAAGGAAAAAAAATCCGACAGAGTTAATAATGTTGATCAAGGATAGGATGAACAAAACAGTTAATAATGTTACCATACTAAACTAACAGTAGGATAAGATTTTTGTCTCTTTGTTACCTCCAATGACTAGATAACGGAAGAACAACCATCCTGAAACAACTGCTTCATTCACCTGTACGTTCACAATATATTAAAATCACAGAACAATAGTTACAGGAATTTGTAATATACCCTAAGAGTAAAAATAAAAAACACTATGCTGAGAAATCACATTTTTAATCAAGCTGTTTGAAGTTAATATTGAATGTCGAAAAAAAACTCCCTTGAGAGCATGGTCTATTTGATTGAGAAAAGTTAAAATGAAGTACAAACCAAAAGTATTACAAAAATTATCTTACAAAATCCATGGAAACCTCCTCTATCAATTTATGTCAACCAACATATGATTTTAAACAGTGAATCAAATACGATCAGACTCATCAACCACTAGTACAGTACCTTCCGAGGTTTAGCCCTCATCACATCAGAATCTGGCTTGTTGAAGCCAATAGCAGTGGCAGGCAATCCATCAGTAACCAAATTGACCCAAAGTAGCTGGACCTGCAAAAGTCAAAGGGAATATAATATGAGATAAACTCTTTACTAGAATAACAATGAAATTCACATTTTGTGCAATTATCTCCTTTTCTTGATTAGGAAAAAAAAAATCGAATGAAGGTTGTGCAATTATTTTCAGTGAAAGAAAGAGTGACAGTCAATCTTCATTTCATCACAAAATAACATAAAAGTCAAAAGCTACAAATTAGAATATACAAAGGTCTGAAGCACATCTTAACAACCATAATAATAATAATCCACGTTATAACTTACAAGATCATATACTAAAAAGGCCAGAAATCCATTTTGATCTCCTTCTACTTCTTCTAATTACATCACCTTACTAAAGAAGAGATACCAATAGGCACATTATACACTCACAGGGCTAGTGTATCAGGTATTCCAAGCACAGCTGCCACAAAGATACAGACTACT